>JAWLRI010000031.1:5830302-5847427 GCA_034781795.1 Crypturellus tataupa
AAATAAAATAAAATAAAATAAAATAAAATAAAATAAAATAAAATAAAATAAAATAAAATAAAATAAAATAAAATAGGGAAGAAAGTGTTCACTTAATCAAACCAGACTCAGTATGAAACCCAGTAACTACTGAATTCTTCTCCATCACCATTATAATCTACAAACCCTGAAAAGAAAGAAGAAAAGGATATCCCCCCTTCTTCCTCCATTTGCAAAGGGAAATTAGCCAGGCTGAAGTCAGCCACTGGAGGAGGGGGGATATGATTTTGCCATGTCTTTTTTTGCTCCAAGGTGTGGGTCCTGGCAGAGATCACAGGCAGATCCGCGGTTCCTGGGCTGCTGGGTGTTTGCGGGGTAGCACAGGGCCATCGGTGCGAGCGGGGCAGTGGCCGCATATGCCGGCTCGCTCTCGGGGGAAGCATATGGCCACCATTTGCTTCTGCAGCCGTGGGGGGCCCACACAGAGCTCCCACAGAAGGAGCGCTATTTCCCACCGCCAGAATTCCTCATGGCTCTTCCAAGACACCCGTTTCCTCAGGCCTCCCAGGAAGCGAGGCATCATCTGTCCAAAACACTTCCCAGAAGCTCGGCTTCTCAGCAGCGCGAGCGCCTTTCTCTCTTGTCCTTCATTAAGTCAGGGACAGGCTTTGTGCTACATCTCACAGATGGCTTCATGCTGCCGGTGCACAAGTACAGCTGCTAGATTTGGGGTGGGCTACTCGGAGCTGGCAAATCCCCTTTTCAGTTGATATCTCTGAAATTAACCAGCAGGCGGATTTTTCGGCCAGGGAGGAGAATTGCCCGTACAATATTTTAAAGATAAGAGAGAGATGCTCATATCTTCGGCACCAAGTGCAAGATGATAATCTTCCCCCTCCAACAGATCTCAATGCTTGAGGCAAAGACCCTGCTTTTTTGCTTCAGTTTGTTTTCCTGGCTCTGTCACTCACACACTGAAACTGCATGTCAAACTGTTTAGTCTGCAATTAGGAAGGCACAAGGGCTACCAGGTAAAGACTTCATTTCTGTGTGACTGGGCCACCTCTTGGTCCTTTTAGTTGTTCTCTGAGACAGAGGGGGATAGAGGCACAGGGAGAGGCTCAGCAGAGAGGAAATGTTGGCAGGTGCATGCCTTGTTCGCTGTCCCTGTATTCCTACATGACCCTTCTTTTTCCTGTGATGCCTTCGCTCCTTGCCTGAGGATATTGAGGTGGTCAATTGCTCCTGCAGTGGGGTAAGAATGATGGAACTGCCTGACATTTCAGCCCCCAGGTTTTAAGGCATATGCCCTTAGATGCTTTAGCAGGATAGTTTGTCAGTGCACCAGGTACTGAACTTGCACTGTGTCTGCTCTGACTTGGTTTTCAACTAATCCACATGGCCGGATCTGGATCCACAAGAGCTCAGTTGTGAAGCAGTGCATCTATTACATCTGTTAGCAGGTTTTATTGCACTGAAAATGTATTATTATATCTAATTAGCAACTATTAGCTGCTTTCCGATAGTAAATCACTACATTCTCTTTTTTAAACACCAATGTTTTAATAGACTTCCATCATTTAATTAGAGCAGATTTGGGAATAAGACAAAAATTATTTTTCCATGTACCTGTAGACTGAGTTTACTGAAACAAGACACATTTACTGTTCTGCATTTTTTGCTTATTGCCTTAAAGTAGTTAATCCTTTCTTTATGGGTCTTTATCCTCATCCTGCTAATTCTTGTAAATTCATTAACTATTTCAGTAAATGACTATCTATTACTTGGGTAAAAATACTTAGCATAGGTCTGCCTATGCTTCCTACAGGCAAGCAGAACTGAAACAGTTAATTCCAGCATGTATGTGGCCAAGGTTACAACGGTACTTCTGAACTTTAAAATATCATTCCCACACCTCAGTGAAAGAAAAAGAAAAAACAACCAAAGGAGCCTACCCGCAGGGCTGAATATCAGTAAGCAGCCATAGACAGAAGACTGGCATCTACAGAATATGAAACAACATAAGGTGAAAGAGGTATCTAACGTTCTCAAGGGACAGACTATTTCAGTCTTTTGAAATAAGTGATTTAAGTATTTGGTTCAACTTTGTACAATAGCAAGCCTATGTGTTTTCTTCGAGATAGTATTATAATCCCAGTACACCTAGTTCATACAGCCTTCCCATTATACATGAATGTAGTGACATTTTTATATATCTTTATATATACCCTTATGTATGTAATGCATTTTTATTTTAGAAAAATACTTTAAATGTAAGTTTAATAAGGTAAATAATGATGAAAACAATATAATGATGATAAACTCCTCAATTTTGTAGATAATAATAGCTACAGATTTTGCTTCCACCTTGCCTATAACTTGCATATGCATTATCATGCATTGCTGTGTGTTACTGCCTTTCTGATTTTAATTTGCACAGGCACAAATGCAAAGTAATTGGTCTGCTAGGATTGAGAAGAAAATCACCTTTGAGGTCAGCTTTGCTCTGGTTTTGTTTTCTTGATTGCAGCGATGGTGCAACAAAAATCGTTTTGTGGTAAGCCTGAAATATGGTCTGAGCTGGGCCTCTGAATATCATGACTCAGGTATTTAGTCACCTTGTACTTGCCATGCAGTGGCTGGAAGTTTCAGTGAGACTCTTTTGTAACTTAAGGGAAAAAAAAGAATAAAGTAGACAATGTCGTTTTAAAAAGATATATTTTTACCAGATTATTCTGGAAAAAAAAAAGAGTTTCTGTATTCCTGAAGAAAGAAGCTATTTGTGGATATCTGTTGTAATGGTGGGGTGGTGGGGTGGTTTGTTGCAAGCGAAGCCGCTATACCTTAGAATCAGAGCTGCCGTGAGGGTCACACGTGGCTCCACATCAATAGCGATGACAGGAGTGCTCGGAGGATGAGTGAGTTCAGGGTGACACTCTTGCAGTGCGGGGCGAGCAGCAGACACTTGTTTCAGCTGACAGGGAGCCCCAATTAGAGTAGCCGCTGCCTCTCCAGCACTTAACTGCAGGAAGTCGTTAATCATCCCAGGCTCCAAGCTGACAGACAGCACTGCCAGGTTTACTGAGGGGCTGGTAACAACGGCTGGACTAATAAAAATAGTGCAAGCAAATGTATCACCAGCACCTGTGTGAAACCCATTGAGGATTCAAAAATAGAAGCAATTATCAGAGGCACCACGATCCAAACCATTGCTCCCCCTTCCCTGGACATAGATTTGCAGGACACTGACGAGTGGCTACATACCCCTCCGTGTTAACCTTCCTGGGGACCGCGCTCTCCAGTCACACAGGAAGCAGTCACACAAACTGATGTAAAGTCAGGCAGGTTTTCTGACAACTTCTGATGAGATGGATAACAAAGAGTTACCAGTATCACAAGTTGGAAAGCACAAAACATTCTTTACAATATGGAAGAAAGTTATTCTGTTTTGAGATTTTTTCTTTGTTTGTTTGTTTTTTTGCCAGTTTGTCCCAGCCACCTGAACCACACTAGATGCTTAGTAGGCACATCAGAACCACGGATGCAATATCTAAACAAGTTGTGTTTGTGATGCTAGGATGCTTGAGCTAGTGAAGAAGCCTATCAATCCTTGAGAAGACCTTAACGATGCAAAGAGCAGGGTGGCTTAGAGGTTTGATTTTGGGTTTGGTTCAGGCTGAGAAGCAGTTATCTGGATGATCTCTGCTACTACATTTCTATGGATTCTAATCTAAACGTATAAAACAGGATAGTCTGATGCCAGGTCTGCAACTTTCAGAAGTACAGGAAGAATACAGGAACTCAGAGGACCTTGTTCCTGTTGTAAGGTTGAGGTTGTGGAGTCTCCTTCTCTGGAGATCTTCAAGACCCGCTTGGATGCTGCCCTGTGCCACGTGCTCTAGGTGGCCCTGCGTGTGCAGGGGGGTTGGACTAGATGACCTCTAGAGGTCCCTTCCAACCTTAGGCATTCTATGATTCTAATCCAAACAAGTGGTTTCAGCATTTGTTTCTGTTACACTGAGCTAGGAAACTGTGCTTAACTTTGATGTTCAGAGGGCTGTGCCGTGGCAAGAAAGGGAAGAAACCAACATTTCTCTCCATTGCTATCCATATTGATTGTTGATAGCAGTCTGAATCTCCAGAATAAACCAGAGACATATCTAACTAGGCGTTTTTACTTTCTACATGATTCCTTCTCTCCTGTTAGTTTCTAAAATATTCTGGCTGTCTTTTGAGGGGATTTTACCTATTACTATAGTTTTTCATTATAGATATTTCACATATTTACTTTTTCACAATATCACAACTTTTGGTAGAAATAAATGTCACAATGCAGTCACATTTTACAAAATCAGGGAATCAAGCAACAGCTTTCAAAATGTTAGTTCAGGAATAACTAGAGATAAAAGAAATATAGAAATTTTTCATACATCTTAAAATGGCTAAATATGACTTTTCTCATTTTATGACCTTGTGTTGATGGTTCTTTAGGACATTAACTACATTTTAAATTCAGATTGTCTGAGGTTTACTAAGACCTTTAAAATTCCCAGTTCTTTTATTCTGTATTAAATGATACTAAAATGATTTTCCTTGCAATACAGGAAAAAAAAACCAGAACTCTCCAAAACTGTATCTCTAGCAGTGACTCGTGGGCAGATTTTGCAAAGTCAAGTGGCGTTAAGGTTTCTGTCATTGAACTGAGTCTTAAACAAGATCCAGTCCCATCCTCTCTCAGTTTGTTTCCTTCTGTAATCCATATCAATTTATTTCATAGACCTCCATGAGAGTTCAGTTGCCTTTTTATTTTATTTAAGTACTTCTGTGGGACATATATTAAGACGAGAAAAAGATGGCAGCACAGTGAGTGAAAAATATCCTGAACAAATGTATTATTTGAAGAATGAATGAGTAGAAACTGGCTTAAAATTGCCTGGGTCCTGATTAGCTATCAAAGTTTTAATTGATGTTAAGGTCTCCTTGAAATCGCCAAAGAATTTTTTTTCTTTTAATTTTTAGAAGATTAAAAGAAATAAAATTACAGCTGACTCTGCTCTCTGAGATCTCAAATTACTGCATCTTAATTAATAATGACATGTTAGCTAAGCCATGACCCATGGCTAGGTCTCTGTAGCTAGCTCATGGAAACGTGAGGTAAAACTTGGCACTCAATGTTACCAAAAGAGGTCTATGCTCCTGCATTTTACCACACAATGACATCAGACTCATTACAGTGGCCCAACAGCTGGGTGGACCATTCGAAGCTCCTTGCAGCTGTGGTAAGTCACTCCTCAGTGTGAGCCCTGGGTGACGATTATCCAGCTGTCTTGTTAAGCATCGTCAAGGTGTTGGATTTTGAAAAGAGAAATAAGAAATGAGCAGGATCTAGCACTCTGTGTGCCCGTTCTATATTGCACAACGAAAAGAGAAGCTGACAAGCTGGTTCACAAAGGCAAAAAGAGGATAAAGCAGAACATTAAGGTTTATGTGATGAGAGGAAAAACAGTGGGAAGGAGGCCCCAGAGATGGTGAAGTCTTGAAGGGACATTGATTATCTCCCATGTCCATTGGTAAGAGAGTCAAGTAATGCTTCATTTCTACCTGAATTAAGAAGAATTTCACAGCCTGTATATCTTTGTTAATTATATTTCACACGTGGACAAGGTCTGGGCATATCAGCACTGTCTATTACACCTGACTATTGAAGTTGCTATTCTTTCACAATCTCTCAACTTGAAGTGCAGGTTCATACGTTCTTAAAGGCAAGCCTGTTTGTTTGTAATTTTTAATGGGATCAGATCTTTCTGTAATCTTTTTTATTTATGAAACAGAGGCCTTATAGCCAAGAACATTCACTTTGCATTCTCCACATATTTTAAAGTAGAAATGTCTTAGCATCAATGCTTTACAAGTAATCTCACAATTGGGGGAAATATTTTCTTTTTAGATCAATGTTGACCTAACTGCTTTATTAATTTACAAGAAGAGCTATAACCTTATTGTAACTTGCCTGACAATACATACTATGGTAATTTCCAAGGACAAATATTTTTTTCTTGATCATTAAATGCTAATTTTTTAGTCACTTCTCCCTCTGGATTAAATAAATACTATTAGTTTTTCAGTTGTATACAGTAAATATGGATTTCAACACTTGTTTGTCTGCATTTCTTAAAACATTTATGAACATTGAACAGATGAATTTGTTTTAAGCATATTTTTTCATTTGAACACTTTTCCCTCTGGTTTTTAATATGGATGGTGTTCATCACATATTGAATAAAACAACTTTTACTTTATTTAATGCCTTGACCCAAATCACATTGTCCCCATAAATATTTTACAGTCTGTGTGCAACAAAAGCACAGTTACCAAACTCATGTCTGCACTTGTAGGTAATATACTATAAAAAATTGATTATTTTCCCTTCTCTTGTTTTTTAACAGGGAATTGATGTTAGCAACTGTCTAACTGATTAGGAGGGGCTGCATGTGTGTAGTTTGTTGTAGCTCGGCATGTACACATATATGTGTCTGTGCGCATATATGTGTCTGCGCGCATATATGTCTATATATCTTAACACTTAGTCTACAGGGATAGAATGCTGGAAATGTGGAGCAGGATATTTTGCCAAATTTCTGTCTATATTAAATCCATACATACACAAAACAAAAATATTACTCACTGCATGTCTCTCCAGCAGGTTTTTAGTGAGTCTGGGAATGAATTTCCAGACTTGAATCACGGCTGCAACTACAGCTGCATGTCTGGCAGAGGCAGAGTCTTTGCCGGTGGTTGAATTGAATGGGCAGATGTAGCTTAACAGCTACTTTAGAATTGGAAGAAATTATCTTCCTTTTTTATTTGTCCTGAATTTTGCTAAGTAAGCACAATAATGCCAGATGGATGTGCAGAAAGAAATCAACTGAACAGTAAGGAGAAAAAAATGGAAGAAATGGTGAATCTCAGCCTGTCGTCTTAAGGATGACAAGAGGTGGAGAGTTTTATTGGCTCAGGGCTCCAGTCATTAGTCAGATCCATTCAAAGTTCAAATCTTTTGAGCAGTGATTGACTGAATTAAGTGAAATAGCAGACCTTCTCTCCGTCTGAACACAATGAATGAGATTTAAACAAAGCTGGAAGGTGTGCACGAAAATCCTGATTTGATTTCTTTTATTAAGCACTTCATTGTGGATTATAAAAGCACAAAAGGAGTGGTGCAGAAAACAACAAAACCAGGAGAGGAGTCATTTCAGCTTAATCCTGCTGTCATCCTGGAGAGGAGCACCATGGTTCAGGATTTAGCCTGCTATTGCAAGCTCTGCTTTCACACCTTAGTCTTCTCAGCTTATCCTAACAAAGCAGCGTTTAGGATAAGACATTGTTGTTAGTGGCAGATGCCTTTTGCACACATGAAGAATACTTTCAACATCTGATTTTGAAGCTGTCTGATTGGTTCCCCTCCACTTCTGTCAACCTGTTCTTGGGAAGCTGTTGGCTCCAACAGCTAGAAATGGTTATACTATTTCCCATATGTATAGGTAGAAAAGGCATTTTGCAGAAAAGCCGTTTTGAAATAAAAATGTGCATTATCATTTTTCTCTAATTAGAAACTTGGCTTGGCTTGGCTTCCTCTAAAGTGAGTGAAGGTTTTCCATTGGCTTATCTGAGGCTGAACCAGGCCAGGGCCAAACCTGAACTGTTTCCTAAGGACTTGTATTTTTACCTCTTCCTGCCATATGCCATGAAATATACTCAGGTTATTGTGTAAATGTGACCTGAGAGCAGTCTGAAAGTGCTGGCTTTGCGAATCACTGCCCCAGCACTGCCCGGTCTGGCTTGTGTGGCACCAGGCAGGCAACTGCCCATGTGTTTTTGCCGTGGTTAAGTGCAGGTGTCAGCTTCCCTTATACTGAGCATAGCTTATACTGAGCATGGCTTTTGTCTTTTTCAAATACTAAATTACTGATAAAAATAAACTGCATTATTGAAGATGTAATGCAAAAATTAAAAAAAAAAAAAAAAAAAAAAAGGAAAATGAAAAAATCAACCAAGCCATGTTTAATCCCAACATGGTAGCAGACTAACAGTAATGCTTTCTTGTGAATCCGGATTTCTCCTCTTGTTCTGTTCCAGATCCCAACAACAGGCAACCTTCATCTGCTTCTAATAAAAGGTAGAAGTTGTCTTCCTTTCTTCTACCAGACAGCAACACTAGACCCACTACCAACTTTTTCTTTTTTTCCCCAGGGAAAAATAATCCTTTTCCATTTTCCCCTCTCGCTCACTTCCAGTAACAATGCAACACAAATCTCTTTTCATAAACTAAATCTCATAGGAGAACATCACAAGGGAAGCCTTGGCCTGACACTTTGGAAAATGCCAGAATAAATCTGATCAGAATTTGCATGGTTTAGGTCCATCACAATTCAGAAACAAACAGTGAGGATACGGACTATTTCAGAAATGTGCTGTCATTTAAGATAAATAAAAACCCAGCTTTGAGGGGATGAAACTCTGGCTGTCGGGAGCAGAACATGAGGCTGTCACTGATCGCAGTGGGGCACTTTACAGGCAGCTTCCCCAGCAGAACTAACGTGAACGAGAGCAGAGAACTGCAGGTGAGTGGTGGGAAGCATCTCCCAGGCAGTGAGTAAAATCACTTAATTCTCCTGCAAAATTTGAAACCCTTCCTTTGAGGTAACTTTCGTAATTACTAAAATAAGCAAAATTGAATTGATTCTAATTAAACGTGGCTTAAAACTCTTTGATATCCTAACATGAGGCTAATATTGTAATGCAGCCCAGAGTATAATGATAATTATTGCATTGGACACTGCACAGTAATTAGTAGGTTTAAATAAGAAGAGCATGCCTGAGTATTAGTCCTAGCTTTTAGCAATTTGTAGTCATCACAGTAGTGCCATTGAACGTGACTTAAATTTCATAGCGAGTCTGGGTGAGAAACACAAGGTCTTAGTTGCCAGTTTGCAGAGCTCTGTTGTATGAAGACCAATTATTATTAACGGAGATGGTTTGAGTAAGGAAGTTGCAGGGAGGAAGGAGTTCCTACAATTGGCTCTCGCGTTTGTGCTTGGCTTGTTTATCTTCTCTCTCACTCCCACTTGGAGCTGCAGGGTTGGGGGGAGGTTGGCAGCTGTCAGCTCATCATTACAGGCACACGCTGTCCCATCTGCACGGCTTATGCTGGGGAGGTCACATGGGGTTTTACCCAAACAAGCTCTCAGGGGTACAATAACATACCTCTTGATTTGGCTGTGAAGTTATACTTATTATTAATAGACAGGATAAGAGGCTGGGGCTCTATTCATCCACTTTAGTGCTAATTATTCAGTTTGATCTGAGCCGATTATGATACTGATAGATAACCACACCACATTTATAGCTGCAGCAAGCAGTGGCCAAGAACTTTGGCTCATGCTGCTGTTTGGTTTATCTGATAGGAAGGGAGGAGGAAAAAAGAAGCAGCTCTGGTTGATTAGCAATGTGTTGCATGGGACCATTTATAATGAAGCATATCATTTAAATTTTCCTTTACAAATGAGTCCAACTCTCTTTGCAGGCTGTAGGCGCTGTTAATTGTCACAAACATTGCTTTTTTTTAAAAAACATTATTAGCTCTTTGGCAGGATCTCCATTGTTGACTAAAAACTTGGCATGATCAGGGCTTGCTGAATAATTTAGGTTGTTGGCAGCTGGAGTAGGAGAACACACACATCTAGGCAGACAGACGTGCTGCTTGAGCTCTTTATATAATAGCATTGTATACAAAGCAGAGTATAGCCAGCAGTGACTTCTGTGTCTGTTTATAGGTAAACACTGATGTTAGTTTTACAGGGAAAAAAAAGGAAAAAAAAAACCTAGTGGAATACTTCAAACTGTAAATAATACAGGAGACAGATGCTTGTTCCGATGACTCCCTTAATCTCCATCTTTCACGGAATATGATTAGTGCAGAGTCTGAGGAGCAGCACTTCAAGTGTGTTTCTGTGCACTTTGGCACTTTAGGTCTTGCGCATAAACATCACTGCACATAATGATGATGCCATGAGCTTAGCCAGAAAAAGAGATCCTCACACTTTCCTTTTGTGCAGTAAATAGTTCCCAATTGCACTGTCAGTCACAGAAAAAAATTGCTGCTCCAGAGATGCCCATTTCAGAATTACGTTTGAATACTGTCCGAACTCCCTTTTTTATCTCTTTATGTAGAAGAGAAGTAAAATACATAAAACCTGGTGTGTGTGTCCTGATGCAAGGCAACCACAGAATTAATATGAGCACTGGGTAGGCTCTTTCTGAACAGTGATGTTCTACAAAAAATTCCTTTGTAAATTGGACCAAGGTTATACCTACCTAAGTGCACTTGTTTCGTTCATGTGTCCCTATGCTCTGCTTAACTTTGATTTTTGTGATGCTTGTGAGAGAAAGGCCGGGGCAGTTCCCTTCAAAGTTTGAGCAGTATCTAGTGAATGGGAGAGAAATCAAAGATAAATAAAACATGAGGGAGCAGTGTTGGGTGTTTGTTTTCCTCTTGTTTCCCTAAGCCCACTTGTGTGTTCCCTCATTTATTCTTTACAGTTACTCTTCTTTTCCTGGGAAAGTCTTCTCCCTTCCAAGTTCCTCACTCCTTAATTCCACTGTAAATCCTGCAAGAACCTCTGCTTTCCAGGCCTTCCCCTTTCTGCCCTCCAGCTGGAATCTCCAGAGAGGGAGGACTCCACTAGAAGATGTCTTGCGAATTTCTGTGACAGCCACTTGACAGGTATGATAGAGCGTAATGAGAAATGAATAAAACACTCTCATAGCAGTCTCAACAGAGGGGAAAATAACAGCGCTGGAATGAGGATGAGCCAGCTGTCTTCCTCCCCCACTCGCACCGCGCTTCCTAATCAGCGCTCAAGTGCGCACAGGGAAGCGGCTCCTCTCCCTGTCCGCGGCTGCAAAGAGCCCGTGCTCTCCTGACAGTTTTCATGGGTTTTCATAGCTCAAAAAGACCAAGCGTTGCTCAAACTGGAGCTTCCCTCGGTGATGCTGTGACATCCAGCAAGAAGCACGATGACTACCGACGAAGCACTAGGATACAAATTCCTTCTAGGCCTGCACACACCTACAGGAACCCCAGAGAATGCTCATCCTGCAGCATGACAACCTTTATAATTCCATGCATTTCTGAATGGCACCTAACACATCCTATCATCTCAATTATTATTTACTGCATAGATTTCATTACATGATAATAGCCAACACAATCCATATATAAATGCACAGCACCGTGTGGAAGACTGCTGATGAACCCATCCATCATCATAAAGACTCTCTTTTGTGAGACCATGTTATGATTGCATGCTTAAAAGATCATAAATAAATGACTTCACCAATACTTTTTTTTCCTTAGAGAACAGCACAGATATTCTCATCATTTGTGAAGGTGTTTCTAAAAATCCATCCTTCCTCCATAACCTGTTTTCTGGTTTTGTTTCTTTTTTATTATTATTTTTTGAGGAAAGGGAATTAGTTACATAACATTTCCACTGGTGTGATAAGGGATGCATTAGCAGCATCTGTGTATGTGTCAGAGGGAATGCACATGTGTGGAGGGCCCAGTTCGCTTAGATACTAAAGCACGAGCTTCACTCTAAATATGTGAAAAGTCACAGTGACTTTAACACAAGTATTCACCCTGGCAAAGTTTAGCACATGGCAAAGTGCTCTGCTGGATTGAGACCATATTTAGCAGCTGGTTGTAGTTAGTTGTGTTGCAGCATCGGAAGTCAGGAAGCACAGCAACTGATAGACTGTTAGCAGCTGATAGCAACTGATAGACTCTCTTCATAAGCAGTTTAAGGGTCTTCGTTCATGAGAACAAGCTGAGGAAAATTTACTTTCATTAAGTTCGGAATTTTTACAAGAAAATGTATGCTTTAGATCCTGCTAAAATGGATAGATGTGAGGGGAAAAAAAAGTCCTAAACCATCTTCATATTATTTTTCTTAAGCTGTCTGAATGTTTCTCCAGAATTTTTGCCTGTTTTATATATCGAACATTTCCACGTACAACTATTTATCATCTTTATGTTTCAACACAAAAACAAACAAAAAAAAGCAGCTGTTTTCCCACAATTTGAATTTTACAACACATCTCCATTTAGTTTTCAGACAGAATTACCTGAGTTTTCATTCCTAAAAATACTTGAAAGTATAGAGATGCATAAAATCCATGCAGGAATTGAAAATATCAGGTCATCAGACAGCACTGAAAATGTGTCCCATTTTGTTTTGTAATTTTATGTAAACTTAATCTTTCCAAAACAAATGAATGGCAAATATTAATACAATGACATAAATTAATAATGGACTCAGTTAAACAGTAAAGCAATTATGTATTTCTTGAATTCAAAAACTTAATGGTAAAACTATGAACACATTTTTATGCGAACTAATCTCTAGGGAAGCAAAAGAAAGAAAATCATGGAAAGCAAACGACTGATACACTTTTCTCAGTTCCTTTTGTTCCCATGAAAAGCATATTTCTTCTGGTGCAACAGTGGCAGCTCTTATCTGTTTGAGCACGAGAGCCTCTAGAGCATGAGAACCTTTTAATAAAGACGACGACTCTTTTGTTATAAATCATTCATTGGGTAAGAAGAGACTCTTACAGGATTAGCAGTGTTACTTAGTTTGATGAATCTCATAATGTTTGAGTTTTAACAACAGACCAATAAAAAGGGTCATTGCTGCTCACGCGCCAGCCTGAAGCGCGGCAGCTACACACAAAATGGCCAGGATGAAGAATTAGAGAGACTAAGCTTGATTAGCATTTATAGGAAACTTAACCAAAGGCTCTGTAATCTACATTGGAACTACACAATCTTGAGTTGATTTTCTGTTTTCTTAATGAGTGCTCAACTATGAGCCCAGTGTCACCAGGATGTGTTGGGGTGGAATAGACTGAAAGCATCACTGACTGTGCCTGTTCTTTTATGTGTCACAGCAATGGCAGACAAACCTCCTTAAAATGAACTGCTAGGGCAGCGCAGAGCAGTAGAGAATCATTTCTTAGATTGACTTCACTGGGGTACAAATTAAGGTCTTGCTTACCGTACAAAAATCTATACTGCTAATAAAAATAAGAATTTTACTGGAAAAAATATAGTCAGGTTGCACAAATAGTACCTAGGTTTGTTTCTTTGTTTTTCTTAGTGTTATGCGTGTTCATCCACTCCACCATAAAAGTCAACATTTCACAGCAATACCAGGTGGCTATACACCTCAGTACCAGAAAACAAAAACAGACAAACAAAAAAATTTGAAGAAATCTTTGATTTGACTTCAAGAATGGAGAGAGAAACTATGTTTTGACTACGTTCTCCAGGTTCATTGGAAGCTAAGCAACAGATAAAAAATATCTCATTATCTTTTTTTTTTTTTAATAAATCATAAATGTCAGATTACAAGTCTTGTTGTAAGTTGCATGACTAATATTTTAAGTAATGGCCTGGAAGAAAAAATCTGCATTTCTGCAACTTGTTCCATAATCCGAAGGTAGAGAATAAGGGTGGATTTCTCTGGAGACAAAGACTGGATTTCATTGCACCCATCAGTCCCTAGGGGTCTGAAGTCCTGTTACGGTCAGTAGAGCATCACAAGGTCTCAGAGAGCTGTTCAGATAACCAGCCAGAAACTGCCCAAAAGAAGCTGAACCGATTAACTCTCCAGATCCCATTGAATGCATTGACTAAGTCTCTACTTGATGTTAGTGCCCAAAAACACCTCTAAGTTTAGACCTTTAAAAACTGTCTAAGATGTAGATGATAACCTTTTGTAGTCCTTTACTCAAGGATTAGGATGCCAACTGAAGATGCTGAACTGCAGGGTTTAAAATCCTTCTTTATATCAAATAAAAAGTAGGAAGTAGGAATTGCATTTGAAGCAACGACATAATACACAAACACTTAGACGTTTTGGTGGAGGGCAGGGAAGAGAAGGGGCTGCAAAAGAGGCTAGCGCTACCCTGCTAGGCAGGTCACACGGCTCCGGGACTTGGCGGTAAGCCGGTACCGCAAGGACTGACTTGCCGCCGAGCACGTGGAGGGCTCTGCCGGCCTTCACAGCCTTCCCTCCCAATCACACCCCCTTGCAGCGCTTGGAAGGGCTGCAAATAACTGTGTCAATGTGACTGAACTTCTTCAGCAGAAACTATTTGCCAAGTTAGTGAATAATCCTGGCATCACTGAAGCAGCATTTCAAGCATACAGAACTATTCATTTTCCTTCTCCAAAATCTCCAGGATTTACATGCGTTTCTCCTCCTACTCCATTTTATACCTGTGCCCATTCAAGATGCCTAAAATAACTTCTTACCTGATGTCAAAATTAACCATTTATTTTGATGTTTAAAATAATGTTGTTTCCGATGTGGTGGCAGACTTTCTGAAGCATTTGGGGAAATCCTTACTATTCTACAGCAGTTTGCTCTTCCCTAGACAAATTTCGCAGTCTGTAAATTTTTGCTAGAGCATGGCACAGGCGATCGTTTACACTCTTCAGCTCATTTAAATCAAGCAGTTTGTGTAGTGAAACCTTTGATGCACAGGCCAGTGGCACTTCGGGGAACAACCCTGGCCAACAAGCAGTTTCTTGCTCACAGCAAATTTCAGTTTGGGGTGTATGAATTTCCAGGGGCAGGGAAAAGGGGTTGCTACTGTTTGATTGTGGTCTGAACTGGGTAGAAACTAAAATATTTAGAAATCTTAAATGAATCGGGACAGCATGATATACAGTATGTGTCGTAGTAGTTTCCCGGAAGTGGTAATTAGGTCTATAGCCAGAACTGTGAACATATAATAGAATTAAGCTAATAAAAGACACTAACAATAGCATCCGAACAGAAAAACTAAACAAAACAAATAAACAACAACAACAACAAAAGACAAATATACTCCCTATTTTTGTCTTTCTGGAGAGAGTTCAATAATACAAAACAGCAGGCTGATCTCGGAGGCCAGACTACCACAGCAAAACTGTGAGCTGTGCTCTTAATGAGGAGAGGAAAGCAAACAAGGCATTGCTAACTACTCAAAGGCTATTGCGGAGGGATCTTTTTTCCCTTTAGACCCTTTCATGGAGGGCCTCACATGCTGAACGCAGCCTGCAGTTAATGTCAGGGTGAGGATTCTGGGTATCTCACTGGACCAAGAGCTGGTTAAATAAAACATGTTTTTCACATCCTTTCCTGTTCACTTTGATAACAATTCTTAAATAGTCAATCTGTCATGATACAAATGTTATCTAGAAAAAAGTCATAGTATATCAACAAATGCTGCGCAGAGAATATTGTTACTTAACTCCTCTACGTATAAAGGGAAGCCATAGAAACCAGCAGTTCTAGAAACTAGGTTCGAGGTGAGAAAGCGACAATAGATAAAACGTTTTTGAGAAGCAGCTTCCCTCGTGTGCCTCTGATAATGAACAGCACATATGAAGGTTCGGGTAGCAATAGGCCTTGTGCATAAGATGTTTAAGAGATGCCTTGATGTCATCAGTCTTGCTAGAATTGTGCATGATGCCAATGAGAAACAATCATGCAGTAATTATCAGGGTGAAAAGTATTATAAAAAACTGGCAGCTGGAAGTCTTTGTTATCAGCAACACTAGCCTGCCTTCCTTTTCTTCATTTATAAAAATAAATAAATAAATACATCTAACTTGGCAAGTGTCCAGTTCAAATTGGTGAATAGACATTTGGTTTATGTTGATCTCAGTTGTTACATCATTCCCTTTGCTCTTACTCCTTGCCCCCATTTCATTACTTCATGGAAACATTGTAAGATTTAATGTGTTAAGGAGCTGAAAAAAAAGATTGTACCTGCAGTTTGTAGGCAGCAGTGTCTTGGATTTATCTGTAGGCCAGGCACCTAGTGCATTTCCTGGCCTTTAAATAGGAGATGATTCTCTGTAGGTCAAAACAACGGTCAAAATCTGTGCAATGCTACCTTATGGCAAGGATATGAGCTGAAGTAGCTGCTATCAAATACCTGGAAAATAACAAGTGTTTCTTGTCCAATAAGCACCTGGCTGTCAAGGAAGGCAAAACACACTGTAATGCTGAGCACGCTCATACCGAACACCGGGAGAGGGAAGTTCTGTCCTTACACTTTAGATTCTGCTTTCTCTCAAGGCCTTTCATTCCTCTGCTCTTTTTCTCCCCTGCCTGCCTCCAGCCGGGACAGTCTATATTTTGCAAAGGATTTTCTCTCCGTCTTGCATCTGCGAGCCTGAAGTCTTTCTGTTTTCAAGCTACTTCCCCTCTGTGCCTATATGTTTAGCCCCCTGCTCTTGACTAAAGCACTGGGTAATCTGCAGCAGGCCCTGATGACGGGCAGGCTTCCAGCCGGTCTGAGCCGCTGGTTTCAGAGCAGAGTGAAGCGCTAGCAGCAAAACACTTGACTTCTTGGGTTATAACGTTTCAGGCTCCCTATCAAAGTAGCAGATATTAATCATCTGCTACGAGCGTTTCAGTGGAAGGCATACAAATTTCCCACTGGTATCTTCCTTTTAAAGAAAATGTAAGAAGAGTAAAAAATCATTTCAAAAGATTTAACATTGGAGAAAATAGCTAGACCCCAGTGGACAAAGGAAACCAGAAAAGAACAAGGTTTTTTAGAGGCTGAAAAGCAATTTATGCTTTAAGCCCAGTAAGGTTTCTATGTTATTTTATTGAAAGTCACTAGTAACCGTATTCTTAAACCTCCTGTTTTCCAGCACAGATACAGCCTGCATTCCATTTTTTTGGAAGTCCTCAGTTGTTTTTCTCTTGTTCCTCCAGTTGTCCCGTTATTTTAAAAATCCTGATCCATTTTTTGTGCTTGCTGTCACCTGAATCGCACCATCACCTTAGGGAAGTGTATTGTAAGACAAAAGACTGCAGGTAAGCATAAGGAAAAAAAAAAAGATTGCCTATATAAAAATTATATTGAATATAATTTTAAGGGGTCATTTTTTGCTACAGCTGTGGAAATTAGTATCATCTTGCTCAAAAATGTTTTGTCCTGGATGTGGAGCTGCTAGAGAGAGTCCAGCGCAGGGCCACGAGGATGATCAGGGGCCTGGAACATCTGCCCTATGAGG
>JAWLRI010000031.1:5851221-5875024 GCA_034781795.1 Crypturellus tataupa
CTTCCTTCCTTCCTTCCTTCCTTCCTTCCTTCCTTCCTTCCTTCCTTCCTTCCTTCCTTCCTTTCTTCCTTCCTTCCATTGAGCTTCACCTCCCACATCTTGATGCATGAACTTGCCTGTCAGAGGAGCTGGCTGAACAAGTAGAAGCCAAGCATTTCCACAAATAATTAAAGTATAAAAAGTAAATTATAAATTATAGTTGCCAGAGAATATTCTCTCTTCTGCAGATATGGACAGACGGTACACAGGAGACTTAAGATAATCAAATGTGCTCTTTTTTTTTCTTTTTCCAGCTCACAAACTCATTTTGCTTTCCACATTCCCACTCCTATGTATTCGTCACGTTTCACTGATTCTATAACTAGGTAGAGCTGCACCCCAGGAGGGTCCAACTCTGCCCTCCTTTTGCTAAGCAACGCTGATGCGAACAATCGCAGTGTCTGTGGTCAGATGATTCTCATGAGTGAGTTACTAGCCAATGTCAGAAAAACTCCAGAAACCCATGATCTATGCATTGTCTCTGCTGAAGGAATAAGGCTGGAGAAATGAATGGTAAATCAGGAAGAATTCACATTTATGTTATATGGGGATCTACAAATTCAGCAGAAAAAAAAAAATCACACTGTTCTTTCTCTCTCTCTCTCTCTCTGTTTTGTTTCTGTTTGTTTGTTTGTTTGTTTGCATTTACCTGTAAGGTGAAAGAGGCTGAAAAAGGAGCCACTGCAGATATTTCATAAAAATTTAGGGAGGAAAAATCAATCTCCAGAACTGATGAGTCACTCTATTTTCTTTGGGAAAGGTAGGGAGAGTCTTTTAGATCATTCTTTTTCTTGATTCAAAACCTGCTCGCATTGTAAGCCCTATATAACATGTTTGCATGATATTTTTTTCCTGTTCAACTATCACTCAGGGTAGCCAATTCATTGGGAAGGCATCAGCTGCAAAGTTCATTGTTTTTAATAAATCCCAGAAACTTCTGGAGCTTGCACTTATTAGTGAATGAAATGGAAGACCTCAGGAAGATGACCCGAAGAAGTTCAACATTTCCTAATTTGTAAATGTTTCATAATGAAATCTATCATGTCACCTGCATGTTCCCAGATTTTCTCCATCAACTTTTGAACTGAGTTCCTCACTGCAGGTGCTAGTTTTACCCATTAGACATTACCAAGTCATCTCCCTGTGTTTATACACATCTACTACTGATTCACTTAGCCAGTTCCTAATTTTACTGTCCTTGAACATTCATTCTAATTAGTTTACTTCTTTACTCTGGCTTTAGTTGCTCTTCCTCTCACCCCTGCAGAAAACCTAGCCCGGTTGCCAGTATCTCAAAGTCTCACTATGCCTCCTTCATTTCTTCAATTTGATTCAGGTTTTTCTCCCTTCCCTCATTCCTTGTCCTTTCCATTCACCTTTTTTTTCTCAGTCTTCTACTACCAGGCTCCTCTTTGCTGACTCTGCATACTCTTTTCCTGAATTTCTTTAAATACGTTCCCTGTCTTCAGTTACTTCCTTCCCACTTCAATGCCCCTTACCATGTCCCAGTTCACATTTCTTTACTCAGGAGCACTAGTACTGGAGGGATGAGAAGAGTAATCTACATGTTGTCTTCATCTCTCTAGACTTGCATTCAACATCTTATCACCGAGAATGGAGCTTCAGGAGCAGCTGTCTGCATCCTGGGAGGTGCAATGCTCACATTTCAGATGATGAAATATTCACTGTGAAGTGATTGCTGATAATGCAGAACCTATTCTCTTTTTAAGAGCTTGCAGAGCTAGGGAATCCTCAGAAATTTTAATTAGGAACAATAAAAGGTACAGAAGTGTCAAAGAAGCTTTTCCTTGCTTAGTTTCTAAGTAAGTTCCTAATTTGATCATCCTAGAGCACTAGAGCATCTCTCTCTCTCTCAAAAAAAAAAGACAATATTATTTAACAAGAATAATTTCAATATATTCAACAAATTTTACTTGCATTGAACCTTCCATTTTTAAGTGAAGAATCATTCTGCAATAATATTAGGGAAAAATAAATTTTTAAAAAATAAGCTATTCTTGACTACCTGGAGGACAGGTCAATCTCTTTCTAAACAAGGTCTTGGATTTTAATCCCCAGGACCCTTCAGAGGTGCCTCTATATGAGCATTTAACACTGCACTATGTTCTCTGTGCAGTTTATGGGAAGAGAGAGAAAGAGGGATGTTCCACAAAGAGCTCATCTCATTTTAAGATAAGATGCCCAAGAGTTTAAATGGTTGTTGAAATGGCTGAAATGAGGAGACTTTCCCAGTTAGCCCTGGTCTAACCAGGGCCAGACCAGCCCTGGTCTGGCTTCAGGTGACTGCAAGACTTCAAGGCAAACATCAGCGGGGTCAGCTGAGTGACAGAACCACTCTCATAGAAACCCCTTGACCATGAAGGGAATGTAAATGTAAAGCTTTTAACATTTGAGGCTTGCTAAGCAATACCTTTTCAAAAGTTTAAAAGTCTTAACATGAAGAAAGGTGAGATTTAATCTCCTTATTTGTTGTCTACTATCTAATGTACCTTTGAAAATACGATATCGGGGCCCAGATCTAAGAACTCATGAAATCAGTAGGAAAAACTCCCACAGTCTAAAGGAACTTGGGTCCTCAATTATCAAAGAAAATCATGCTTGGTTTAAGGACTGAAAACTGTGTTTTAAAATAAGAATTTTACAGATCTCAGTCCCAGATGGTTAATTAATGAAAAAAATGAGTGTCTCCATTATTATTTTCTCTCCTTCTTTCTATACTGCTTCCAGGAGGCACAAGGACAGTTCCTGAGGTGGGGGAGGGGGCTTAATTAAAATTTAAAATGTGTTTCAAACTGGCTCAACTATTAGCTACTTGTTTTGAGCAAACTGCTCTTTCCTCCTGTTTTCAATCCACTGCTGAGACCATCTGAGATATTCAAGCACTAATTTAAACATCTGTGTGATGCAGAGAGGACATCTTCACAGAAGATCCACAGTGCTGAAATTCCACCTTCTTTTCCATTTAAAGAAAGTCTGAGACAGTTGTCGTATATGGCATTCTGTAAAGATTAGTAAATAGATGACTTTCAGATTGACTCCAAAAATGCACCATTGAGAAAGTATTTTGTGGTGGGAGGTTATGCTGAAATGAAACAGCCCAAAGAACTTGCAGGGAACAAGTGCAGACTGTCGTGCAGGCTGGACATGCAAGTTGTGTGGGGTAGCGGGAGCACGTGACCAGGCAAGTACGTACGCTCTTGCTATCAGCACAGATCCAGTACAGTCATGGCTGTGACTTCAAATATATATTGTACTCCATGAGACCACAGATGTGAATCTGACTGCCTTTCTGCGCAAGTATTGAGATTGTATTAATTGTCTTGCATATGAGGTTGGTTCTTATGTAAAGAATCCTACTTTCCCGCCTGTAACTCACCTTCATTTGCCTTGATGTATGACCACTACTTCACTCTGTAGAGGAAATTCTCCCTCTTCCTTAACAGTCTTCAAGTTACATCTTCTCTTTCTGTATTTTTTTCCAGGCTACTTTTTAGGAATGGTTAGAAAAACAGTTCCCTCTTTATGCATCCATATTACTGCGGTTATGCAAGAGAGGCCAAAATGCATAGCAATGTCTCTGCTGTTTATCACTCAGTCTCCCTGTTTGAGCAACACATTATTTATTTCTCCCATGGGAGTTTTCAGAAGAATTTAGGAATTACTCACCAGAGAAACACTCTCCCATCCAGTTTCTCAGTGGATGGACAATGCCTTAAAGAAACCCGGGCATGAAAGAAGCAAATATTCCTGTGAGAAGCAAAGTTAACGAATTGCTTTGGTATTTGTGCGCGGGGATTTCGTATTCAACAGGACACAAACTCCAGTTCAAGCTTTTCCCACATTTGAGTGGTAAAATTGCCCATATAGATTCCTTTGTATCAAGTACAGGTGAGTTTACCCTGCAACATTTCCCTTAGAAGAGGCACTAATAAAATTCTTTCCTTTTATTTATGCATATATCTTTCCTGGCTACTTCTGTATACATATATGCATACAATTTATTTATATACATAGATACACATACATATATATATCTATAAGTTTCTGTGAAGCTTGTCAGATCTTAGAGTACTTGAAACCTCTAGCCTCAGTTCGACTGAAATTGAAGCAATGGACTCATAATTTCCTAACTTACACCAACTTTTAATGACAGCTGTCTTTTATGTTCAGTGTTACAAGTAGTTTACTGTGGGATATTTAATTCCACCTCCTTCACGCTCAGCAGGAAGATAGTCATGGTCATCTGAGAGGGCATGGAGTGAGACCTCTGCTCCTGTTAGAGGTCCACATGCACATGTGTCATGAAGCCCTTCAGCAAAGTGACCTGACATTTTAGGTCTGGTTTAGAAAAGGCTGCTAGGAAGAATGACCTTTTATCACAAGCACAAAAGTGTACACCTGGAGGCTATCAAAGAATAGGCTGAAAATTTTTGTTTTTCAAAGAAACAGGTGTAATCATGACTGTCAGGACAAGAGCGGAGAAACATCTGAAAAGTCTTTGCATGAGTCACCAAGAGACAACACAAAGCTTTTACTGACAGTCTGGTGAGCATAGTATCACTCCGGTCATTGGATTCAGAAATTTTCTTTAGAAGGTGCTGAAACTTGCTGGAGCGGCATACCTTGGCAAAGTGACCTTTTTTATATATTATTTTTTTACTGCATAGTTTGCAGTTTGTTGACTTGGCTGGGCACCTGCTGTAAAACTGCAAATATGCCCCTGTCATCCTGCCTGAAAACAAAAATAGTGAACAGTGTAGTTCTTGGGTGGATTGGAGCTAGCCAAGAGCAAAATTACCTGTGCAGAATGCTGAGGTAAATCTTCCTGTCCTCTAACCTTTTCAAGCTTTGACTGAGGGCTGTGAGCAATTTCCAGTCATCTATGAGGATCACTGTTAGTTTTTCTCCTAAATAGCAGTTGTTCCCGAATACACAGAACAGAAGATTTCTCCGCTAGCTGATCCTTTAGCATTGGTACCAATGCTGTTAGAGTAGACACGTAGCTGTGTATGGGCTCATTTATACCCTGTGTTCTCTATCTTATATTTGAGATGTTCCCCAAAACCATTAACAGTCATTTAAAAGTGCTGCTCTAGTGTTTTCAGTGCAATTGTATATTCTGTGTCAGTCTCAGTAACTACAGCTGGGTGAATGTACAGTAAATTCTTTGTCTTTCTGCCCCTAAGTAATGCAATAAAAGGGCTTTCTTGTCTCTTAGTTAAATATTCATCTACTCTGATGGCTGAGTAAGTAAGGTTGAAACACCTTTGGCTGTTGTCTACAAGGCTTGGCAGAGACCGGAACCCAGGGTACAACATAATTATGTCTTTGGGTTGGGGAAGGGAGCATTTTCAGGGAGGAGGGGACCAAAAAAATGTCCTCTGTCATTGAACAGAGTTTGTGCTGGGAAGATACCTAGCCTGAAAGAAAAAAAAAAAAAATGCAATATTGTTATAGGAAGTACCTTATAAACAGAAAGCAGATTTTTTCTACTGTTTTTATTTTTTCTACTTACTTTTTTCTATTGTTTATTGCTTTGGATTCAGAAATTGGTTTGAGACTGGCTTTATATTTACAGAGGAGAAAGTCTATATTTCAAAATGTTTCACTGTATTACAGTACCTGTTTGAGACTTTTGGGTGCTTCAGATGTCTTAAGAGTTGTCACAGTGATAACGGTCTTGTAGGACACACATACAGATATCTACAGGATCCAAAGACCACACACAAAAAATATTTAGATACTGAAAATTTAATAATATAAAAAGGAAGAATTAAAGAGTTTATCAAAAATACTAAAGCCATTTGTGTAAATCTTTTCAGAGTTTTTTAAAAAATGTAATTAATATTTGGTTGGTGTTTTGGATGATTGGATGACTGGTGAAACCAAAATTCCTATTTTCAACCAATCTCAGAAGGAAAACATGTTTTGGTTTAGGGAAAGCGCCTCATTTGCAGAAAGTATGTCACAGTAAGTCATGTGCTTACTTTCCTATATAGAGGAGATACACATTACATATTGTCTCAGATCAGATCCCGACATTCTAAATTGTGTTTGAAATTATTTTCTATTTTTTAGTTAGAATTAATTAAGATATCCAAGCACTTTATTTAAAAATGATTAATATTGAGAATTCAATTCTATATCTGGATTCTTCTATTCTCTTAAATTTTTATTTAGGATTTTCATTTGGTTTCCTGTTTATGACATTTTTCTGGTTCCCATAAGTTTCTGGGAATTCAGTCGTAATGGGATCAGAGTCCTGTTCTGTGAAGCACAGTATAATCCCACACTAAAATTTTGTTTTCTAGGCTCATCAGCTTGCACTCTATGGTATAAAGACAGTAGAAAGTGGTTAAACAAAAAGCTGAGAAAATGCAATGAGCTTTTGTTCAGACTGTTAACCTACACTCAGAGAACTCCAGCAACTGGGATATTATGAAGCTTTGATGGAAAGAGCTCAACTGGACTGGATTGTACCCTGATCTGACTTCTCCAAAAGTAGCTGCATTTGGGTCAACACTACCCCTAGATGACTTTGTAGACATCCTGTCACGGTAGACCTCACTGCATCAAGGGCATCTATGTGAGAGGGAAAACTGCATACTTTCTTAAAGAAACAAGAAATTAAATGAATGAAAGGGTTCGTGTTTAATTTTGATTTAAGGTTATGCAATCTCAGACTAATTAGGTTCCTTGTTACAATCTAGAGTTCATCAGTTGAAACAAAAAGAGAAGAAGAAGAGGAACTGCCTTTCTGAGCCAGCAGAGAGCTTGCCTTTGGGCAAAAAGGCAAGTGAGATCCTACATGTGTCAGGTGAAGTATTTCCACTAGAGATAGGAAAGTATTTGTATCCTTGTACAAGGCACCACCAAGACCTCATCGGAATTAAAGCATCTCTGTGCTGATCATCCATGTTCAAGACAAATATGCTCTGACTGGAACTGTTTCAGAAAACAGCTATGAGGGTAATGGGAAGAAAGAAGAGTCTATCTCAAAGAAGGAAAATTGTTTAGTTTGTCAGCCTATCAAAACAAAGCCCGAAGGGAGATGAGATTGCTATTTACTGGGGAATAAACATTAGGCAGGGATAAGAACTATTTAAGGAAAAGACAGTGCTGGGCCAAAAGTAGTTTGATATCATCTAGCCAAGGATAAATTTAGACTGGAAATAAGAAAAATTCGAAGAGCAGTGAGGTTCTGAAACAACCTTCCATGGGAAATAGAGGAGAAGAAAAAAAATCAAATAAATTTTTTGAGATGCTGTTGTTCAGTTTATGCAAAGTTTGGCAGGACTGTGTACTCAGTGTATCCATTTCCTAATTCCTTTGTTCCTAATTATTTAGGGACTTACCATGATCACAGAGGAATTAGCACACTGATATTAACATCCAGAGATTAGATTCTAGATCAGCCACAAGTGAAAATGCTGTTTTGCAACGTAAACATTGTACTATGTCTACTTGTTGTCTTCAAGATAGAGCTTTTTTTTGTTTTGTTTTGTTTGTACTTCATTTATGCTTCCCAGATTCAGAAAAGCCTGACTAAAATATCAAGAACTGAAATGAATTAAGGAAGACGTTTAGTATTTTTTCACACTGAGAATCTGAGTATAACATCAGAGGCATTCTCTTAACAAAAATGTACCCTGAAATGTGCTTTCTCTCCTTTAATGATGTATAAGAATAAATTCCTCTACATAGATATTGATGTCCTGGAGCTTGAGAAGGATTGCAGCTGTATCTCATTTTCTTTTCCTTCCTTATCTTTCTTGGCACCTCTAGGTGTGAGATGTAAATATGCACTTGTGAGCTTAGGAACCTGGTTCTCCAGGTCAAAGCAAGAACACTGCAGAATGTGGCAGGGGTGGAACCATCAAGAGCCCTTCTTTTGCCTCTGAAATCTGCAGCTCAGGGGAGGGATCCTCAAAAACCGGATTGCCTCAACTGTCACTGCCCCAATTTCATCATCCGATTATAATCCATCATCAGTCCCCAGGAAAAGTATGATCTGCTATCTGAGAAAAAAAAAAAAAAAAAAAAAAAAAAAAAAAAAAAAAAAAAAAAAAAAAACTTTGAAAGCAAGCTATTCATGAGCTATTTCTTCTTACAGAGTCCTTGAAAATGTACAATAGTCACAATGTCTTTTCTCTTATTATGAGTCTGTCCACGGGAACCAATTTCTATACATTCCTGCATGAGCTTCAATTCTCTGTTGAATTAGAAGAAGGACTATATTGAAATTCTTACCCAAAACTTAAATCCCAGCATAGATAGACCAGGGACTTCCTTTAAGCCTCTGTCAGCAGAAGGGCTTTGCTTGTGCTTTGCTGTCTTTGTTGCAGACCCTCTAATAGGAGGGCACACGAGAGTCCTAGTAAAAACAGCATGAAAATCATTGAGCGGAGTAAAAGGAACAGAAATGAAAGCATTTATTAAATAGAAGCTCTTTATTAAATCTCCTCCTGTCTTGAGGAACAGCCAGAGAATCTGAGAGATGAAGAAAAACATCTGTCTAGAGGGTTGAAAAGCATAGTGAATGAGTGTCATGTACCCTGGCAGAGCTCCAGGGTAGGACACTCACCAGGCTCATGTGCGTGAGTCCCATGCACTCTCTGCCCTCACCTCACCGGGATAAGCTGCAGCACTGGCTCTAGGATGGTGCTAACATGCCATTAACAAGGAAAAGTCTCTCCCTGTTACTGTTATGGAAACAGGCCTGCCCGATCCAACTTCCTTTGGCCATCAGGACCACAGGTGATCACGCGATAGGTTAGTTAGGCAGGCAGTTAGGCCTAACATACTCCCCTGAGTTTAGTTGCAGCGATTATGGAAGACAACAGATCCACTAATAAAATCAATCATTCTGTGTCAAACAAGGGAGAAGGAAGGAAGGGGGAGAGAGAGAGAGAGAGAGAGAGAGATCTCTGCCATCTTGATAACAGGAAACTAGACTGCTGAGACCACATCGGTTTGTGCCTCTCTGTCAGGAGACCTGCTGCTCCTTGCAGGAAGCTATTCTCAAGAAGCTGCTTTGGCTTAGTCAACTTCTTGTCCATGTTCAACTCATTCATAGAGACTGCAGCACCACCAAGCCCAAGCAGCTCTCCAACTGGAAGTTTTACACCCTGAAATTTCATTTCACCACAGATGCCACTGGAAAGGCCCTCTTTCAGAAGGGAAGTTGACCAGGAGATGTAGAGACTCCTGGATCAAGCAGTGGCTATAAACTGCAGACAGAGCCTAACTAGTCACACAAGAGAAAGGCGACCTTCGAAAGTGTGGAGGGAGAGGAAACGAATAAGGCAAATTGAGGTTATATAACCATTTCAGGTCTTTCATTTCTTTAAGAGTGGGGCCGAGTGCTTGGCAGACTCCAGCGAGCTCTCTCACAGCTATATTTGGGGCTGGAGAGGTGCCAGCTCTCCATTGTTCGTGTTTGCATTTTGGCTGACTTGATAGAAATCCACACGTTCTGAACAAGGCTGGACCTCAGCTCAGGGTTGTGACAGAAAGGCAAGAGGGCAAACAAGAGTTTGGAAAAGACAGAGTGTTTAAAACAAGCAAGCAGTTTTACTAAGCATCTTCAGGTTCTTTCAAATGTCTGGGTTTTTGGAAAGATTTTTTTTAATGTACAAATAGAAAAGCTTGATTTGCTGCATGTTCCTCCTGTTGTTCCTCCCTGGAGACTGGAGAAGACAAGAATGCACACAACAAAATACAATGAATAAGAAATATTGTAAATAAAAATTACAAAATATAAAACTTCTGCTATATTTCAAGTCCCAAGAAAAATACAGGAGGAATTTTAAGCAAAGTTTTGAACCACAGGATACTGACTTTCTCTCAAAACAGGTAGCTCAGCCCTCCAAATACATGCATGGCTCAGAAGGGTTTGGGATGGTTTTTCATTAGCATAGACAGAACCTGAAGCAGGGATGAGAGCAATGGCAGTGCTCGGGGCCTCAGAGTTTTATCCCAATCTTCCACAACTGCTCCTTGTGCGTGTAACTCCCTCTGCTTCCCAAACCATGAGCTGCATTCAGGCAGCAGCAGGAGCAGCCAGAATGTCAAATTCAGGTTTCAGGAGAAGGATTCAGGCACTCTTTCCCCCTTCCAAGCACCTTAGCACAAGCATCTAGGAAATGAGTCCCATATGTAACATGAAACCCCAGAAATTTCCAATATTTGGATTTGGGTTCATTTCAAACGATTATCCTCATACTGGTTCACTAATTTATTATTGTTTTGCGCATTTATTCTAAGCTGCATGAGGCCTTTTATGGAGGTATTGGATATGTTCTCCCAAGCCCCTATTAACACTAATGGGCATTATGCAGGTGCTTTAGCGCAGCCTTCACCTTACGGCGTTTTTGTTACATTAACTACTGGAAAGTGCATTGCTGTGTACACTGGGTGCCAATTGCACTGGTGAGGGGTAGGAAATTAGCAAGTACAGAATTAGCCCCCGCCTGAGCTGCATGTATGAGTTATTCGGAAAATATTTGTTTAGTTGCCTTGGAAATAAATAGCTCAAACTTCAGGACGGATTTTTAAGAGGATTCGATAACATGCACCTTGGTGTCCCTATGAAAGGCTAGTAAGAGGCATTTTCACTTTCCCCGCAATATACTGTTTGATACAGTTTTAAGCAAATGTGTAAAATTTCCCAGCACATCATTTTGTTGAGGATATTTTTACTAAAGCTCATTAGCTTTTTAAATATATTTTCTTGCTCTAATTTTCCTGTAGCAAGTTGAACTATGAGTCAGTCCAAATGAGATTTAAAATAGGTCTCAATTTTCTATGCATGTAACTGCTCTTAATTGCACAGAACAAGTTTAGACTGGCTCTGTCCAATTAAGACAAAAGGAGAAAAGGATAATTAAAAATAAATCATAACAATCAAAAGTTGCATTTGCAATTTTGCTTTAGATGCTCCCCCCTCCCACATTTTTTGAAGTAGTGTTTAACAGAAACGGCACAATAACTTACAGATTCTTTGTCCCAGATCTGGCAAAGCAAATGTACCCATCATTGTCAGGGTAAAAGTACCTATTTCCCTAAGCTGATCAAATTTAATTGTGTGTAGAATTTAAATCTTACTTAATTATAACCTTGTTCTTTTCTTATTCTTTTTTTTCTTTCTTTCATTTTCTTGACCCCATCCATGCTTTCCATTTAAATGTGTTTTACAGAAATAACTCACAAATATCTCCTCAGCATTTTCAAGTTTGGGGAGAATGGAAGAAACAAATTCAGAAATAGTTACAGTTTGCTTCCAAAAGACATGTTTTGCATGATTATTTCTTCAGGAAAATTTGTTGACAAAGAAGTCCATAATCTCACAGCTGTGATAAGAAGTATTTTTGGAATAATGTATATTTATGTGTATGAATGCTTTGTCTAAAACACACGCCTAGAACAAATCAAAAGCTACTGGCTATGGGGAAGATACTGAGCTGATTTAAAAGAACCATCTTACAATTCAGAGCCATACTTTTCCATGCAACATTTGTTACAAAATATTCATCAGGTTGCACTACCACAGTGCAGACCAAGGAATGAATTTTACTGAGTGGAACCACTTGTTCTCCATTATCGATGTGTCATTGCTATTGAAAGAGCCAGAATAAATCAGTTTGATTTCTCTCAGGCTGCAGTATTTGGTATACTCCAGAGACATGGGTGCAGGTGGCATCAAATACACAGAGTTAAGATCTGCTCAATTCAGTATTCCTAGGGTAGGCTTCATCTCACCTGAGATTACTCACCAGGAAATCAAGCATCTGTTGTAATTTAATTGACTTTTCTGTCTAGGAGAAGAGACAGGCCTCATTCTGGAGTAGGCTTCTAAAATAAATAATTGATACATTTAGATCACTGAAGTTAGATAAACCCCGCTTTTTTGACACTGCAAGATAATAAATGTTTCAAATGAGCTTTCTGCAAGCTAGCTGATGTCTGAAACCAGTGGGTTTATCTTTTTTGCTCTCTTCCGATTTACCTTAAAACTCAGAAGGCAGTGTAGCTCCAATGGAAAGCAGATGTATTTCTGATTTTTAATCTCATCTAGATTACAAGGGGGGAGACCAAAGATCACTGTTTATAGTGTTCATTCTCACAACTAGCTATCACTCTATCTCTAAATTTAACATTCTTGTTGTTCATTTCTCTTCACTTTCCATATCCATACTAATGCATGAAATATTTAGGGAGCAAATAAAAATCTATTTTAAAATTAACGTTTACGATATAGTCTCCAGCTTCTTCTACTATTCCTGCAGAAAACCATGAGCAAGGAGTCTTCTCACTTTTCTAAGAAATCACAACCTATGTGAGATTATAATTTTTGTATATTTATTCTTCTGAAATGCATTTTCTCGTGCTTTGCTTATTATTTTCCTTTCTTAATGCTGTTCTCTGAGAAACACAATCCCTTGCCTTCTCCAACACTGAAGCTAACAGCAGCACCTCCGTGACAGTCCCGAGCTCTGTTGGCCCAGGCTTGCTCCTGAGCCTAGGTCTACCATGTGGTGGGGTGTTACACCATGGTACCAGCTGAGCCATTGAGCCAGAATAAACAGAATGCATTTTAACATAAAGGGATATAGTACAAGAAATATATTCTCAAGTCTTGGAACTGTAACCATGTGTTACCATATTGTCTTCCTTCTGCTCCTTCTGTTTCTTATTTTCACACATTGCTCCATTCTTTTGCAAATCTTTCCTCGCAAAATGTTAAGAAACTGAGATCTACCTTAACTAAAAGCTGTTCTGCTTTGCATCATATTCATCTTGTTGGGCTGACTGATAACTTTCATCTTTCACTTTTCTCATGGTTCTCGCCATTTTTTACCTCTTTCAGCTTAGCTTCATTTACTATTCCTTATACCTCCTTTTGCCTGCTGTGACAGTTCCCTAATTATTTCTTTGTGCTTAACCATATATTCTGACTTAGGCTGGCATTACTTTTGATAGAGCTATCATATATCTCTATAATTCGGAGGTGGAAAAAATGAGGCTACATTCCATTTCCTTGACATTATATTATTTCTTTGGCTCTGTTTCTTATAGTGTTTTCCACACTTCATTTTAGACAGTTTCAGCGAGTGGTTCTCAAAGTGTTGCCTACAAATAACTACTTGACAGTAATGCCATGGTATGTAGCTGATGAGCCATGTTGCCTTTAATAGTGTTTTCAGTTAATATTTTGATGTTATATGTGTACAGAGGTGCTTCAGAAATTCAGAGATGACCAGTGCTGAACACAGAAATTCACAGAACTACTAACTCAAGCAGTATAACTTCCCACTGACCGAGGCATACCCTGCTGCCAGAGCACGTGCTGGTGAGGGAGGCATTTTAGAATTAGGACTTGGAGCATCTCCCCCACTAAAAATCACATATATATATATTTACACATAATGTCTTTGATTTGCCCAACTATTTCCGCACCATAAGGCTGTTTTGCTTCTGGGAGAAGCAAACAGAGCTTGCCTGGTGGTGTATTCACCACACCAGGTTATTCAAAGCTGGTAGCTCCCGTGGGCTGTGTCTGCCTCTGTGCTGGAGTCTGAACGGTGCCTGCAGGGAAAGGAGGCACCTCCTGAGGGACACGCACGTCCGACATTCCACAGCACTCAGAGCGTGAACTCGGCTCTGTGGAGATTTATTGGTAGCAGAGCTGTCACTCCTTCACGTCTCCTTTCCATCCCAACGCACCATGGGGTAGGAACGAGCCTCCAGGTCGCAGGATGGGGTTGTTTCCTGGGGATACCCCACACCGCGTCCTCTGTGGGCACACGGTGCAAGCCCACGCCAGGCTAGACCATCATAGCGTCCTCAGTGGATTTGCCCTCTCCAAACCCTCCCAAAGCAGGGAAGAAAATACAAAACTGTGAAATTCGAAGGCAGAGATACTGCCTTTTGTCAAGCTGCTTGGAATGAGAAATAGCTTAAGAAGAAGAGCCCAGAAAATGTTTTTTGCTTTTTGTTTTTTTCTGTTATAGGAAATCTCCCCAGGGCATCTTTGCAGGCTTTATATAGCTAAGGGAAAACTAAAATGGCTTCTGCTACCTCCTCCCCTTTTTCATATAAGAAAAATCTGCTTAAAATAAATAAATAAAAAAACACCAGCACCTGACAACTTGAAATATGACTGTATGAAGAAAAACTTCTCAGTATCCCACCAAAAACTGCTGTGAAATTTCAGTGTATATTTGGAAGGGGGAGGGAAAAAGCTGCAATCAGTTGCAATGTAATTCATACTTAAATGAAAAATCCTCACTAAATGCTCTTCTTCTGCAATACTGTAAAATCAAAAGGGGGAAAAAAAAGGATGGGACAGAGAAATTCTGATGATTATATTTCTTTCTTTTGATATCTATTGTTGATATTCATTTCTGCCATGGTCATAAATTATATACTGTATTTCTAAGCTGTGTTCTTTCCTGTCCTGACTTATGTTAATCAATGTGTTTGTTACCACACATCTTGAATATTGCATTTCTCTGGTGGCTGGCTTATCATCATCTATAATTATTCCAACTCCCAATTAGGTCTGAACTCTTCTGTAGCATTATTTACTTGCTTCTAGCAATGAGACAACACGCTATATGCTTTTTTTCTAGGCTGCTCAAAACAAATTTCATTAAAATTTCTCCTGTTGATATTAAAGTCATTTCTTGTTCTCCTCAGGTCATTGTACGTGGGGCTTTCTTGACCTTTTACTCTGCATTATGTCCTTTATATCTATCCCGTTTATACAGTTATCTCTCTATCCCATTCAACTTTTATTTAATACTTGAAATAACCTCCATGCACTGCACACAGTTAGTGTCGTATGTGATACAATAGCCCCATAAACAATGCCATGTTGCTGCACAACCCATCAAATCACAGGTTTAGAAACCTTTTAGAAGAGTTCTTTTGTGGATGTTTCTCTGAGTCATATTGCATGAAATCCTGATTACCCAGGAGTATACTCTCACTTTCTAACATCCCAATACCAAATATGGAAGTAATGTAGAAAAATCTAACAGAATGGGAGCTAGAGAAAGACACAAATGGTTGAAAATGATTAAACAAGCCCTGTTGGTGGCCTGTGGATGTTTATGATTAATGTAGATTTAATCATCAGCCTGTAATAAAAATTCATCTCTTCTAATTGGCTTTTTTTATTGATGTTTCTGCTGCTGGGGAAAAAAATGCATTTCTTTGTATTAAGGTTTAGAATTCTGCTGGTTTCTTGAATTCACAGTTCCAGGTCTGTGCAGTATGCAGCCAGGATGTGTGCAAGATAACACATGCACACACAGTATATTTTAAAACGCTTCTTCAACACAAACAGTCACCTATTTTATGGTCAAAGATGTCAGGAAAAAAAAAATAAATAAAAATAAAATAAAATAAAATAAAATAAAATAAAATAAAATAAAATAAAATAAAATAAAATAAAATAAAATAAAATAATAAAAAGCACCTCTAACATCTTTTGTTGTTTTTGTTTGTTTCTCTAATTATTCTGTATTAGGTTGATTTTAGATGAATCCAAATTCAGCCTACAAATCCTAGCTTTGAGGTTGTTGAAAAAATGAAAACCTTCATAATCTGAATGAAAACAAATGTGATAAAGGCACGAGGCAGGCTGGTAAAAGACACCAGCACTCAGAGCGAAGCAATCCACTAAGAAATGTCAGATGATTATTTATTATTTCAATTGCAGCATCCTGAGTACTCAAGTCATGGAGCCATCGCACCAGGTTTGTAACAGTAATTAACAGAGCAGCAAATCCTTCCTGGGAGCCTAACATTGCAGTTTTGGGTTCTGAATGTTTTATTTCTACTCCATTTTTTTTTTTTTTTTGATGGCCACAGAACAGCTTCTAAGGTTTGAAATTTCAAAATTGTTATCATTTTGCAGGTTCTGTGCCCTCTAAGTTAAGGACTGCTTCATAGATCCAGACGAAATAGTGTGTCTCTCTCCACTCTAACAAATAACATTCAATAATAATAAAAAGTAAGAAAGTAAAGGTAAATGTGTAGCAATTCGTACCCCCATACGGTATTTCATTCGGCTGTAATTGGTGCAGTATATCATTGACGCACAAATCAATGTATACGCAGCCTTTCAATTACCAATCGATTTTGCATGGCTTTCTCTCCTAGCAGAGCTTATTTGTTAATAAAATGAAATGTGAGTAAGTGTTGGAAAATCTGTCTGCAGGTAGTAGAGAATAAAACACCTCTGAAATGTTGTTTTTCCATAGCACATGTTCTTAGGGATGGGAAAGGAAGAGAGTGTGTCCCCAAGCAGCAACGACCCCGAGGAGCAGGAGCAAGAAAAGGGGCTTCAACGCGATGATGCTCTCCAGCACTGAGGGGTGATTTTTGGCACACGTCCACTTACCACCCAAGAGGAGGATTTTGTGTGTGGGGGGCTTATCCCCTTTTCCTGCCGCGTGCAGGCTCAGATGCTCTGGGTAGGTTGGGCAGGCTTTTCCTTCCTTGGGTGGCAGAGAGAAATGGAGCCGGCGGGTGCGAGGATGAGGGGCTCCTTCCTCCCGCCTTGCCGCAGACCCCGTCACTCAGGCGCCGTGCGGGTTGTCAGCCACATTGTTCTGCTCAGTGTGACACCGCCGGTGCAAAACAACCAGGACGGATGATTTTAAGTAATTGCTCTGACACAGACTGATCACTACAGGAACAACAGTCGGTTATGGTTAGGAGTAGCTTTGGCATATGGTATACATTTGCGAGGTGGGGGGGAAGCAAGAGCTTTCTTAATTTTACAGATTGCTTTATATTTTAAAATGCTGGCATTTTCCTTTCCTTGGCTTTATTTAGGAAATATCAACAACAGGCATCTGAAGGGAAAAAAATTAACAAATATTGTTACAACTAAATGGATTCGAAGCAACATATACCACAGCTGTCAGGCTACGCCACACAATCACAAATTAGTCAGCGCTGTTATTGTAGGAAATACAACATTTCACCTCATAAACTTTCAAGTAATTTTTCCCTATTGGTGAAATCCAATTGCAGCCAAATTTCCAATTGGGCCTGGAGCTACTGGCCCGTGATTTTATATAGCTCAATCTGGGGGTCTTTTGCCCCTGGAAGGCTGCCTGTGTTGGCTTTGCACTTTGTGGGTGCCAACTCGTGACCCACGAGAGCAGCCCGTGCCTGCACCAGGCAGCAGTAGCTGGTACCTGTTGGAGGGCGAAAAATGCAGCTATCATCTACCCCCGCTGTTTTGTCTTTTTTTTTTTAAGTGATCCTTCATGTCTGGATATAACTGAAAGAAAATTGGCCCAGATGAATCATTCACATGAATTAATCCTGGAAAAAAAAATGCTTGGAGAATATTCTATTTTCTTCTTCTTTAGAAACTATTTTTTTAATATCTAGAGATTTACTGTTCAGCGCTATCTACATATATGACTCTCTTCTATCTCTGTTCAAATCAAAATATGCATAGTCCTGAAGTGGAAAGGCAAAGCATTTTTTATCTTTATGTTTTATATTGCATTGTGTGAAATAATATATTCCAAGAGACATTTGCTCACCATAATCATGTAATAGTCAGTCAACGAATATTCTGGAATTCCTTTTATTGAGGTTTACTCTGAAATGCAATGTAAAAGTGAGCTCCTAATCAAAAATAAGCTCAGAAATAATTCCACTGTCAAGTAAGAAATATATGTTAGAAACAAAAAATGTTTAGAAGTCTAAATTTCAAGTAAGAAAAGAAAAAAAAATGTAGGTGTAAGAACAAGGTAATAAGGTTACAAACTGTGAGGAGCAAAAGAAAATATGGGAACCGTACAGGTTAAGGACATTCCCTTTTCTTGCTTCTCTAATGTTTGGTACATTGTAATGATCTTTTTTGACTTCCCAAACTCTCTGAAATTTATTCTCAGGGAAATGCAATACATTAGAACTTAGAGAGGAGCTTGTCTGTTATCCCTCAGTCCATTTCCAGACTGCTTTTTCATTCACAGACAGTATTGTGAAACAGTTAAAAGTAAAATTAAAGCCATTTCTATTGCAGATCATTAACTTTTATTAAATTAGACTTGAATTATTTATGATGTGAATTGTTTGATCTATACTATATCTGTCATGGATGAAAAAATCTGGATGGCTGAAGCGTTATCACTTTTTTAAAGAAATCAGAAGTCTCTCCAGAACATAACAAGCCCTCATGCTGTTTGAGTGTTAGACTTCTGTGTTAAATACAGTGAGGAGTCTGTGTTGTTTCTCAGATCTGAGTTCTGTGTTTGGATTGCTGAATTAGGTGCAAAATAATTGGCATGAAATAAAATTGCATGCACATCTGAAGAGCCTCCTGCTCATTTTTGCAAGATTAGCTAGTATATTTGGAAAGATATATGAACTGGGATTTATTACACTTCCGGTAAACACTGTTTCTTGAAAACAAATATCTTCATCTGATTATTAAATCCATCTATAGATTTATGCATGTGCGATAGGTTAAGTGCAAGGTAGAATACACACTAAATAATATCCAAATATTATTACATAGAAGTTAATTATATGAATTAGAAATTAGTCTAATTTTATTTTGAAGTTTCAAAATGTATAGAAAGAAAAGCATATTGTCACATTACTTATACAATGGTACGAAATCTTGAGTAAATCCATGCATCTTTCTTTAAATATAAAGCAGTATAAATACGATTATCCAGGAGACATTCCCCATGCAATTTGTTTGTTTGAGGTAAACACATTCAGCACATGGCACAAAGAACTAAAACACTTAAACTTATTTTCATCCTGCGATGCTACCTCAGACAGGCTCCAAGTGTGGCCACACTTGATGTATGGGCTGAAACCCTGTTCCTGGGGAAGTGAGGAGCTCCCACGGGACGTAATCGCGGCCTTCCTGAGTCCAGCCCTTGTGCCATGGCCCTGTCCCAACAAATCCCCTTTAACGCTAAACACGGAGGAGCCCAACAGCCAGAGCCAGCCGCGCAGTCCCACCGACAGCACATCCCAGGCCGAAGCAGTCTAGCACACAACGTGCTGATGACTGACAATATGTATTTAAAGAAGCGGTGCCGCTCTGTACACCTAGGGAGGCTTCATCAACAGGACCTAAGCAGGTGGTAAGTGATGCCTGTCTGCACAGAAGTGGTGTCTGCAGCCCTGAAAGCTCAAACTGGAGGCACTGCCGCCACCTCCAGCAGCGTGACCAGGGCTCCAGGGCCATGTGCAGCACTGTGAAGGATTCAGCTACAGATCTTTTCTTACGTATAACTTTTTGTTGTGAAGACTCTCCCATAGATTATCTCACACTTGCAAAGAAGTAATATTGAACTATATTAATTATAAGGGAAAAAATGGGGGTGGGATGAAGTATGCTCTAATGTGTGAAAGTCACGTATGTTTATTGAAAGTTAAGTCCCCTCGGACTGGCTCACTTGATCATTTTTTTCATTCCAGTTACCTATTTAATAAGGCATCTACGCATATATCACCTCTATTATTAATAGTAAATGTGCATTTCAACATGTCAGGTTTTCCTAGCCCCACTTCTGCAATTTTTTTTTTAATATAAAAAACGCAAAGGCATTTCCTAGGGCACATGCTGCCAGACACCCAGCATTTATCTTATCTTAGTTGATGACTTTCCTTTTATCCTGAAATGATTTGACAATGACTCTATGATTTCCTGTACAAATTACCCTTTGAAAGTGGCAGTGGCGCTTGGCAGCGATCTTCACTTAATTACTGAGTGGATTATTAGCATACGGCTTTTTTTCACCCCTTCATTTCTTTATATCTTCTAGATTGCGCTGACAGTTCCCTTTCATTGCATGCTTTAACTCACTGAATACTAAACATTATGCAGATTGCAGCTGAGAAGTACCCAGTCTACTACTCCAGCCCGCTTCCCCCCCTGTCTGTACTCTGCATCAAACCTCCTTGAAGGAGAGTAATTTGTAGGTCAGAAATCAATAGTGTGTCTGGGAAGCGCATTTGTGGGTTCTCTGCTTTGGGCTGTGCAGAAATGAATGTTTTAAATAAGTGCATCCTAGAAGGTAGCAAGTTACATTCCGTCCTTTGTTTTATTTTTCTTTAAATAGGCTTCCTTTTTAAGTGCTACTGCCTTTTTTATCTTTTTTCCTTAACTCCAAGTGCTACCTGTCCATCAGGTACCAGTGCTCCTCTTGCTAAAATAACAAATGTTTATCCCTTCCCCCCTACTAATGTCCTGGTATATGGCTGCTGGTAAGATGAACTCCTTTGCCAGACATATATTGTTATTTATGGTTTGTTGGCACAAGATAAATGTAAATGATAAATCACAAAGATTTCCTTCTTTTCTGCCTAAGGGAATTCTTCAGAGACTTGGATGCTAAATAGCGTACACATATCTAGGGGTCAGGATTTCTCCAGCCACCTTTGCTTCATGCTAAGCATCCACTCGCTGTAAGAAGTTCACATCACTTTTCTTTTCTGATCTTAGTACAAATCAAAATTCATAGGTTTTTTTCTGTCCTCAAAGTATACAGGCTTTAAGACTGTTGCTGCTTGAGTTACACAGTTCAGCTGAGATATAGGTGATCTACCAAGCAAAATTGTCTGTTTCACTTCTGTGTTAGGATTTCAAAAAAAAATCCAAAGTAAGATTAAATCTAATATTTCCTCACATTTAAGTTGTATTTTTTATTTCTAAATTACTGCTTATCTGAAAGCTATGATGCTTCTGAACCCTGTAATCTCTAGAAACCTCAACAGGCTGAGGTGGAGAAAGCCTGTGGAAGCCATGTTAATGAAAAGATGATAGAACACACAAATTAAAAGACCAAATTTCCCTTAGAATTTGATCTTCTGGGAGAAGCTTTGTCCAGGCTGGCATACATCTACCACCTATTTCTATTTTAGCAAATCTGAATTTTCTGAGACAAAGATTGCTACTGAAAACACCAATCACTACCTTTGAACTGTGTGTCCTTCAGACTCATACTCTTTAAAGTCATCTACAATTAATAATTACCTCTACAGTAAGCAAAGCTGTCTTGCCTTCTTGTAGGTGAGTTTAGAAATGCGTGTCCCTCTGAATCAGGGGTGGAGAGATTACAGACTAGAAAAGTCTATTGTGAGCTGTATAAGGGGACAGGAAAGGCAAATAGATCATTCCTTATAGTTGTCTGTGTATATTATGTTTTAAATGCTGCTGCACCCACCAGTCCTGGGAACATAGCCACAGTGACTGCTCACATGCTAGCCTGAATATTTGGACTCTTCCCTCATCTGGTCGGCTGCCAGAGACCTTGTGGTACTCTGCAATGACTTTCTAGGTCATTTCTCTCATGCAGAAATCTGTGAAGAAAAGGTACCCTTGTGGTAAGCAAACCCTTTCATCAGTCTCCTTCTAAGGCTGTGGATGTCCTGAGCAGCATAAATAACTGTGCTAATCAGAAGAGTGCAGTTAGATTTGGGTTTCTTCATTGTGACTATTTGCTCACTCTACAAGACTATTTGTATGTCCATTTTTTTCTTCTGAAGAATGAGATTGGCTTTGGCCACAAGTCAGTTCTAACCCAAACCTTACTTCACGTCCTGTTTGCTCAGAAAATTCACCCTGAGCCTGTCTGTGTTTCACCCGGCACTGGCACAGCCCTTCTGCAGTGTCATTGGGAATTAGCTCTGCTCAGGGACCATCGTGCTCCAGCTTTTCTCTGCTCTTTATTTCTGCATCCAAATAGATGCAGAATTTGGAGATGAACTCTGAAACCTTAGAGTAGGCCTATGCTGGAGATATCGGGTCTAGCTTTAATCTCACTAGTGTAGATCCTGATTGCAGAGTAGCTGCAGCTGCAAAGGGCTCAGCATGCGCTTGGGAAGCAGGGCAAATAACCATGTGGTTAACCTACATTAAGCTCCCTGATGCTGTTGGCTATGTTCTCCTGCTACCTGGGCCTTTTAGTCGAGATGTAGTTTTGGTACGTTCCCAGCACACTGAAAACATAGTGATGAATTCAGCCCAGAAATAGCTTTTGTGACCCTCTCAAGGGAACAAGATGCCTATATGACCACAGCAGCTCATACATCGCTTGGCGATGTTACTGCTCTCTTGTGCTCTAGATTAACAGGAAGGGAGGAGCTGGAAAATGAAAAACCCGAGTATACTTGCAATTAAAATTGCACCCTCATAACAGTGATTCCTAAGCTTTTTGGACCAGCTGTCAAACCTCAGAATTTCACAATGGCTACTGCACTTTCTTACATCGTTTGGCAGGCTATTAAGGGAATGTAAGAATTATAGCGTAAATAGCGTGGTTGGCATTTTATCATAATCTAATAGATGAACAATATTTGGGAGACACTGTCTTAGTACATACTCTGCACTAGGTTTTTAACTTCCCCCCTCCAAAAAAAAAAAAAAAAAAAAATTCAGGCAGCCTCTAAGGGTCTCTCAGCGCAGTTTTAAATCCAAATGAGCAGTGCTGCAAATGTTCTATGAAAAAATCTTGAGATAAAACTCACAAGATATTAAGAAGTAGTACTTGCATAGTTCTTTTTATTTTTGTTCTCTTTCAGAGACTTTACAGGACATTTTTCAAGCTTTTCTGTAGCTACGATGACCAGACTTTTTCTTTTTTGATGAAAGCTGATACCCTAATGTAATAAGATGTGCTAGAGCACTGTAAGAAAAGTTCAAATTATCATGAGCTTTATAATAGAACTGTGATACTTGGCAGGCTCTGGTACTGGTGGAATTTGGTCTGTTGAAAGCCTGGAACTGCTAAGCCCCTGCGAAAGGTTGTGGACCTCCTGCATGCCTGTGCACTTGCCAGGCATTTTATTTTTCTTTGCCCATACCTGATCTCTGTCTCCAGAGGCTGTCTGGAACAATTTGCTACAGGCTACCACTCGTCAGTGTAAACACAGTTGTGTCTCAAACAGATTTCAGTTTCTAGTCCTTGCTGAAATGGCTGTAACTTTAAAACATCATAGGTTTCTAGCATCAGAGTTGTCATCAAGAAATTCTTTGGATAAAATGTATACTCCTGGGCTTTAACCCAGAGCCACAAAGCATTTACTCTAAGCAACTGAAACGGATATTTTGAGAAAATATTGGGATAAACTGGCTCCCGAATTACCTTTTTCATTTACCTCTCAGTCACAGCTGCCTCTCTTTCACAAAGCAAACACAGCTTAGTCTTTCCCATCTTAAAAACAAACAACCCAAAACAGTAACAAAAATAACACCCCTAATCATATATTATTCCTCAGTTCCTCATTCAGCCTCTCTCCTAACTCTGAGATTACTAGGTGCCCAGTTTAGGACTGCTGGCTGGGAATCCCCACCAGCTCTGCTGGGCACCTTTCCCTGTCTGCTTTCCAGAGACATTCACTTACCACCCAAACCTCTTTTTCCTGACTTTCTAGTCAAATTTGGGAGCTCTGCCCTAGTCCTTTCCAGTTCCCCTAAAAGCTCTCCTTGAGATCTCATTTCTCCTCAACGTCTGCAACTCCTTACTCTCTTGGCTCTCTTCATGTGCAGGCTCTAAATCAGGATTTTCCCTATGCTCATTCTGGATCTCTGTGACGATGCCACAGAACTCTGCTGTAAATCCCTTCTCTTTTCTCAGTAGGACCACAGCAATCTTGATGATAACTGCATATATTCATAGAATCATAGAATGCCTAAGGTTGGAAGGGACCTCTAGAGGTCATCTAGTCCAACCCCCCTGCACACGCA
>JAWLRI010000031.1:5875124-5895939 GCA_034781795.1 Crypturellus tataupa
CATCCCTCTTGTACTGTGGGGTCCAGAACTGGACACAGTACTCCAGATGTGGCCTCACCAGGGCTGAGTAGAGGGGTTCCTCTCTGCTCCAAGCCCTGACAGCTCCTTCCTATTTCAGGACTGCCCCCAATCTTGGTTTGTTTCACAGAAGCTTTCTCATGGGTGTCTAGTTGTTACTTCCATCTCTGTCTAAACTAGAGGTTTCAGTTCCAGGTGCTAGGTTCCAACCTACTATGTGAAGGATATGTCTAAGATAAGACTTCTCTGATCTCCCTTGGGAGTGAAGGGGTAGGAGTGAGGTAAATCTTTTTGGCCTCTCATCATCTTGCCTCTCTTCTCCTTTTTTTTTTTTTTTTTTTTTTTTTTTTTTGTTTGCTTGTTTGTTTGTTTGTTTGTTTTTGTCCTATAATTTTGTGTTGTCATGACAGAAGAAATATAATCTCAACATCAGGCAATTGCTCAGACTATTTTTCCAATCTACTGCTTGGATTTCATTGTCTCTTCCAGGAATCTCTCTAATGTCTTATTTTCACATGTAAAATCTCTACCTATTATCTTTCAGGGTGTGAATGCTAGGAGGCCAGTTCTCACCCCCATTCAGCTCTATCTCAATAAACAAACCACTTCATCCTTTTTCTCCTGTACTGCCCATCACACCAAAAAGAAGGTCCTGTAAACATCTGCTCCTTGTCTTTCTTCAGACCTTTCCTCTGAAACACTGTCTCCATAATGTCTCAGAACACCCAAAGAGGCTCCCACCCTTCCTGTTGCTACTGCTCTTTCATTTTCACTATATTCTGGCATTTTCACTTCATTTCTTTCTTATTGTCAGGTCATGTACCCACCCACCTCTCTCTCTATTCTTTTTTTTTTTTTTTTAATTTTGTACCTAAATAAATAAATCAAGCAGCTTCAGTGACCTCCACTACTTGCTCAAATGGTGTTCATGTACTATGTGTATACCTACGTGCCTTTCTGCGTGCCACCAGATATTCTTTATAAGCAAGCCCATTTTAGAAGCAACATAGTCAAAATGATCACCCTACTGGAGACTCATTTAGAATTACCTCAAAGTTGTCTGCAAAACACTATGCTGTGCGGAACGAACATAGCTTTAAATAGCTCTTTGTAATAGGTTTTTGCTTACTTTAAGCACTGAGGAGTCTCATTCATTTTCCTGGTTAAAGAAAGAGCTCTTATGATGATGAATTTGAAAATGCATATCTTCTGATGGGTGCTATGCAGTTCCCTGATACCCGATGGATATTTTCAAGGTAAAATACAGGCTACTAGAATAATTCACCAATTTTAAAAAAAAAAAAAGCAATTATCCTGGTTTCTTTATTAGAGACAAATTAGGAGATATCCAGTGTCACATCCTATTGTGTAAATTAACAAGTGAGCTTGGGCCTCACCAGCCTCCATTAAACTCTGTGGTTCCTAATGTGGTGAAGCACTTTGTCTCCCAGGTCATTCTGTGGGCTAATCAGTCTCCATGTCACACAGAGCTGAATGTTTGTGTTTTTTCTTTCCTTTTGCTTAGGCAAGAGACAAAAAAGTCAACTTATGACACTCTGTTATGTTACAGCAAGAGCAAACTGCTGAAAGGAGTGTTTTCTGTGAAACGCTGAGCAGGGCACATCATCAGGATGAAAAAGCCACGTTATGCTGTTATGCTCTTTTGTCTCCAATTTGCTTTGGAATTGCACAGCAGAACATCTCAGCCCCTTCTGCCTGACTTCTTGCTGTACCTGACACATGTCTTCACCATGGAGTTAGATAGGGACTCTCTGCAAGGTGTTTAGAAAATGAGGGGGCAGAAATGGCTTGTTACTGTTAACATGGAACCATAAAGACATGAAGTGGAGACTTCTTATCTGGTAGATTTGCTCCAGAATTCAGATCTAGCTCTATCAGGGCATTTAAACAATTTCCATTTAATGCCACATAGCCATTTTTAAACAGCTTAGCAGGTACCATATGCATCAATTACAGTTTTATTGAGTGTTGCTTGCTAGCACTGCTGAATTTGGATTGGTTACCATCTGTTTAGAAGCCTGGAAAACCTGCTACTGCCTGAGATATCATTGCAGGTTAGAAGTTTCTGTGATGTTCTTCAGAACCTGCCTTAAGATATTCTAGAAATTATGACTGAAGTAGCAGTAGTCTATTGAAAAATTGTGTCTGAACCTGAAAAGCTAATATATTGTTGTAGGGCTAAAATGAAAATGCAATCTGGGATATTTTAATCACGATATTCTATTTATTTACTTATTTATTATTTTAAGCATAAAATAAATAGCATAGCAGAAGTTTATTTTGCCTTTGAAAAAATATCAGCAAAGAATGGCATGCAAAAGTTCTATGCTATAAGGAACAAAAAAGGCTTCCAACCTAGGGAGGGCTGGGGAGGCTAATTGCTTAGATGAGTGAATATGAATCAGGAATGACTTTCCAGAAGAGTGCATTTGCGGATATAAGAAAAAATTCCATTGGAAAAGAACTACTGAAACAAAGAAATTATTGTCTTCTACATTATTTTCTATTGACCTAAATATCTTTTTTATTGTGTCCAAATCTTTTGGCCCATAGGAATTTGTTTGTTTGTGCTTTCAAATTATGTCCATAACTGCAAACAGAAGATATTGAAATATACAATAAAAGCACAATGATTGTGTGGGACAGAACATTTTGCATAAGGAAACAGATGACTCAGAGTCAGATTTTGATGTGCTGCATTGGTCCCTTTTTTTTCATTCAGGAAGGCAGAAATTACCTCATACTTGATTGCAGAAAGCTGCCTATTATATTATTGTGGATCTTTTTTTCCCTATCTGAAGGAATCACACACAGTTTCCTATAACAATACAGCAGTCTGTACACTAAATCTGAGGTATGCTGACTTATCTAAGTTCTCCACACTTTTTATTTTTTTGAATAGCGAGCAATTGCACAGAGGCTTAAAGAAAACTTACCATGAATGGTGATAAAATTTCCCTTTTGAGCTAAACATACCTTTCCCAGAAATCGCTTTCAATAAAAGTCCAGGCAACGGGAAGATTCAGATGTGAGTCTGTCCTGGCAGTTTGCATAGCGCAGTGGAGGATTCCTAATATGGTGCTTATCTGGCTCATATATTTTATTCCAGCAAAGAATTCAGGGAAGCTCTGAGCTTGCCATCCCATAAAAATGCTTCCAAGGGTATCATTGAATTTCCTCCTGTGCATTTTTCTAAGTCCAGCTGCAAACTGGGGCAAGATATATTTAAGTTCTTGCACCATCCTGCTCCCAAAGCCCATGGTCATTTCCCTGACCTGTTTTGCCTTTGCTGCACCAAGGCTCTGTCACATGGTGGGAGAACACTGTCGACTGGTGGCTCCAGAGGTGTGATATCCTACTACATGACTTCCCGTGTAAATATTTGCATATACAAAGATCAAAATCACAGGTCTTCAATATTTACATAAGTAAATGTTGACAATCGCTCATGTAAAGCACACGTGTAAAGGTCTAAGCACAACCAAAGCAAATTTATTTGTAAATGACATTGAATTTACATGTGCATTCTGTGGAAACAGGGGGAGGGTGTTTGTTTTTTCTTTTCTGGTTGTTTGCTTTGGCAGAACTTGTGCCACCTCCAACTTTTCTTCATATTATTTCTGCCTCCTTTTTTAGTGTTTGCCTGGTGTATCTTAGCAATGGCTAGGACTATTTTAAGGTCTTCACACTAGAGGGATTCTTTGGAAAAATCTGTTTTTCCTTCTGAAGAAAAAAAAAAATACGTCTTTTATTATGTAAAGCAGGTACAAGAAAAGAGCTAAATCAGAAGGAAGGATAACTAAAGAGAAGGTGCTTCTGAGTCAGTCAGTCCTGCACTCTTTTCCTAAATAGAGGTCCAAGCAGTAACAAAGTGATAAAATAAGTACATGTTGAAAAGGTAAAAATCTTCCAAAACACTGACTTAATCTTGTGTTACTCCTCCAAAACAATGCAGAACAGTGAAGTTTTGAGAAGCATGGTGAGGATTTGGAATAGTTTAATCTTTGAAATTGCTGAGCTTGGGTGAGAAATAGGCAACTTGAAATATGGAGGATTGGACTTTCAGCATGTTCAGAAAAATCAATAGTAGTCAACTTCGCTTGCCAAGTAGTGAATATTATGCCTATTATGGCAAAAAAAGATGTCCACTATATATTAGAATGAAATTGGTGGCAGAACTGCACTGAGGAAGCAGTTTAATCGTCACCCTAATAATGATTCTCAATCCCATACGTACCCAGTGTTTCATAGATTCTGTTATCTGGGTTTGCAGAGTCTACCAACCTATCCAGATCCTGAGGTCATTACACTCTTTGCAAGATGAAATGACCAGAATCAGCTATGTGAATATGATCATAGTACTATGTGCTTTTTTCATTTCTTCCTTTCTGAAGAAATCACACTTTACATAGAGAAGAAACTTGGCTTACTTTACTCCTTGTTGGTATATCAGAAGCACTGCAGGAGAAATACAGGTGCTATATTTGATTAGGCATATTCAGAGAAAGATACAATCACTTAAATAAGAACCAAGCAAGAGATTGAAATTAAGTATGAGGAAAGAAGTTATTTTAATTTAAGTAAGTCCCAACATCAGCACAAATTGTCCTGAAGCTGGAGTTTTTATTAAGTAGAGCTAAAAATCTTACCAAATATGTAATAGAAAGCAAAAGGATAGGCAGAAATTCCACAGTCCTAGACACACCCAGCAGAGGCCCATGACCTCCTTGGAAGGAGCTTTTCCCATTGTGCCAGCAAAGTTAAAAAGCAGCCACTCACTTTGGGATAGGGCCAGCCTGGGCTCCAGGAGTACGTCTCCTAGCAGTCTCTTTCCTTCTCCAACTTAGCTCCTACAAAGAGGGGCACTATTTCCTTTGATATGGAGACTTTGGAAATGAGGAGCTATTTTCTCACAGCAACACAACACAGGGCACGTTAGCTACTCGAGTAATCCTCTGCGTGTGCTGATGTGTGCAGAAGGCACGCAATGTCACTGCATCAGCTGCAAAAGTCAAACAAGGTAGAAATTGTACCGGTACAACAAGAGAAAGAAGCATACTTGTTATGAAGACCTGTGTTTTCACGGCCTTAGGCAAAGTCAGGTATATTCTAAGACAGCATATATATAACAACTATTCAGGTTTCAGGAAGAGAGGGGAGCACCCAAAGCTAATAGGTTAAGTAACTACACTGTGTTTGGTCAGTCAGCCATTCAGCATATAATTTCCTTCTGTAACCGTGGCACTTGGGTGCCTGAAAATGTATTAATTTCATTTGGCTGTGAACCACTGAGACCAATTAAGCTGCTGTCTGTGCTGCCTTAAGGAGCAAACATTGAGTGCCAAGAGCAGGGAGCTGGGCAGCACACCTCAGGAGGGGAAACCCTGATCTCACCACAGTGTTTAGGACCCTCCCGAGCTCCTGTGAGGCTGAGTGTCCTCCTGGGACTCCACTGGATAGGTATCATCATATAGAGCCCAATTCACAAAGAAGATTTGAAGTAGGATTTGTTGTTTGGATTTGCTTGTGTATTACTGGATGCCAGTTTATAGAAGGACAGAAAATGATTTGGAAGGGAGAGTGCTGCCCAAAAAGTTCAGAATCTGCTTTAATAAGGCTCCAATATCATTTATAAGCACAGGGGGATACACAATTAAATACTAAACCAAATATCAGCTGCAAGTGCACAAATGAAACATTGATTCTTTAGACAACCATGCAGTGCCTCAGATCTCCTAAACACTCTGACAGGTACTGAGTTTAAAGTTACGTTATTATTGCTTTAGATTCAGTGTTTATTGTCGTTGTTGTTTTGGGATTTTTTTACTTAAGCCTTTTGTGGATCTGAAGTTTCCTTTCGTGTTATTTACTGCCCTGTTGTTGTATTCCCAGTATATGGAAAGCAGGCAAAACCAATCAATTACTGACCTCCTTGAGATAAGAAATGAAAAACATTGATAAAACCAGTCCAAATAATTTCACCATTTTTGAAAATTCAGATAGAAAAGAAAATCATTCTTTTTCAGAATCTCTATTTCTCAGTTATATAAATATGAATATAATTGCACCCTTAGAATGGCACGATATGGAAAATCCTGAGGAACAGAAAGTCTAGCAAATTTAAGAACCTGATTTAAGACAATTTGGTTCCAAATGGACAGAGTCTAACTTAGGTTCTTCTGTTTCGTACATTGCGCAAGGGGAGATGGGGGCACCAAAACTGCTCTCAGCAGCAGCAGCTTATTGACAGAGAAAACACGCTGGTCGAGATCTACAAGCAGCAGACAAATCTCCAGAAGGATGGCTGTCTTTTTATCATGCTAGGCTCTTCTATTCAAATGTACAATGGGTTTCCTCATTTTTCCATAGGGCTTATCATTCAGCGCAACTGAGATAAAAGGAGTATTCACCAGTTCCCTGGAATCACACCAAAATCACACCAACCAACGCTGAATGGCCATGGCACCTGCAGTGCCTACGCTGCATCATGATGTAAGAGCACAGGCAACGCACATCACACATATTGGACTGGATGACCTCTGGAGGTCCCTTCCAACCTTAGGTATTCTGTGATTCTGTGATTCAGGATCCGTTAAAGGTTTTCATTGCATAGACTGACAGTCCTGAATTTTATTACATCTTCTGTATTACTTTATTTATTCGTCTAAGTAGGTAAAATTGATTTTACCAGACTAACTCGTCACTGATCATGTTCCTCACTTGACCTAAACAACTCGTGGGGAAGGCAGAACAAGAGAAACTTTAACCACAGGAAAGCCTATGCTATCTAAAAGGATAAATTTATTTTACTCTACTATTCTCCTGTTGTTACACATTTTATTTCAAGTAACGTTTTTTAAAGACAAAGTAAAAATATATTCAGTTTCTCTTCAAAAGATTATAAAAAGAGAGAAAAAGTAAACTTGCCATTAATGTTAGCATAAGGTAGTCTTTTGCTTATTGATAGATTAAGAACAAAGATGACTTAGGATCTCAACGTGTACCATTGATGCTGTCCACACCTGAATATATTCCTTATTCTAGAAGAGCAAATGTTTGATCTTGAACATACCACACCACTGTGACTGCAGCTGTCCTCAGCCCAGCTGAACAACTACGCTCCTTCTGGACCAGCGAGAAGGGACCAGCTGGAAGAGAGCAGCTAAGTCAAATAGGAGCTGTTTACCTTTACTTAGGGGAAAGGACTTAAGACTTCCAGAAAAGACAGACAAAAAAATGGGAGAAAAAAGAGCTTTCAGATCATTTTTCATGAGGAATGCATCTAACTCTCAATGTATGAATAACATTTGTGGGTGTTAATGAATACACATTTTTGGTAGCTAGAGAGAGGAAAGGTAGGGGCAAAGAAAAAAAGCAACATTTTTAGGGAGGAGATAAAAAGACACAGAAAAGATGGTAGGAGAAATGCTGATCCACCAAGGATGTGGAAAGGGGAGGAAGAAGAGCTAATTAGCTAATGAGACAGGCAGGATCACCTTACCCTGTGCACCAGAAGGATGTAAACACATGAGTCTATAGGGACATAATCCAGTAACAAATATCTAAAAAAATATCATAGTAATGGATAAATCTAACTCAAGGAAAAGTTGCTCAAATTGTATGCGTACTCTCAAAACTATGACTTAACAGACCAATTTGTTTTGTTTTGTTTGTTTGTTGGTTTTAACTAATCTATGAATATGAGTCTTCAAGGCCTCTTCCACTTTCCATTAAGGTCAGTGAACAGATCTCACTGATTTGCACCCATGTGAACAAGAACAGCCTTCAAGTAAAAGGGGAAAGCAAAATGACAGTTTACATAATACATGTAAAGCCATTCCTGTGAATTCACTTTTCTACTGGAAACAAAATAAAAGCTATAGAAAGCACAGATTTGTTGACCAAGACAGTCTTTACACAAGAAGCTATGACAACTGAGACAAGTCAGAGGCCTCTTCAGGAACTCTTGCAGGGTTCCTAGAGCCCTGCCAGCGTGGCTCGCTTCACCCACCCCTCTGCGACCTGAGCTCTACAGTGTCTAGACAGCCCTATATATCCTCAAGAGGTATGGCCTGGCACACTTGGGCTGGCAAAACAAAAGGGGGTCTGTGAGCCAGGCTTCCCCACGAATAAGAACAAACTATATATTTTTTTGCCTTTACCATATATGAAAAAATGTGGCATTTAGTTGTAAAAAGATGTTCTTTATAAACTTTGGATAACAAAGAGTTGTTCACAGTTGCTTGACTTTCTGTGTCAATATTGCTGTGTTTGTTGGAGCTGTGTTTGTTGGAGCATCCAAAACACCAATTTGCTGTGCTGTTTTAAACCTCTCATAGTTGGTAAAGACATAGGAAAGGATCGGGCCCATTATAAAGGAAACGACCCACATTTCCTTCAGAAAGGGATTTTTTCTGCTTTTCCCACAGAAAAGTGAAAATTTTTCAAGAATTTTTCCCTTTCTAGCCTCAGAGTCCTTTGCAAGAGCCATGGAGCCCACACTCAACCCAGACTCCGATGACACAGAACGTGCTTGTAGCGCTGATCCTTCACAAAGTAGGGCAGCCACACTGTGCTCCTTGGGAAAAGCTTTGAGCCTCGGGAAGATGGGGAGAGCAGGAGGTTTGCTAAAATTAACATGTAACACAAATTATTAAGGAGAGTATTTTCATGAGATAGTTCAGCTTCTTTCACACTTTCCAGGTTTTACTGGAAAGGCCAAAGCCCATCAGCACCCCCTTTTAAGCAGCTGCGCACCGAAAAGTCTATATCTCCTTAGAAATGTTGTTTATTTTTTTTCAAATTTCTTAAATTTCTCAAAACTCTTGTAAGAACTGCTCTTCAAAATAGTCTGCTGAAAACAGGATCTCCTTGAGATTAGGGCCTTTCAGTCTTTGTTCATTACCCATCAGCTGGTCAATGGCTCCAGCCATTACTTTTGCATGCTCTTTAAATTAAGCAATTTCCCCTTCCCATTACTTGAGTGACTGGGTTAGAGCTAGAGATACCCAATCTCTTTCTATAGTACAAGATAAATTCTAAAAAGGCAAAAGCAATTGTAGTTAAGGTAATCGTAAGTCACAGCTAAATTCACATCCACTGCAAGACAGTCACAGTTGAGCATCATCACTTTCCAACATCCTTCTTTTCAATTCTTTGTGGGTTTTTGAAAAAAATCATATTACAACACTATTCTTAACTTCAATCTGTTAATTTCATTAAAATTGTCACTGTAAAAGCGAAAAAAAAATGTGTACACATTTGATATGCATGATATATCTGGGTTTTTTAAACAATAAATGGGATGAAAATGGTTTTATTAATTTATTTATTTAATTATTAATTTTGTAACCAATTGCTTCTCATGTTTCTATCATCTGAGGTATGATTATGTATACATGCTGAGATTGTGATTTGAGATTAGAATTGGAGCAACTGCCTTACGAATAATATTGCAATGTAAGAACAAAGTTTGTGTATAGAGATTTGATTCTTTAGTCTTTGAAATGTGTAAATATTGAATCAAATGCATGTTAGAGTAAGCTTCTAGCTACAGTGTCAAAGTGAAGAATCAAGGAATTAGAGAAGTACAGTTTAGGAACCAGGTGCAGCTATCATCTTAATTTATGATATCCTTGTTTTTATAATTATTTCAATTGTTGTGAGAAGTGCACTTAGGCATCCTTAGGGTAAGAAAGCTGCAGGGGGTATAGAGCAAAAAGAAAAAAAAATTATGTTACATTCTAAACAAGTGCTAAAACAAGGTTGATGAATACCCCACACTGATTGGAAATATATTTGATGAATAGATGTGCTAGACTTTTTTTTACCTTTGGTATTTGCCCTGACAATGGAAACAACTGCTTCCAGGCATGATAAAGGATATTGTTAAGTCTATGGAAGCTGAGATCAGTAATCAAAAATATAAATTGGTACTTTATGCAGACATTATTTTGATGTTTTTTGCCTCAAAAGAAATATGCCATTTTGGGGTTGCAAAAGGCACAGAAACACTTGGAAAAAATTCAGACCTTTAGATAAATTACACTAAATCAATTGCATAGAAATATAACTGCCAAAATGCCATAGGAAGAACAAAAGAAATTACAACCTCTCCATAGATTTAAATGGTCTCATTAGTCTCTGAAATACCTGGAATAAATATACTGTACCACCCAAGTTGCCTGTATTCTCACACAGAAGCAATTTTTAAAAGGTAGAGCAAATTGATCATCTCCTGGATATGAAGAGTTCAAATTAGTGAGGTGGACTTGCTTCAGAAACAGCTTGGAGAATCTTTTGTTTCAAATTCTTCATTCTGATGTCTTATCATGGTTATAAAAATATTGATGAAAGTGGAGGTTATTTTCATCAGTACACAGATGAATATAATCCTGCAAAATGTTAATCATTGGGTCTTAAAATTAGAAGACACTTAAGGCAGATTTTCAAAGATACACGGGTATTTATCTTTCCAAATCTAAGCCTTAATCAATAAGGTACTTGTGTGCCTAAATTTAAGATGTTTAGATACGACCTAAAATTTAGAAAGTAAATACGTAAGTATGTAGGTTTGGTTGTGGTTGTGGCTCTCATATTTTTATGCATAAGTCTATTTTAATATATATATTAAGTGAAACCTTACCTTGGCAGAGGGGAGAGAGGGAGCAACCCCATATCAGAGGTCAACAAGAACAGAGTGTCCCCCTGCACCAGACCAAGCAGAAATCCTGCAAGGAGGTAGCTATTGTCTCTCCAGTGATGCATATCTACCAACAGCCCAACTTCCATGTCCATTATCAGGTCTGGAGCAGATGGCGGTTCACAGAACGGGCGGATAATGCAGACTGGCCCTGGCGGACATTTGCTCAAGTCTGAACGGCTGCTCGATTCAGGCTTGTCCATCCGCTTGTTATTCAGGGTTCACAAACATTCATGCTGAATGGGTTTCTCTTCACATGCATGTTTGGAGAATGGGTCTTTTTCATACAAAACCCCATATTCATGTGCAAACAAGGGTATTTGTGTGTGAACAAGAGTGTTCCTTATTCACTATTGCTTATTTGTGCTTTCCTACCATTATTCTCTTTTTCGAAGTGTTTGTTGTCCACTCAAGGTACATGACCTAGGTGATGAAATACAAAATGAAAATAAGGAACAAGCAGTCAAATTAAGCTGTTCATCATCGTCTTAAAATAATCATCTTATAAATGTAACCTTTTCAAAATATAGATGACTTGCAGATAATTCAGAAGTATAGGACAATGTATGAATGAATATTACCTCAAATTAATAAATCTATCTGCAATCATTCTAGAAATCAATCAATATTTAATATTACATAGCCACTGAAATTAAAAATCCCTGAAATAGAACAAATTTTAACTCAGTCTGTGATCAGAAGCAGCTGTAGTAGTGTTACAGATCCTGACTCCATTTGTCTGATTCCTCCGTCCTGGAAAATAAATCCCCTGAGCTTGCTCCAACCTAAGAGATTCCCAGGTTGGCTGGGATCGCCTCCATCCCAGGCAAGCTGCCTACTTTACACTGAGTTCAGCTCAGACTGAACCCCTAAGAAGTTATCTGCTTATACCCATAGCAAACTTGGCCGAGTCACAATAATCATGTCTGGGAAATAATGCGAGTTTCTAGATATGCAGTAGGCTTCTTCCCATAACAACTTTCAGGAGCTACAAGATTGTAGTCACAGAAAACTACATATGCAATGACAATGCTACATAATACCAGTATTTTAAGTCATTCACTCAGCTATTTTTACCTTTTATAGTGTATCAATATTAATATTCTGAAATGAAGATTCCTTCTGTGGGCCTAACTCCTTTTCATAGTACAGATGAGATCATGCGCTACATTTGACTACTTTCAGCTTTATGGCTCTATCATTCATTATTTTTTCAGTGCTTGAGAAGTGGATGTAAATTTGGAATGAGTTTTTTGAACCTTATCTTGGAAAATATGCCAGATGATAGATACAAAATAGCCTGCTCTCACACCCCTGCACTACAAGACCACTTCTAAGTTATGCCCTTTAAGAGCTAATTATGAATTATTAAGCTCCTAAACCACAGAATTAAAACTACAGCGCATAGCAACGGGCTCTGAGATCTAGTCACTTCCATGACCAGGACTTGGGAAGTGTTGGTCTATCTCCTGCGTAAAAGCTGTGTGGATGACTGCTACAAATTTAGTGCTGCCCTGAACTGTAGCCTTTGCGCGGTGCCATCCATAACCCAGTGACCTGCTGTAGCTCATTAAAGTTAATGTAATGGATCATTTGCCTCTAATTGTGTTCATCAGCAAATTAGACTCACTCTTCAGCTACCAGAAAGAGAAAAGACTAGGGTTACGTAAACTGAGTGTATAAACTCAGGGGTTTTTTTGCTCAAAATTGTGAATATCTTACTAGAGCAAAACTGCAGCTGAGATGACATCTTTATTATAAGTGAACAGGTTTGTTAACGCGGGTAGACGGAAGAGGTGTAACTCCTTTATATTCTACTTCTCTAACTAAAATGAAAGAAAAGCTGCTGCTTAGCTCGTACTCCCTGAATTCATATCCAGCAAAGACCTCAACTACTACAAATATTGTGTGCTCAGTTATTAAAAATCAGTCACATACATCAGTGTTGGATATATTGTTAGAATATATGCTGCACGGTATTCATAGTACTTAGCTCCTAAAATAACTGTCATCTAAAAATAAGTACCTAGTACTTGTCATTTCTTCACAGCATACATCAAGATCATAGGAAGCAGTCCATGTGTGTTGCTTAAAACTACACTACACATAAAAAAGGAAAGTATTCTCTTGATGTAAGCAGCCTATTAAGTTTACATCTTCCAACAAGCTGAGAAAAAAAATCAAGACTTTTGGTGAGAATCCTATATTTTTATATTAAACCCAGACAATGCATTGAAGTAGTGAGTAGGCAGTATTGTTTCGACACTAAATTTTAGAAAATGAGAAATATATATTTGTGTATTTTAAAATATATATTATTCACTTAGAATGATCCAACTGGGCACTTTATACTTTTTGTAGTCTTTCCATTGCCATGTTCCTTTGCCCTCCAAGGTTTAAAACAGACGCATATGCATACTCACAACACAGCCTTTAAGCTCCTGGGGCACAGCATCTCTCAATATGGGTGAGCACCCCCGCCCCGCTCTTGAAACGTCAGACCCAAAAAATACAGGTAATGAGAGATTATCCTGGATCTTAATGTCCCACTGGTAGTTTGGGTTGATATTAAACAAGTGATGATGCCTCAGGAGGCCATTTCAGCATACACAATTAAAAATAAATAAGTAAACAAATAAATAAATACAGAATATTTAGTAGCTATAAAAAAAGAAATAAAAAAAAATTTATCGTGGCTATGTTAATCACACATTGTCCACCTCCCGCACGTACACACATTGTTTCAGTCTGCTTCCTTGTATGTGGTTCTAACGGATTTACATGCAAGAATAAATATCATAAGGGAATATTCACTTCTAAGCTAGTGTGTGTGAATCAGATTTAGCTATGGTTTATTCAGACTCCTGACTCTGTGGATTAAAACCCTAAAAAGTCAGGGAAGATAAATTAATTAAAGAGAAGCTGAAGTGGCACAACTGGGCTGCGGTTCTCTCTCCACCCTGCTCTCTTCCATGGACAAAACCATGCAAAGGACCAAGGACAGCTAGACACTGCTAGCTCTGAATGGCCTTCTTGCCTGATGAACAGAACTGGAGCCCCCATCAAAAGCAAATTTGTGAGAGTGGACTTTGGAAGGGAGCTTCTCTAGAGCAGGACATGCTACATGGTCAACATCTGCTTTTCCCTCCCTTTGCTGGCAAGCATCAGTCAAGCCTTATGAACTTACAGAGGAACAGGCTTCACTGTTACATGCTCAGAAGTGAGTCGTGGGTGCTGGGACTCAAAGTCAAGGCTGCTCTCTTTACAAATTTTAATTTATAGTTGTGGCACTGACATTTATTGAGAGAAACCTTTGTCACTGTAGTAGGGATAGGAAAAGGATTATTGAACCAGGTTTAGACTTAATTCCTTCTTATGTGCTGAGAAGCTTGAGTTACATGTGTTTTTAAAATGTTCATGCTCTGCCATTTCTTGCCTCAAACAATTCTGAGATCAGAAACCAAAAAGGCAATTTGGGGTATTTCTGAGCAGCTCATACTACAACTTAGGACAGACCATTTCTCCTGAAAATTACTGTACAGTTTTGAAACTAAAGAATTTTAATAAAGTCAGAATATTTAGCCCAGCTGAATCTCATGAGCGTCTAACATGACTAGGTGAAGAATACATAGGTAGAGAGAGCAGGAATAAAGTGATCCATCACTAACCTTGTAATGTTTTACATCCTGTAATATTTTACTCTATAGGATCTTTTGTTCTCCTTACAGTATATGTGTGTAAAGATGGATTCCTCCCTCAGCAAGCAATGATCCAAATCTTAAAAAAAAAAAAAAAAAAAAATCAATATGTCTGCTCCCTTTTTTTTCCCTGCTGCATCAGATCCAGGCATGCTCCAGAGCTTGAATCAATACTACTCGGGGAAAGTGAATAGACAGCAGAGTGCAACACTATTGTATTGTGTGTCAGGGGGTATTTACAAGCTGTTAGATGACTAGTTAAGGCTAATATGCTCTCTGTGTAGTAAGTGACCAATGGGCTGACAGGAGGATTTTCCATGCAGTATTTTGCCCTTCTGTTAGAGTGTTTGCCTGGAATTGGAATGCTTTTACACTTGAAGGTAAGCGTCTGCTTCAGTGCTTTTCTGCACGAGGGTCTGTATTTCCTGCTCCAGAATTTATTTGATTTCTGGTCAAGTCACTTAACACCCTCACCTCTCACTTTCTCCATCTGCGAAATGTGGAAAATAAAACTTAGCGGTCTTATCATGGTATGGAGAGTAATTTAAAAAAATGTTTGTCAAGCACTTTGAGATCATAAATTATCCTATTATGCCATTCAGCAGATGTGATTCTATAACACCACAGAAAGCAGTGCTATCAGAGGGATCTTTGTCCACAATCAGGTGTCCTCACTCCAATAGGATGCAGTATGATCATAAGGAATTAAAAAGACCTATCTGCGATTATGAAGACCGGCATGAAAGATTGACCTCCTTTCGCCTCTGTCGTCAAAGATGTTTAGTTATTGAAGGGAAATGAAGAGGGCAGTCAACAGCGTTCTGTGCCACCAGCCGCCCGGCAGCAGGACGCTCCTCCGCACGGGCTGTCGGACGCAGTCTTAGCGGTTACAGGCCCTGCTGCCTTGGCCCTGGGCTGTGCGTGCAGCCTGGCCGTGAGACATCAGCTGCTTTTGTACCCTGGAGCAGGGTTCAGGGCCCAACTAAAGACAGGCTGGCAACTCCCAGCTGCTTATCAGGCCATTGAGCTCCCCAACTGCCGATCCGAGTGCAAGGGGACCGTTCTGCTGCTCCCACTGCAGGCTCCGCCGGAATAATACGGAGCAATCACCCAACTCCTCATGAGTATTCTGTCCGGAGGATTGTATTGCATTTCCTAAGAAATAATAATTAATTTAATCTATTTCCATGAACATTTAAGAATTAGAATTATCTCTTATGTGCAGCCACTATTTTATTTTATTTTATTTTATTTTATTTTATTTTATTTTATTTTATTTTATTTTATTTTTAATTTTATTTTTTAATTCTAAGGCAAGACTTAGTTGTCAGTCTGAGGGCAAAATCTGGATCCCCAGGGGCTTGTTTCAGAATAAATTCATGATGCTCTGCTGTGATAGGTTTGGTGAGACTGAACTGTCTACAAGGAATACTTTCTTGAATCTCAACCTCAGTCTCTTTCATCCACGAGAAACCCAAAATTTAGAGTGGGTTGGAAAAGAGTTATTTCCCTGTGTAAATTAATAATAATCATCATTAAGCTTGAGGTTTTCCCTAAGATCTAAAAGCTTTTTCTTTTTCCATGAATTGTTCATTTCAAAGAGATTTCCTTGATAAAAAAAAGATGACTTCCTTCCTTTAATTGACTGCTCTCCACTGTCAATCAAATATTTCTTTTTTTCTGTATAATTTTCAGTCAGCTCTGCTGCATATGCATCTTGTCTGCAGCACAGGTAAAATGCTCTCTCCTCCTTTTTTTTCTTTTTTTTTCCTTACAAGCACTGACATTTCTTGTGCAAACAAGCATTATTTTTAATCTGCATATATGATCGAATATTAATATATGCTTTAGACTTAAAGATATGTCATCACTAAACCATTTAACCTAATGAACACAGTTATATAGCCATATATAATAACAATTTAATGAAGATATCATACTTTCCCAAAATGCCATATCTAATAACATACATTGAGGTATGATGGCTTACTAGAATGATTTGAGAAAGGAAGGAGTCGTTACAGATATGCATCTTCAAGAGCGTAGATTATATGAACTGTGAAACTTGTAAAGAAATTCTTTTTCTTTTTCATACATTTGGATAGTTTTTTTGTTGTTGTTTTGTTTTGTTTTTTTCAGTTCTTCTGGTTTGGTGGATAAATCTTCAAATCAAAAACATTAAGGCATAAAATGCCATTAACATGGATAAAAATAGCATAGGTAACTCCTTAGTGACAACTGATCTCAAATACTGTGCTCAGTTTTGGTCCCCTCACCACAAGACAGACAGGGAGGTGCGGGAGCATGTCCAAAGGAGGGCAATGAAGCTGGTGAAGGGGCTGGAGCCCAGATCTTATGGGGTGCGAGAGCCCAGGTTATTCAGTGTGGAGAGGAGGAGACCTTATCTCCTCAGACTCAGGGGAGACCTTATCACTCTCTACAACTACCTGAAAGGAGGGTCAATCTCTTCTCCAAATAATTACCAATAAGACAAGATGAAATGGTCTCAAGTCACACCAGGAGAGATTCAGGTTAGACATTAGGAAGAATTTCTACATGGAAAGAGTCATTAAGCATTAGAATAGGCTGCTCAGGGAAGTGGTGGAGTCACCGTCCCTGGCAGTGTTTAGGAAATGTGTAGAAGAGGTGCTTAGGGGCAGGGTTTAGCAGGCATGGTGTTGAAGGGCTTACAGTTGGACTTGGTGATCTTGAAGGTCTTTTCCAACCATTATGATTCTATGACTTCACAGTATCAAAAACTATACAGTTTTATTGACCTAGATGATTTTCTTCCCCTCAGAATCAGAAACTCACCCAATTTCCTGCACGAGTATCTGTACAGTTTTAGTTTAGTTTACTCATTAATGTTTCAAGCCTTTCTACCACAAAGGAAAATACACATGAAAGGGAAACTGTACCTTTTTTTTCACAGCAGGGAGCCTCCATAATGAAGACTTGGCATGCACACCTGAGGAGAACAGTAAAGCTTATAGAATTTACATATGAGGATTGTAACCCTTTTTTTTTTTGCAGCTGCAAAAGAGCACGTGACATTTTGCCAGTAAATGAGACATTAATTTATCTCTGTGTTAAAAATGCTGAGAAGACATGTAAATATGTAGTTTTCACATCTTTTACATGTTTTTGCACACTATGACAACCACAATTTTTATTGGGTTTTCTTATTGTATTATTGTGGGATGCTGTATAGAGACAACTGAGTTTGTTTTCAGCATCTAGGAAAAAAGCTCTCATTCATTTCAGCAAAAGATGCATGAAGGCCCAGAAGATGCAAAGAATTCATCAGAAAACCTGTAATGTCTCGTGTTTAGGGGTATCCAGTTGCAAAGTTAAATATTCTTTCTTGTTTAACTGGCTCCTGAAAATCTGGATTCAATTTCAACAGCTGATGTTGTTTATTGTTGCTTATTATTTTTCTCATGATTTGCAAATTAAAATTATGGAAACAAAAATTAAATAATTCAGCTATTTGCTTCTGTAACACTGTACTTGGAAAATCCAGACATCTAAAGACATCCATATATTAAATCAGCAACTAAGAATCTCTCTTAAACAAACACATTTAAAAGGAAAATAACCTTCCATCACCATCTAACACATTTTATCATTTCCATCTTATTTTCCTGCCCTGCACTGCCACACACCATGACATCTATAACAACTCATGTTTTTGCTTTTATCAGCAGGTTAAATTTTCTTTGCAAATCACCTGTAAGTAATTTATCTGTGTGTACTATTTAGTTGCTTAAAGGAAGTTGCTTCCTTAAAAGGAAGACAAAACAAACAAACAAACAAACAAACAAATGAACAAACTTTGTTATCGGGAAATAGAACCAGCTTAAAAATAATTTTGTGGTCTGAGGATTGCCAGATTAAATCCTCACGGGGATATAAACTCACTTCATCTGCCTCAGCTTCCTTATTTTTAATCTAGTAATAAAGTAATGCTTCCTCTCATAAAACAGGCTAGTTGCTGCTTGAAGATGCTAATTATTATTCTATAGATAGATAAAAGCAGTTGGTGAAAGAAACAGTTTTAAAGGTATATTACCAGTATAATACCTTTTGTTTTGGTTCTAAAATATCATGAATCATTTTTGCTAATGAGCCATGGGAGCATCTATTTTTATCCATAATTCATTCTCAGGTTTTGCTAAATTTTTCTGCTGTTATGAGGGATCCTTGTCTGTATCTAAATAGGTCTGGTTGGATCTTGGAAAGTGCCATATTTCCTATGTGCAGTTTATTAATAAGAGTTTTCAATTTTTAAATGATATATCTCTAAATAGGTCTTTTACATGTCTTTTAAACTTTTCTTCTCCCCTGCTTTCAATGTCACAAAAGATGATTCATTGAAATAGGAAAGGAAGCAGAGCTGGTTAAACAGAGTAAGCCCTGTGGGGTGTGCGTGTGTGTACATATATATATAATATATATATATGTCATTGCCTAAATAAATCCAAAGGAAATTAAAGAGAGTATACAACAAGCAGAGAACATGTTCTTAACTTGCCTTTCTACAAATCATTTACATTTTTTCTCCATTAATTTCAAATATAAATTATACAAATTTCTACGTGTAGTGTCTTCTAAGTGTCTTAAGATTGGGTTATGTGTTCTTGTGCAAAATACGATCTTCTCACAAAAAGAGTCATTCAATTCATATTTTGTTTGCAACTTACCTCCCAAGAGAACGTTAAAATTTTTTAACCGGCAAAACAATAATGTCTCCTTTGCCCCATATAATTATGTCAGTTTACAGAAATGTAGCACAACTTATATGATTTTTTTAACAAAGAGTAATTAAATCCAAAATCATCTTCCAGGTCACCTCATAGTATCTGGTGGGAAGTGAAAGGAGCCCGTCTCCACTAAAAAGCAGATCTTCAGCAGACAACAACACAAGTTCCCTGTTGTCTCCATCCTTAAATAGCTTCAAGGAGGTTTTGCAAGGATATTCACGCAGACTTCTTATTCACGCCAACATGATCCTTGAACACCAGACAGCATTTGGTATCTTCTCACATCTCTCTGGAAGGAGGATAAAGTGCTCCTGCAGCTTTAATAAGAAGTCCAGGGATGGAGAGCTGATTAATGGCTCAATCTGCATCAACCAACTGGTGCTTTTTGTTCTCCCATGGGGCAGGGACCCACTGCCATGCTTGGGGCAGAAATGGGAAAAGGAATGATGATGGCAGCCTCACTGACCGCAGCAACGGGTTGAGGGTGCGCTGAAGGGGTAGTAGCTTTTTGGGATCTCAGTCAGCCTCTCTTCTTAATCCTCAGAAGATTATATGTACGAACTTACACAGAGAGTGTATTCAGAGCTGACTGAGAATGGAGAGAGACAATGGACTTATTTACATTGATTTCTTGGTAACAATGAAGGGGCTGATCTTTCCCATTGAATTTAATGTCCCAGGTATAGAATCTGGTCCTACTTCTCCTTTCCTTGTAAAGCGGGAGAAATTCCAATGATGTTAGGTAAGCTACAATTGTGTGAAAACAATGACTCAGGAAATAAAAACAACCTCTGCCCCATTTGCTGAGACTTTCATTTGTCATCAAGCTAGACGGAGGAGAGAGATTATCACTCTTCCCTTAACCCCTTGTCTGATGGTTGTAGGTCACCTAAATTAAATGTTTCTGGTCCTTCCCACCCCAGAGTGTAGGCTCTGCAGAGGAGGTGAACTGGGCCAGGATCCGTACACATGCTTCAGCATGAGGTTGTTCATGCCCATGCCCATGCCCATGCCCATGCCCATGTTGTGCTGAAGGCCCAAGGAGTTTTGTTTTCATTCTGACATGTCTCCTGGACTACGTGAAGGCTATGCTGGAGAACAGCTCACTTTCTAGAAGGCATCTATGTGCCTTCTATGCCACGTAGTGTAACTGTGTCTTCACTCTGCAGCACAGAATCTCCCTCTAAACAGTTTTACCAGGAGGAACTTATTTGAGATCAAAGCTCTGGTATCTCTTGAGATCTCTAACATGTACTTGAAATGTGGCTCTAGAGGAACCACTAAAAGCCAAATCATCAAGCCATGTAGGTGCCTAACTCCTTCAAAATCAGGGAGATCCAACACTGCACAAACTGGGAGAGTATGAGCATGGGACTGGCTTTCAGTAAGCAGCATCATATTTTGAATTCACAGTATTTTCTCTTCATCTTTGTGACTTTTTGCCTTGAACAAAAAAAAATGATGAGATCTGTAATCAGTACCTAGAAATAGTCAATTATTTGGTAAGAGAAAATATATATTAAGAAGAGAGCAGAGGGAGAGGAGAGGAGAGGAGAGGAGAGGAGAGGAGAGGAGAGGAGAGGAGAGGAGAGGAGAGGACAGGAGAGGAGAGG
>JAWLRI010000031.1:5896039-5923152 GCA_034781795.1 Crypturellus tataupa
GAGGAGAGGAGAGGAGAGGAGAGGAGAGGAGAGGAGAGGAGAGGAGAGGAGAGGAGAGGAGAGGAGAGGAGAGGAGTAGGGGGAAAAGATCCCATATTTCCAAATATGTGTTGCCTCTCATGTAAGAGAAAGTAAAATGTAACTTAAAGTATTGGGGTGTATCAGTCCAAAAGCTGATAGGAAAATGAAGGAACATTAGCATATGCACAGACTTATATTCTCCATATTACATCATGGATGGCCTTAAATTTGTCTGGCTCAAGGTTGTCCTTTGATTGGTATTCAAGTGGAGTGGTAAGTGTGTGCTCTCTAATCCCTGCAACACATGGTAATTTTTTCATTCTCTCTCCGTCTCCACCTGTTCCATGGTCCAGTGGAGGGCTGCAAATCCTATCAGGGGAGTGCAGCACCGCTAAGCCGCCTTCGCTGGCTCCAGTCCATCACATGTGCACTCAGGCTGCAGAGCGGCGAGCCAGCTGCAGCCCAACGATCATGTTATCAGATGACTGATGGCTTCATATCAGGTGTTTAAACTGACGAGCTGCCCCATCTGGTAAATGATTCGGGAAGTCTGGCCTCGCTTGATGAATGGGGAAAGTGACAATGCCAATCAGTGTGACCCCTACAGCTTCCCTGCTGCCCGCCCAACAGCCACAATCAAGTATATCCCACTGGTTTACTTTTTCAATCCTATTGTCACTCTGCTGAGACCTACTGTCACTAAATTGCCACTAAATTATATCATTAATCCAAATATTTTCCTTGTAAGAACCTTCATAAAAGGCATACCGCACCTTTGGCGGAGCTGGGAACCAGGTTAAGTTGACAAAAGATGATGCAGTTATGGATGCTAGGAGGATAATGGCGAGGGTTAAGGATGATTCCAGTAAGCAGGCCAGTGACACAATTATTGGGGCACTTTTTCTTGCTCCCTTGAAATTTAAAAATCATGGGGTTGAGAAGCAAACATGAGGGAGAGACGCAGTGGCTTAGGTGCTCTCCTGGCACTGATTCAGAACATACATTCTAGGCATGTGATGAATTCCCTCAAACTTCAGCAAAGACAAACTAATTGCCATCAACTTGATATCCAGCCCTCTGTAGTTTATTAAAATACATATTACAGAATATATGATTGAAAACTAGCACTGCTCAAAATGCCCGCTGAAGTACCATTCCATAATCCTGTATTTTCTATTTAAAAAGATACATTCTGACGTTGTTCAAAGTATTATTAATTACTTAGGTCTGTAAAATCTAAATCACATAAGCATGAGAGCTTGCATTTTAATGCATTGTTAAATTTTCAGCAATGTACTGTACGCATTTGGCTTAGTTGCACAGTGTATCGCAAACTGGCTGCTTATCATAATAGAGATCAAATAATGGAGACAGGGCAGAATACACAGAGAGGACAAAAACAATTTTCAGTACAATATTTATTTTAATCAGCAATTCAGAATGATTTAACAGGAGTTGTGAATAATCCGAATCCATTTCCATTTTGTTCTCAACTTAAAAACATTTTTTCTCTTCAACTCCTTGATAATGTGGGTTTTTGTCCACCCCTCTTAAAAAATGCTTTCTTAAAGAACAACCAGCAGTGAATAAACTAAACAAAAGAGAGATTCTAATGAAAATGACAGCACAGCAGGTACACTTCTGATTTAGTGTCATTTCTCTTTGTGTGCTGCAAAATTGTCAAGCATTTCAGATATAAAAAGTAAAATGTTCTATTCCATAGAGTGTAACTGCTGTAAATTGGCAACATGTAGATATTTTAATAACAAGGCAAACATTAGCAGCTACCTGAGGTATTTATCAGCTTGCACATCTTTACATTTACTGTGGATCATTCATGATCATTCCTTTGTGTACCGTAGTACTTATTTGTGAATTTGTATGCTTCTGAATGTATAGAGAGATTGCAGGATGTGATTTATGTTTTGCAAAATTGTACAAAGCATTTTTATCACTGAATCAGGGGCTAGCTTTTCAATTTTATTGGTTATCTTTGCACAGGTCCACCTCAGATAAAGCTCTGTCATACACACGATATAAGGAATATAGTTGGATTTTATTCAGTTATTAACTGCAAAACTTAGGAGACATAAAGAAAAGAAAGAAACAACTCTCATCTGTCACAGGTGGAATGCAGACATGCATATTGGCACACTCACATATAGCTAACGTTACTGTATTTACCTTAATGCATAACATGTCAGAATCCTGTGAGATTACACTGAAAAGACCATCAGGATTTCTCCCAACTAAGCACCTGGCAAAGCTCAGTCTGTGCGCAGCTGTTGGGCGGGGTTCTTCGAGTGTCTCTCCTAAGACCAAAGGAAAAGTTTTGAACCCATTCTTCAAGAAGAAAACATTTCTTCTTGAAACATTTTTCTCATTTTCTTAGTTATGATGCACAAGAGAAGTCAGCCTAGGAACCAATAACTATTCTAAAACCTGTGCTTCCCCCGAGAGCACTGACTGTACAGCGTCAGCGTGGGAGCTTGCATAAATTAAGAATGGGAGTATCAATACCTATTGGGAAAATACCATGTATTTCAGAGGGAAGGCCAAGGCTAGGGGAGAACAGAAAAGAGAATGGTGCTTTGCCTTATTCTCCTTTCACCATCCTTCCTACTTTTACATTTTCATAAGACAGAAAAGATATGAAAAGCAATAAGGTCTAGCCTAGAATTCATGAGTTCTGAAAATGGGCAGTGATTTCAGCATGAGTTTTAGGTACACAAGGCATGTAGACATGTCTGCAAAATTAGTTTATGTAAACAAAGACTAGATAAAAAGTCAGAATTAATATATAGTTCTTTTAAACCTGACTTGTATGCATATCACAAAAGTATAAATGACTTCACCAAGATTTATTGATTCATGTCAGGGCATCATTACTTTTCAAAGTGTGAAAAATGATCATATATTTATGACCTGCTGACTGAAGCTGTTTTGTGAATTAGCAAAGCTCTGGAGAGGAGCAGCCTAATTGCATTATCATAGAATCAGAGATGGTTGTCAATTTTCCCCCATTTAGCTTTTCTCCTTTAGTTTGTTAAAATGAAGGTGCCATACGTTGGTTGAATTCACTAATACCCTGATGAATGAGGTATTTTCCCAATAGGCTCACTACGAGTATAAACAGTGAATTAGGGATGATAGGTCATCAATCATATCTCCTTCAAACAGATCTTTGCCCTGAGATTATTTGTTATATATTAAGAACACTTACGAAGTTATCATAGAAAACATTCTGATGAAAAGTCTTTAAGTTGACCTTAATTCCTTTTTAGTGGGTTTGTAAGGGAGCTTGCTCAGATAGAGATCCCGGGTGATTACATACTCCCATCAGATTTTGATTTTCTTCATTAATGGTCTTTTTCTTTTTCTCTCCCTCTCTTTTTAGAGACGTATAATGTTCATAGTACTTCCTTTTAATGTATCTATATTCTATGACTGAAATTCAACATCTGCTCCTAATTTTAAGTGAATATTTTCATGGACTGGAGACTGTTTCTGGACTTCCAGAGCTATGTTGCTTACCATGTTTGTAAATGAAACATCATTTCTGCTGCCGTTCAGAAAAGCACTCAATCATCATTGGAACGGCATCTTTGCGCACAGTGTCCTGTGAGCAAACGCTGCATCTCCATTGACAAACCCCAAAACACAACCCCCTGGTGGAAGTTCAGCCTATGTTTAAGCAGTGTCCTGGCTGGAGGCACTTTCCTGGATGTTATCCTTAATTTAAACGAAAAAGGGTCAAAGGCAATCTATAATTCAGAGTACCTTTCACCTCCTGCAATGTGACTGTGGCTCATTCCAGCTGTGCTGCTGAGTCCGGGGGGGAGGGAGAGCAGGAATCCATCCATAATTGCATCCCGCCACCAGGACTACGTCATGTGAGACCCCACAACAAGCTATGCTAATAATGTGCTAACAGATGCGGGAGGGCTCCTACTCCCGCTCCTAGAGCATCTATGACTTATCGCGCTTATTAAGCTAGCGGTAAATTTACCCTTCAAAGCTGTGCATCCAACACCCACTGAAATCAGCAGGAGATCATGCAGCAGGACTAGTGTCAGCGTTGGCTCAGCTGTTTTGCTTCCCTATCTGCTCCAGAAGCTCCCAGATTGCAACCCCATGGTTTCCAGACAGGGAGGTGGCACACTGTGTCTGGCTGCCCAAGCGAGCAGTGATGCGCAGGGCAAGAGCGCAAGAGAGGTGGGAGTGTTGAGTGATGCTTCCCCACAGCACCCATGCGCCCAGCCTCCTAAATGCTGCGTTTCAGGAAGGACCAGAAGTTGCACTCGGTGTTTAGGAGTCTTCAGTCAACTATTCTTTTCCTGAGAAATTCCCTAAGACCATATCCAGACCACAAATCAGGCACAAACCTGGCTTTAGCCATGCATCTGCATTTCCATCTTAAATGAAATGGCCTAATTTTATTGGCCTTTTTAATCTCCAGTGCGCAGGCTTTGGTTGGACTATTTTCAAATCTCAGCTACAGGACATTTTACATGCTGTCCATACGTAACTGCATTCAAGAAAGCCCCTGTACTTGGGTGTCTCTAGTGTTCTTCCTAACTGTGACATGGGTTTGTTTCTGAGAAGGCCCCAAAGAAGCTGTGAGTACCATCTAGTTATGGACATTTGCAATCCCGCTAATATTTGTATAATAAAACTCTCATTCACATAAGTGTTAAAGAAACCTCAAGGAGTGCAAGGAGTGCTAATAAAATGTATGCACATTCTGACTCACCTAGGTGTTCATGAATAATTTTTCTGTTAAGCAAGCAGCTAACACTGCCAACACAGAAACCTGCATTTGCTGAAATGCTAAACTTTGAGGAGAAAACTGATTTGTCAACTGAAATAAAAACCCCGTAGAAGGCAGAACATTTGTGATTCTTCAAAGGCAGTTTGTCTGAGGAAAGTTGGGTTCTTGTATTGGATAAGTAAAATTTCCCCCACAGATTTCATTAGAGAACACTCTCCCTTGAGTATGGTTCTTTGATTATGACTTTCTTTTCCAGAACCAAATTCTTCAGAAGCTTTGCTGCATTCATATTCCTAACATTGGTATCACATGCATTGGCAGGGCTAGGGCTGTGAAAATGATTCAGCCTTGCTACTAACTCTTCAGCACCTGGAATTCACAGAATTTATTATTTTCATTATTCACCGGACTAAAGAATTATAAAATCCAGAAGATAAAGGTAAATGCACAACAAGCTAGGAGAGGACTGTGGTACTTGCTGTCCTTTTCCCAGCAGCACCTTATGTTAGCTGTTACTTTAGCAGCCCTTAAAAATCACATTGAAACTTTAAAGACAGAGAGAAAGAGAGAAAGAACGAGAGAAAGAAAAAAGAGAGAAAAAGAGAGAAAGAGAGAGGGGGTTTAGGTGAGGGAGGGACAGTAGCACTTTCCTGAGGTTAGTGCTTTCTTTGAGAAAAAGCTTTAGGATTTAGGAGAAAGGGGAAGGTGTTGTTGTGATAGAAACATAAACTAAAATGGGCTATTTCTAATTTAACAATGGGTGGCCCGGTTTTTATCAGTTTATGGTACTGTGTGTTTTTGTCTTCAGGAACACTCTCCTTTTGTCATTCAGCTATATAATCACCACCTTTTGTAAGATAATCACAGGTAATTAACTTTGTAACTGTTCTTGTCCTGTTAGACTAGTAATTGCCTGTCTCTGAATCACCTATCTAGGAGGTTTCTCAGATAAAGGAAGATATGATCTATCTGTAATTTAAAGTCTTTTGACAACTGATTGAGTGCCAATTGTTTTATATACAGTGATATATTTATGGCAATTCTCACTTGATAGTAGTTCTGAAAGGATATGCTGGGACTGAACCACACACCACCCCAAAAAGCATCACTACAACAGTGAGCTGTGTAATCCAACCAGGCAGAGCATTTAAACTCTAATAGTTTTATTTTCTTTATGACTTTGATTTACCCTTGGAATGTGCCACATTCATTACCAAATGGCACAATTCAGATCTTAAAAGAGACCATAACAATAGCTGTATTGGCTCAAAACAAAGAGTTCATCTTAGCCAGTCCCTGAGAGTCAGCATAAACTGTTGCTAAAAAAAGAAAGAAAAAAAAAAAGGCATTTTGTAACCATTATGAGGCAGAGTTGTAGACTAAAATAGCCTTTTTATGAATTTTTCTTCATTGACTTTAAGGTCCACTTTTGAATCACTTTTTGCATGCATCATATCTGAATGTTAGCGAAGTTTTAAAAACTGTCTCACGATCTGGACATTCATATCTTAGGCACATATTATGTAAAAGACCATTTCTGCTCGCTTGTTTTCAATCTGCTGTTTTGCACCACGCATATTTTCCTTTGCATGATATCCCTCGTGACTACAGCGATGTGCATCACATTCCTTTTCAGTCATTTTTTTTTTTTTTTTCAGCCAAAAGTGTCCTAGGCCACTCAGTTGTTGGTCATATGGAAGGTAAGAGAAAGTTGTCTTTACAGACATCTTCCTTGAACAGACTACAGGGTAAAGAAGATAAGATATATTATATTGCTGAGAGAGATTAAAATTGCTAGACATTGTTATCCGAGACATGTGACAACACTCTGAATCTGACATGTTACCACTGAATTAATAATTATTGGTGAGAAAGCCAAGAAATCTAAGTATCAATCCTCTGATATTTAAATATCAGGCCTATTCAAGTCCACTGTTACTTCATTAGCTGACAGTCTTTCTGTTTCACCTCCTTTATCATCTCAGCTGTAACTCCTCTTATATAGATTTAGCTTTTTGATCACTGTAGCTGAAATGAGCACATGTAAAATCTCATGTGGGAACGGAGAATGAGGCCATTACTGCTCTGGTTGTTGATGCCTCACTTCACTAGAGCAGTTGCTTCGAAGTGCTTAGCCCAGACTGGCTGCTCCATGTCTTTCAGCTTCATAGTTGCTTTCCTGGGGGATAGTGAACGGGGCACAGAGTAATCAGGTTTTCTTTGCACACCTTTCCAAGAAGCTTTCGAGGAGAAGAATCTCCAAGAAAAGAAGGCAGCAGCTGGAAAGCAGCAGCCCCGAACTTCATTCCTCTGCTTAATGTCATTGCTGATTTAAATAAGACTTTGCTTCTACTCTGAAGAAAGGAATATTTGAGAGCAATGCCAGGAATCATGGAAAATAAAACAATATCAGACTCTTTGCAGATGTTTGTAAATCACTGCAGTTAGCAAGAAATAACGTTCTTTGTTCATTGATAACTAAGTATAAATAAAGTTTGAATTAATGTTGAGCTAACATTAAAAATATATTAGAGTATTTTATATTCAAATAACTTGGTTTTATTATGGCCTAGGAAAAGTTTTCCTGTAATACTTGTCACCTATACTCAAACTTCATATTTCTACAGAAATAAAACACTTTTTGTCAGTGCCTTTTTGTCAGTGCCTTTCACCCTGGTGAAGCGTGAAATCTGAGGAATATATATATAAAATATATATATAGTTAGAAATTGTAATTTCTGTGAGTTTAATTGAATAGTGCAAGATATTTCTCAGGTCCGTGGTAATTCTCTACCCCACAGAAACTTGTCTGACCGTATCTTGAGAGAAATAATAACAGCCTGGCTCAACTACAAATTATTGAACTATATGCAGCAATCATTTAGTGAAATTCTATGGCCTCGGTAATGGAAGAAGTTAGATTAGATTATCACAGTGATCCTTTCAGACCTTAAAATAAATGAAATCTGTGATATAAAATTGGCTGCATTCTGGTTATTGCATTGCTAATCTTCATGGATGAATTTTGTCACCCTTTTGCACATGGAGTCTCATTAATTTCAGTGGCATTACAAGCTACTCTGCACAGAGAAAGAATCGCACCCCAGCTAATGAATGCCATAATGCAAAAGGGTTTTGAATAATGATAGATCACGTTATTTTGAAGCAACCTGATGGTTTATAAATAGTGCACTAAATGTATGAAGCACCAAGATGAGCAGGCTTTGGTCCCTGCCTGGTTGGCTGTTGCTCATCGAGCTCAGAACGCTGTGAGTAGGGGAACAGCGGGGTTAATGCTGCAGGGGCAGGAAGGGAAAAGCTCTGCCCATGTCCAGCACTGGTCAGTGCCTGTGGCAGCTTCCTGTCACCTCCGCAGGGACAGCATGGTGGCAACCAGCAGCAGGGCTGGCCTCACACAGACATTTCCCGCACACTCAAGTTCCCCTAATATTCAGGCTTCTATTCTGTGTCCCAAGACACAGTTCAGATCCTGGATGAAAGCTTTGCTTCTGGATTTAGGGCTTGGCTTTACGGCAAAACACCCTCCCATGTGCCCCAGCCCCAGGAGGCCAGCGGGCGAAGGGGCCACCGCTGCCATCTCAGCCGTGTGGAGCCGGCTGGAGCGGTGCTGTCCCTGTCTGCTGGGTTGTCACTCCATCAAGGCTGTGCACTGCTGATCACACTAGTTATGGCTGAGGGGCCTTCGTGCTGCTGGCTGTGCGTACCCCGTGCCACGGGGCAGCTGCTGCTGCACTCGTGCGCAGCCCAACGTCCTGCGGAGCTGGATGAAGAACGAGGCCAGGAAATGGGTGACTGAAAATTAATTCTCTAAAACAATAGAGAGGGGACGGAGGTCTATGTTAACCCAGACCGTTGCATGCATCCCCATGAAACAATGGCCAGGAAAGGAGCACGCATGATAGCAGGAGCAGGAGACAGCCCCTGCGATGGGCAAGGGAAAAAGGGGCTTAATAAGCCACCATGGCCACTTGCTCCTGCGGTTCTGCTACAGTTAACATATAAACATGGAGTCTGTATAACAAAACCCTGTCACCCGATCAGCATCTCCCGTTTCAAAAGTAACAGTCAGCTTAGCCCCCAAATTCACTTTGTTCAAGCACCGCAGCTTTGCTTTGGCATTTATGTAGCAGCAGCAGCAGTTAATTTTCCCATGACAATGTTCTATTCTACGGACATTATCTCTTAAGTATAAGACTATTCTATTAAGGTAGATGAATTGAATTTCATTTCCTCTCACTTCAAATAATGGCATTCTATTCATATGGCTTCCAGTACATCATGGCAGAGCACGGACTTTTGTTAGAGCCTGGCACCCGCTAATGCTGTTATAGTAAGGGTAGAGATTTCCATTATAAATTCTCTTCTACAGTGTTTTAAATCAGCTATAAAAGTTCCTTCCAAGATGAAACTTGGCACCAGAAAAGAAGAAAAAAGAAGATTTTTTTTGAAGTTAAGAAAGCTTTGGCTTGGATGTTTTAAACGTCTTTCAATTGTATAAGTGGGAAAAAAAAAGTTTATCAGTTCAAGACATTTTTAAAGTTTCTATAAATCAATGACTCTTCCACTCAAGTATCTAGTTTGACATAAGATTAGCTCATAATGTATTCTAATTGCTTTTTTGTGTTATGAAGCATAATAAGTTCTTAAACTTTTAAGAGTGTGTCTTCTACATGTCAAGTAACTACTTTTCAGAAGGAGTTTTACTGCATAGATTCTAAATATGTTGTTATCCCAAAAAGATGTTAAAAATAACATATTCATAAATCTGCCTTAATTCATGCTTTCATGGTAAACTTTTAACACTTATGAAACAGCTGTTACAGTCAATATTTTTTTGTGTTAGCACAACTCCCTGAGTAATGACTCCTGGTGTATCCTAGATCCTGATTCAGAAAAGCGCTTAGCCAGGGCTCGTGAAACAGGACAAAGAGCTCAGAGGGGCAGCAGGCTCTCCCCGGCAGAGCGGCCCCCGCTCGCGGCCGCGCACTCCAGAGGGCCGCGGTTGTGGGCCCTCTCACCCACGATTTTGCAGTCTTCTGCATGTCCCTTTTCAGGCTTTTCTCTGTGCAGCATATGCATTTGCAGACATGTATCACCCAGAAACAAATCCCACAGGACAGTCTATAAAATCCTGGACATAGCAATTCCCTCTTAATCCTACTCCAATCAAGAAATACCATTTTATCAGCAGCCACACTGTAGAGGACTTATGCATATCTGTGACTTTAACAGCAAAACACTTCTGTTCTTTTTACACTTTATATCTTTTTAGATAATTATTTCCATTTGACACTTTTTAAATTTCTGTGTTCAAATTTGTATATTCATTATTTATTAAATGTTAATTTGCCCTTCAGGTTTTAAATATAGAATAATTAATAAAAATGCCCTCCTTCTCCACTCTCATTCATAAAGCAATTTATTAAAGCTGCAACTTTCACAGCACCTGAGCAAGGACTATATTAAAATCCAAAGTGTGCTCTTACAGTACTCGCATATGTTGCATCATACTTTAACCCACATAGGAAGCATTAATAGACGTGTGCATCACAGCAACTACACATTAACGTAATGTGCTGCAATCATGAGCAAAACATAAAAACAGGTACTGCGCACAGATGTTCCCAACTTCCTCTCTGAAACCTGGTAATTGGCTGGCTCCAGGTTTCTAAGTAACCACTAGTTACTGCAGGAACCTGCTCTCAGGCTTCAAATTCTAGGTTAAAAATCAACTTCCCCCCTTTAGTCCCCTAAAGGTACTTTTAATTCTCTACACATATTCAGAGTGAAGATAAGATAGTTTTGTTCTCTCATTGAGGTATCCAGGAAAATCCTTCTAGGAAAGCTGCAGCTTTCACAAAGACTGAGTGAACAGCATTGTTCATATAGATCAAGGGAACAAAAATTACATTTTACTTTCAGAAAACCTACAGAAAATTAAAAATCATGAAGTTCTCTAGAGCAGTGCCTATCAACATGGTCAAGCTCTCCAAGCAGCTCCTAGCCAGATTTTCAAACATGATGAAGAGATAATGGTTTCCATTTATGAGTTAAGACGTCCAGTGTAAGAAGCAAGTGAAAAACATACAGATCTCACCCACTGACACTAAACATTCCAGGAAACCTAGTCACGAAACATTATTAATAGCCTTCTGTAAAAGCCCTGTCTTTTAATCCAGCATCATCTTGATAAATCCTTTATACCAATGTCACAAGCTCTTTTATGAGCTCCTTTCTTACAGGATTATCTGAAGAATGTCAGGTTTGCAGATAATTGTCGCATGCAGATAATCTGCACGTAAGACATTCACTACTCTAGAAACACCTCATATGGAGAGAGTTCAGCCTTTAGTAACTCTGCATGTCACCACCTCTGCAATGCCAGCCACACCAATCCTTCATCTCTGCCAACGTTCGAAATGAGAAGCTACTTCAGGCTCAAAGTTCTGTGTGGAAGGTCTTTGATACTAGTTTGCTCTTTTTGAGATCCTTCAAGTCATCCTCTCTAACGTCTTTACGATTTGTTGATAGACTTGCAGAAGCCTATTTTGTTAACCACCAGGAAAACAGCATGTTTAAATGGCCTATCAATACCTTGGGAGCAATGGGAGAGAAGAAGAATCGCGTTAATAACTTCATGTGACTCCAACCTTCACAGTTTTGTTGTTCACTTTTAAGAATCCTGCAGTGGAAAATATGAAGAACTGCAATACATGAGTTGCTGTATGGGACATATAACTGGAATTCAGAGTATTTCTGCTAAAATTTCACAATCTGAAAGCAAAATAATATAAAAGTGTGTACAATAGAGATACTATGTATCCATACAAATCATTCAACAGTTTTTACAGACCATTTCACATTTTTAAGAAATACAGATGTGGACAGCAAATCTGAAGTGCAGACATACCCAAATAATTTAATGATCAGGAGGAAATGGAGGGGCAGGCAAGAGAGGCTTATATGTAGGCCTCTCCCACCTATAAGTAAATCTATTAAGAAATCTTTTCACTTCGGGTAAAAGGCTTGCCTCCATGGGAAAGCAGAGGAGAAGAGTTAGTTGGTAATCAGTGCTAGTGGCAGTGCAGGCGAGCCCTTAACATGTCCCCAGTTTTGCAGAAATCTTCCAACCTGAGAGGTGCTGCAAAGGTCCCCGGCACGAGCTGTGGAAGAGCAGCTCTGGCACATGCCTCACTCAGGTGAGAGGAAAGGAGCACTGTTGTGCCCATTGGGCTCATACGGCTCTAAGAAAAGACCATCCTAAGTTTAAAAATAGAGCCCCTGAACAGGGATGCAATATTTCCTGCAGTATAAGAAGGAGTAATAAACATCAAGGTCTTCAGGTGTCATCCATGACATCACTCATACCAACTCTTACAGACATTTAGTCCTTTTGAAAAGGACTCTTACAGACATTTAGTCCTTAGAAAAAGGACCTTTAGTCCTTTTTCTGTAATACAGCTGTCTTCAGGGATCATCTTGGTTTCAAAGGACATGCGTGAGGGTATGGAAAGATGACAATTTCTTGGTCTAAGAAAATGTGCTAGTGAAAGCAAGTGAGTTAATACGAAAACACATGCTGCTGGTAGAATAAGACATTCATGAGCACTTGGGGTCAGGTGTGCTGACACTTCTGAGATAACTTGATTGTGAAATCGCTGCATTCATGTTTTTAAGAAAGATGTGTAAAGTTAAAAAAAATAAATCTTCACTTTCCTAGCTTGAGCAGTTTTAAGAGATGCTCAGCTGTGACTAGAGAGGAAAAGATGCCAACTTTCCAGCGTGTGTGTGCACATTTCTTTTGCTCATAATTAATAGCCCCTGTGCTTGCTAAGTTTTTGGAAAGCAGCTCGCAGCCTACCTAGGTAATGCCTTCTGACAACGTTTTGAAGATCAGTTATGTCATATGGCTGCCTTTTAGAAAAAAAATTGTAATGCATAGCAGTGCCATATGGCATCTCTGAAGAATCAGCCGGATTGGACAGACATTCATTGGATAAAGTCCCACAGCACTTGGAAAAGAATGTAGTCCTGTTGCCAAAATGTGGCCTTTGTTAATCTCCTAACTATTATTGTGCAGAAACCAATTCATCTGTATTAATTATAAACAAATTTTAATTACTTCAGTAAAAGCTCATTATACAAATATCTAATGCCAAACAAGCTGCCTTAACCCTTTGTGAGACTCCAAAGAAAACTTTAGATGTTTGACTGTGCGTGTTCTGGGAAAGGCTGAAATTTCCATTTGAGTGCAGAATGCAATTGTGCGACATTTATTTTTTCCACTCCTTTCATATTTCATGCTGTATGTGTGTTTTACAGCCTCTATCAACATAGTGTGTCTGTGGGTATAAAAGGCCATTTACTCCTCAAATCTGAAAACATATAAGTGAACCTGACATTTTCTATTGTTTAAGATTTCAAAGTAAAATATAATCCATTTAAAATTGCAATGATTCGCACTGGCATGAATAACATGACAAAGTGTGACCAGTTTATAGTTAAGCATTCATCATCAGCCGGGCTTACTCACAGCTTTTCTCCTGCCTTGTAGACCTATCATTGACCAGCTCATTTGAGATATAAATATATGGGGCTTGAGGGCAGATCAGCTGTGCAATTTGTAGAATTTGCACTCTCAAGGAGATACAGAATCTGTTTCTTCTGACAAGAGTATTTTGTTTTTACTGGGAGGGTAGATACTGCAGTTTTTCCTTCCAAGTCTCTGTGTAAACTTTTTTTTTTTTTTTCCATGCATATAGATCTGTTCTCTATGGTCCATACCCCTCCATTCACCTGAGTCATTTTTTTTCGTGCCATCGCTAAATCCAGCGTACTCTACCAAAGGGATTGGTTCCCCCCAAAAAAGGACTCCTCTAATTTTGTTCTGATATGCAGGGGATGCAATGCTCTCTTGTAACTTGACTGTAATCAGCAAAGGTAACAGCTCTGGAGGACTTCGGAAAGGTCCGCTGCTCTACCTGATGGCATAGAAACGCAACAGGCTCACGGTCAAGAAATCACAGAGAGGGACCCTGGGGTTTCGCCACGTGTTTCAACTTTGAATGAAATCCAAACCTCAGTGAAAAGCAATGAACTTCATTGATTCAGGGTTAAAATCGTCCAGCTTATCTTAACCATCCATCTCACTTGAGCTATTAGGGCATGCATTATCTTATAGGATCAAACTTTTTAAAAATGACCCATGCTAATGAATGATGCATTTAAATTAGCTACGGGACTGTATACAGCAGGGTTACAAATGGCACTTCATGTTTTTATGCATTTTCTTATTTAACAGGAGTTTTCTTAGGGAGGTGTATGTTTGAAAAATGTGGATTTGTGAGGAATTTTAGAATAATGTATGAACTTTGGTGCTATCCATACCTCTTTATTTTATCACGTCTACCACCGAGAGTCTGATTTTGTCTAGCAAAACAGTCTCTGTGGTATTCAGATCACTCTTTGGTTCTGAACACTTTAACTTGAACCACATCTTGCCTTCTTCCTGCCTTAGACTTTGAAGTTCTCGCTGAAAAAAAATCTATCTTGCTTTAATGTTTTCTACTTTTGCTGCATCGCTGTAGATATTGTCATTAGAGGCAAAGCCAGGATAATTAGTACATAGTTCTATCTTCATCTCTTCATCTGAAACTTTCCATAATGTCATTGCTAATCAGGAAGGTTAAGTACACTTTTCTATATTAAACTGACAGACACACACTTAATCACCTATATGTGGTGGCCTTATGACTAATGAATGGTCTCATATGCAATGAATGGTCTTTAACATAAGGAACTATAAATGCCAATGGCCAGCACAAACGGTTGAGCACAGGCAATCTACAGCACGGCAGAGAAGTTGAATATAAATCCTCACTAATGTGTTCATGATATTATAAGTCATTCTTATACATAAAGGAAACAAAATGTTTGTGTTTCTAAATAGAGATTTATGTCCCTAACTTTAAACAGCCAAGCTGATAATTCTGAACTAAGTAAAGCACTTAAGTAGGGTGTAAATGAGGACCAGGAGAGCATCTCCCAGTTTTCTTCCAAGAGGCCATATCCTATTTTCTAGCTCATGTTTTTTTAACTAAATTACACAGAGAAAATATTTTTACTTTTCTGAAATAAGAAGCATCAATAAAGAAATTCTTACATCCGCAAAATAGAATATACCATAGAAAATGAATGTTGAAGTTACATTACATTTTATCTTTTGTCTACTTGATCTTTTTTCACATTATGTCTTACAATTAGGTCTTAGTAAATTGAGGGTTACAGTCAAAAACAGCAAGGAGGAATCATGAAGCTGGCAGGAGTGACTGTGCGAGTAGCCAGAGCATCTGTTTCAAAACAGTGCCATGAAATGAAACTGCAGGGAAGAAAACTGCATCAAGGAAAGAGATGCATTATCAAGAAACCAGAGTCAGTCAAGAGGAAAAAGCTAGAGAAGCTCAAATTAAAATTGATATAAAATTTGGTGCCACCAAAACAGGTGATAGATTATGCACTGTTATAGTTAGAGTGGCCTAGATCTTGCTTGAGGGATGTCAGAAGTTAAAAACACCTAGCACAAATCAAGTAGGGATGTCCTTAAGTGGCCAAAATTGAGAAGTCCTGTATTGCTAAGCAGTGTTGCCTGCCTACTTTTGGAAACTGTCAGTCTCTAACCAGAGCAGCAGCCAGGATTTACATGTTACACGTTTTAGTTATGTTGATCTTTAGATATAAAAATGAGCTAATATTGTACAGTATGCAAAATAAATAAAAATAACATAAAATAAATAAATAAAAAATTAACCGTAAAAAATTACATGGAGGTCATCACTATTCCAAGGTCAATTTATATTTGATCAAATGCAACCATAGAGGCTAATCTGGCAAAGTATAAAGGGCCTCACTTGTGCTTTGCAGGCGAGGCCTGGAGTATCGCCTCATGCTTACGTAGGGAGGAATACAACAGCACCTGTGCAGAAGTCAAAAAAGCAGTAGGACACTGTGCTGTCATATTATATGTGTTATAAAGAGCTCTGGTACAGCTTGGAATAACATCTGTTGTCAGGAAGATTCCTATTTTCCTTATCAGATAAAAAAACTTGGTGCCCGTAACTGTAACAAGCTCCTATATTTCAGGCCACATTCAAAATGTACTAAAAAGCAGAGATGACTCTACTATGGTCATCACGCCCAAGCTGAATATACATTTCAAAAAGCAGCTGATACAAATAGAAGATGACATAGTATTTTGTCCTTTGGGGGGAAAAAAAATTACAAAACCTGGCAATATGAACTACCGTACTTTTCTTGGCTTGTAACATTAAGCAATTAGCATTACTCTAAAATTTACCACAGCAGAAATTAATAATAGGCTTATTTTAAAATAAGGCTGACTGATTAATACCCTGGAAAGAAACCATTTCTGCCTAGCGTGTGAGACTATTTTTGTTTCTGTAATGCTGTGATATTCACTGTGGTTTCTAAGCTTATGAAGAGGTTTGGAGAGGTTTCCCAATTTTGATCGCTTTACATTAGGACAGATTCCATCTGAAGGAAAATGTGTCTTGTCGCTGCTGCCAGGGGCTCTTTAGGGTTTTGGTTCGATGCTGATGCCCTTGGCTTTGAATGAGGAGCTTGTGGTCGAGTCTCAGCACTGGTTTGGATTTGGGAGTTAGGGAAGGTATTTGACCTTGCTGAGAGTTTTCCTTTGTGGGGAAGAAATGCAGCACACAAGGCCAGGGAGGAAGGATTTCTTCCCCTGTTGTTCTTTGTACGAGCTGTCCCTAGGCTGCATCTGTTGGCTGGAGATGGGTTTGAGGTTGGCCGTGCTGCCTAGGGTGAAAGTGCTGAATGAGTCTTTGGGATCCCGTGCATGGACTTGGTGGGTGCTCTGGAACAAGCTGCCCCTCATCCTCACGACATGCCTTCACTTCCCCACATACCAAAAAGGGAGCTGTTCGCTTTTGAAGTTCATTGGTAAAAAGCTTTATGTAAGAGCAGGGCACTATCATGTTCATGAGAGAATTTGAGAAAATATTTGTAGTGTTAAATGCTGTAATCAGGCACTTTATGACATGATACCACTATAAACACTTTGTACTTAATCGGAAAGCTGGTGAATCACTTCCCTTTGTTTTCTTCCTTACCAAGAACCACAACTGCCACAGAGAAAGATCTATTTTTGCTCCCTTTCAAAGAAACCATGCTTGCCAGTTCTGCTGAGTGGTGAGAGAAGCGCACTTGAAATAGTATATCTGATACTGTGAGTACTCCTGGAAATGATCTGGAGTATTTTTACTACAAAGATTTATGCTATAGTGTTGCATAACAGCATCCAAATAGTGGAAGCAGTTTCTCAAAAAAGATGATTGATTAGTCTGTAGGAACTACCCACCCTGGTTAGCGACTATACACAGAAATAAAGAGGCAATATATCTTTTTTTCTCTCTCCTAGTTTTAAGCTCTATCTTTAGGCACCCAGGTGGAGGGACTGACAGCTGGAACTTCCTGCTCCCTCTACTGGGAGGAGGCAGGAGGCCCTTCCAAGCGCCTTTCTGATATGGATATGGACCAAGTATTACTTCTTCCTGACTCTTTTTAAAAAATTAATTTACGTTTCAGTACGTGCAAGTGATAGAGTGATGTTATCAGTCTTGCAGTGTGTGCTGCAGGCAGGGGAGATGTGACCACTGGGGCCTGTCCCTATGACCTTGACATTGATAATCTGACATGGGTTCCAGTGAAACATATAAATGGCACTGAAATTCATATTTCTCATAAGGGTAAAGTGATGAATTCTATGAGTGGCAGGATAAAGGGGTGAGGAGGATATTTATATATATATTTTTTTTCCCTCCAAAATACTGTATTCACCATTATTCTGGCTTTCAGTGGAAATGCAAATACTTCGTAGTAAGGAGAAACACCTGCAAATACAATGAGGTGTTTTTTGTTTCCTAATTCACAAAGCCACAAGTATGAGTCTGATTATAGGAAGAATGGTAAATGACCACTTAATTTTTATTTTTTAAGAAAGACAACTATGAGACATTGAACATCGTCACCAGCATCGTCACCACTGGTCTGTAGAAGTTACACCTATGATACAGAATAGCTATTTTCTCTCTTTTTACATTATTTTCTGACACATTATCAGAAATTAAATATTTGAATAAAATGAAATTCTATTTAGATTTCCAGCTGTTAATATACTCAGATGGCATGTGTGAAATTAGTGCTACAAAAAAATTAGCACAGGTAAACTTCAACAAAAAGAGTGGTGGTGTACGTTAACCCATCCATTTAACCAAGTGAAGCTGAAAATATTTATAAATCACTCGTCTTTCTAAAGCAAGGTGATGCTAAGACATTGCCCTTAACGTATTTGGTAGCAAATTCTAATGTGATTTAAGTCCTAAGACTCCAAATGAATGCAGAAAGTCTTGTGTGTTTGATAAGAACAAACACATCAGAGTGATGGATATCTACAATTTTAAAGTGCTGGTTAGAAAATGTGGGACAACTGGCACAGCAGAAGAACTTGTGAAAAAGAAATTTTCTCTGTAAGAAAGAAGGGCAAGAAGTAGGGAAAGTACAGACAACCTTATGGGGGAAGAAAAGCACCACAAAATACTACTTTAAAAGACAGTGTGATGCTTGCTTACTCCCTAACAAGGGCTAAAGCTGAAGAATTACAGAGTCAAAAGCTCAGTTAGTTGCATAGAGTCGTGTAATACAGTGACTCAAGATCTGCTTTGTTTATTAAGGCTGTTGGTGAATTTCTTTCTAATGGCTTCACGACAGGCAAGTCTATAAAGTAGGTTTTGCACAGTGCACAGAGAAATTTAGGACAGCTTGGTGAAATCTGCCAAATTAAAGAAAAAGAGGTTTAGCACAATTGAAGTGGATATTTCTCTCATGCCAAGAATTGCAGAAAATTTGTATTTTCCACAAGTTAAAAAAAGACTTTGTAGGATTGCAGGAAGCCATGTATTAAACTCAAAGCTGAACTGACAGCTTGGCATGCTTCTTTGGTGTCATTTATGAGGAAGATATCTTTATCAACATGGAAATAGATCTAAGAAGGTTGATGGCAAGTCTGAGGAGAGAAGGGCTGATTCTTCTCAGCAGGAATCCTTGCAAGATTTAGGTAGATACTCCAGCAAGATCAACTTCATCATGACAATGCTGAAATTACAGCACTTAAAATACCATTCTGGAAATACTGCTTTGGTCATCATAGATGTCCAAGAACATTTCTATAAACCCTGGGAAGAAAATATAACTAAATTGTAGTTTATTGGGAATTTGAGAAACATCACAGCATTATGGTTAATACAAGTTGTGAAGGTGATTGAATCTGCTGGACTAAAATTAAATTGAGAAAAATAAATGTTTTGGTAGTCAGGATGTGTGACTGATAAATAGTAAAAACAGATGAAAAAAATCAAAGTTATATTTGAAATGCCGCCATAAAAAATGTATCTGTACTACCATGGTTCATCAGAATGATACAATCTGAAGCAAATTCATACTTAACCTGTCATTAAAAAGACCAAGCTTTTTATAAACTGCTTAGAAGAGGCACTGACAAGAAAAGAGATGAAGAAGTGTGCTTTCGACTGTTTAAAGACTCTATTGACAACATCCCCAGGTCTGGCGTTTTATGATGTTTCTAAGTCTACAGCTGTTTCAGCAGATGCCAGCAGCTATGGTCTTGGTATGGTGCTCCTCCAATTACACAGACATGATTGGAAACCTGTAGCATATTGTTCCAGATAGCTTTCAGATGCCAAAACCAAGCACAATCCAATGGAGAGGTAATTTTGGGCAACCATATGGACACTTAAAAAAATGGTATAGCATATTCTGGGTCCTAAAAAATGTCTAATGATACCCCCCATGATACCCATGTTATTAATAAGGTACTTTGTAGAGATCATTCATGCATCTGGGATAGAGACATAGTGCCCTACTACAAAACATACCCAAATTAAATCTATCCATAAATACATGGAGATCACTCCCATCAGCAGAGGTGGCCACCAAGGCCAAAGTGTAAGCTGCTGTCCTTCTGACAAGCTAATCATTTATAGCCATTATAGCAATTGCCACCTATATTGGAAATTATGAAACACTGTGAGAAACACTGTGTGAAACACTGATATCAGATGAGAACCATCCGTTCAATAGCCAGAGAGACCTCTGGAAGCTGGAGATCTTGGAGCCTAGAGACTGGTTACGTACAGTTAACAGCTGTCCATGTTCCATAAATCTCTCCCTTTTACGAATTTTAAGCTGTAAGTGAGAAGGTAAGCTATTCCAATATTACAAAAGATGCTGATATTTATCTGTATGTAGGGCAGCAGCCCAGAATAGTAGCATATTACTTCCAACTACGCAATTGCCCAAATCTGGGGTAAAATCACAGACCTCATGATAAATAGGAAGGAAGACTTCAGAGAAACTCACATACACACAACATGCCCTAGGGGACTTTAGGAAAGAATACAAAAGCAGTATTTGAAGGAGAAAAAAAAAGTTTGGTTGTTTGTTCGGGGTTACTTTTTTTTTGAACTATTTTACTTTCTACTCATTCTATAAATCAGTGTAACATAGAAAAGTTAAAGACAGCCTTAGAAGAAAATTGTCCATCCTAAGTGCCTCTGTCTAAAGGTCTAAAGATCCGAAAATTTATTCAAGCTTAAATTAGGAAATCCATCTCTCATATATCTAATTGAGAAAGAGTATTGAAGTCTATCAGCTTTTTCTTTTCATTAGTTGTTACAACCTTAAAATCCCAGGTAGGAGAACAATGAGGAGGCAATTTTGTTGAAGAAAACTAAAATCACTAATCTCCAGATTTGAAAATGGAAGTCTGAAGGAGTTAATTTCACAAAAGTACCAGAAATTTGAGAAACTGACTTTAACCACTGAGGCCTAAGATGCATCTGAGTCTATGTACCAAATCTTTGTGTACCAATTTTGCTGTTATGTACTGAATTTCACTAGAAATTGCTTTTGCAGGGAGAACAACCAAGAGAGGACACACAGAGACGTATATTATTCCTCAAAGCTATTCCAAGAAATCAAGGAAGCAAGACTGAAAACTTCCAGACAAAAGCAGCCCAGTTTAGAAGAGAAAGAGGAAAAGGAATACCAGGTGTATTGCCTGATTTTTTTTATTATTATTTTTATTCAATAAGATTTGAATAATTATTCAGTGTGAGAAGACAGATTATACTTCTGTAAATAACCACAGACGTATTCACCTTCCTCTCACGATGATCTAGTCAGCATAAAAATATTCTCAGCCTGCAAGTCGTTCTGTAAAACACAAATTTTGCCCTTGCCAGCTCAGGCGCTGAAAGGCCAAACTCACAGACACCAGAGGGATATTCAAAAGGCAAGTATTAGGTCAGAACGAATCCCTTTCTGATACGGGCCCTTCCTGCTACGGGCATGCATTTGGAGTCCGCTGAGTGGCTTTTGAAGCGAGGGACCTCCTGTGGGCCGGGTATTTACGGGGCATCTTCCTGCAGGGAATGAGGGCAGCTTGCGAGTCCTGCTAGTCTAGGGGCACAGCTAATGTGCCAGCTCTGTCACTGCTGGCCTGAGTGAGCACACGTCAAAACAAGCCCGCACTGCTCCTTTATGTATTTTAGCAGGTTCATTTCTTGTGGACTAAAGATAGTTCCTGCTTCTGAACTTTTTTAAAGGCCTTCTAAATAATTTGACTTATTTGGTTTCTGTTATGTAGCACAAAACTATCAAATATATAATGTTTACTTTTTTGTGTGTGTGTCCGTGGTTAAAAGACAAGTAATTGTGCAAGAAGGACAGAAATTTGAGCTATAAATATGTTATTTGAAAAGAGGGTATTTTTAGTAATAAGGCCCGTGAGCGTCCTAGTTCTGATCCTTTCCAAGGAAATCAGTGGCCAAACACGTCAGTTACTTCAGTGAGACAGAATCAGGTTGTTTCGGTAGATGAGCAATAAATTATTGTGGCACTTTGGATGAGATTTTGACACATGTAGCAGTACCTTATTTCAAGAAAAATTCCAGTGAACTGACAGAGAATACACCAGAATTGGTTGCTATTCAGTTCAACCAGAAGATGCTGAATTTAGCTCTGTTTTTTTAAACAAATAACATGTGGGCTTTCTTAGGCATCCTCATTCACAAACCTTATTTTTGTTGCTTCCCCTTTAAAGTGCATTTTTTTTGCATTGCACTGAACAGTGTTAAAATTCATATGTTTAATTTCCCTTTTGTTCTACAAATGGCATCTCTCAGACTATGCTTTGCTCTCTGAAAATTTCTGTATTATAGTTTGCTTATTTCCTGTGTTCTCCTAACTTCCCTCTTTAAAAGTTTTTAAAAGGAAGGTTTTGCCAGTGAAAGGGGAAAAAATAATTCTGTCTTCTACAAGACATAATTCTTTCATTATTTCTACTTTTCCTATTTGTCTGAGAGCAGAAGTGGTAAGTGACTGAAACATGAAAGCATCCTCCCTCTAATGCTGTGCATATGAGACAACATTTTAAGTTGCTATTGATCTGCAAATAACTATTCCTCAGCAAACTAGATTTCATCAGTTTCTTTCTAAAAATAAATGGCACTTTAAATAGAGTCCAACAAATAAAGTAGTATCAGACTCAGTTATCTAGCTGTGGGTTTTTTTTCCACAAAAGTCTGAAACTTTGAAATAGTATGGCTTGCTATGGTACTTGTTTGTGTTTCTTTTTTTTTTTGAAAATCAAATACCTAGTTTATGTTAAAAAACATTTTTCAGCTTAAGCTGTGCAGTGTACATCAGTTAAAATTTGATTTTTAACCAAATTCTGTACAGTTTTCTGTATTCTTAAACAATCATGTAAGGACAATATCTGAGCAAGGTAAAGTTTAAACTTTTTCAAAATGTATAATTATATACACAATTATAAAAGCAATATAAAGGAAACCAGAATATGAAAATCTCTAAAAGGCTTCTTTAGTTTTTACAGATCTCTGTGAGGGAGTTTTCCAGATATAGAGTAGAGAGACAGAGGTATTTTGGAGCATCCACCACAGCAAAAACTGCCATCAAAAAATAGTCTTTTTTTCCTTTTCCTTTTTCTTTTTTTTTTTTTTTTTTTTTTTTTTTCAGACAGAGGCTTTAAACCATATCTTTGTTTAATTTAGTTTGATGTAAATATAAACAGTAGTGTTGTGGGGTGGAAATATGGTTTCAGTTACATCATCCCGAGGTCATGTTATAAATAGAGTTTCCCAGCTACACCAGTTCGCTCGTATTTGCAGTTGGGGCAGGGAGCTGTGATACGTGGGGAGGACATCCCTCTGCCCCCAGAAACCTGAGCGAGCCGGATTTTCTATGCGGGAGCCCTGACGGGATGTTGGGTAGTTGCAGCCAGCAGGGAAATGCAGAGCTATACTCCCCAATTTAAGCTCGTGTCAGCATGCCGGTGAAAAAGATAAGAGAGTTATGCTGTTACCCTTCCTTACAGGAAATGTTGCTGCACTTTTTAGGACATGTAGCCCCGAGGGACAGCGTATATCCACCAGGAAACCTGGAGCAGGTCGTACGCCTTGGACCCTTTGCTCTGCAGAGGCTGCTCCACTGAGCGTGTTGCACCGACGGGAGCTGGGTCCAGCCTTGCCCAGGTGAAGGGGGAAACTCCTTGTAGGCTGAAATCTTCCAGTTTTCCATTTCAGTGTTTCCATGTTTGTTGAGAGGATGCTCTGGGGCTGCAAGGCTCAGCGCTAAAACAAAGTATTTTCAATGTAAATATACAAAAATATATTAAATATTGTTTTAATAAATATTTAAGAAATATATGTTTGTATAAATAGAGCATAGACAATGCTTTAAGACACGATAAACTTTTTTCTGCTTCTGGGAACAGAAAAGTTTTCCAAACGATTTTTTTCTCTCCCTGTTTCTACTTGGCATTCCTCTACTTAGCCAATAGGGTCTTTTCCCTTTAAAAGTTTTGTTATGTGTTTGTTTGTTTGATTTTTTTTTCAACAAGCTGCCGCATTTCACTGAAAGCAAATGAACTCTGTAACAGAGCTGGCATGCATGGAAATCATCATCAATATCTCAGTTTTCTTATGTGAACTTTTTCCAAATTATCCCACCTCCCTTTTTGTTGTTGTTATTTTTTTATTTTGCCACAGTGTAGGTGTAGAAGTCCTTCTGCAGTCTTCTTTTTAATGCTGCAATATTAAAGGGTTTTTAAGAGTAGTGACAATGCCAAAAGGCAAACAGGAATGCATATCACTAATGCATATAACTAAGCAGAGATATATTAGCATATAACTAAATTAAGGAGCTCTCCAAATGAATATATATGAACCAAGACTGAAATGTGTCATGCTGGACGAGATGTCAAAACGGACGTCAGAGGAGCTTGCAAACTCCTGAAAGTCGATAGCCTCTCGCGTTTCACTTGGAAGGAACGGAGAGCTCCTGCCCCTTCTGAAGGCGGAGGGCGAGCAGTGGCGAGCGCAGGAGCCCGGCAGGTAACGCGTCAGCTCTTGCAGCGTGTACATCACCTAGTGGACACGCTTTGCATACTAAAGAGAGGGGATCTATCCTGCTGCGCGTCTCTTCTCACTCTTGCGATGAAGAGCAGAGCGGCCTGTCCCTGGACGCGCTGCCCCCTGCGTCTCCGCTCCTGTTCCGTGAAGGGCTCAAGGCAGGGCTCAGAACACGGTTAAGGGAAAAGTTCACAAGTTTAAGCTATCAAGAACCCAGTTTACCACCCTACCCGAGTGCTTAGTTTTATACACGGATTTACTGCGAAACTCAGCCCCTCAGCTGGTCGGGGGAGTCCGCACATCACCCTGCAGGCAGGTACCTATGCTAAGGCCCCGTGCAGGTCCAAACACAACGAATATCTCAGCTTCCCATGCGCTTCGAGGAGGAAGAAACGGAGTCTTTTGGCAGCGGAAGGCTCTTCAACAGACAGACGTCCCTGAAAAACAAGTATGAACCTAAAGTCTGCAGTGAGAGTGGAAAAGCGCTCGAGTAGATTGTCTTAAATCTGGATGGGGACATGTGATGATGTTTAACACCCCGAGCTGCAAGGCAGTGACAATTAGGAGGGACATACTTGTCGCTATTTTTAAACGGCGATGAGGTGAGTTGATATGTAAGTTCTCTTCCAAGAATTTCAGTGCAGATGACTGCCCATAATATAATTATTCACAGTAAAAAGTAAGCCATGTTTCATCTCGGAACGTTTGATCAGTCTATGTACAATCAAAATATAGTCAGATTTGGACAGCCTAGCAGGATATTTCTGACTTCCATGTGCAACTATGCTTTTACCAGCCTTTCTCTCACACAATGTCACACACTGATACACAGTGTAAATCCTTCATATGTCAAATCAGACATGGCATCTACAGTCTGCGGAAAAAATCTGTAGAGTGTAAAGTTACCAAGTATTTGTGAGGTCTACTGTGAGGCTGCATATATTTTTTTCCCCTTCCTGGAATATGAATTAATCTTTCAAAGAAAATGTTTATTTTTCTATTTTCACTAAAATATATCTCCGTTATCCAGGAAATAAATGGAGTGAAGAAGGCAGGGGTAAGAGGAGCTTGCAACAGGCCAGTCTTCAGTCATCTGCTGTGCAATATAATCTAATACTTGATGGTTACAATCTTTTATTGTTTAGGATCTTGTCAATTTATTCTCTGAGCATGTCTGTATAGTTACTATGATGCGGCCAGCATTTACCACTCTCTAACATTCTGCGTTACCTGAGCAAGGTTTATCCTTACGAGAAAAACTAGGAAATTCTGTGAGGCAGGAGTCAGGACTGACATTATAAAGGGTGATTTCTGTGTTATTCTCATTCAAAAATAGAAAACAAAAGTCCATAAACTTTAACCTAGGTGCAGGTGGATATTTAACTACTAGGCTTTCTAGTAAGTCTGGTCTAGTAATGCTAGACTTTCCAGAGTTTCTGAATCTAAAATGATGTTCATTCCCTATTTTGGAAGATAATACCTAGAAAGTCAGTCAATGCCTTAGACTGAACTGAATGTCAGAGGGGAAGTGCTGTGGGTTTTGGTTTTTAAGCCATTTACTAGGAATTGGTCTTGATGTTCAGCCTGACGCTTCAGCAAAACATACTCTGTGACTGTTGGTTAATCTCGTGTTTAAAAATATTGGAGTGAAAGTGTCACACTACGAAGATTTTGAGGCTTAACTGAAGCATGCAGATCTGCAGCGGACAGAAGCACTTTTGTAAAATTTGGTATTTTAAGGATTCCTTTAAAATATTGTAAAAATATTTTTTAAAGATTCTGCAATAATTTTGGCCTTGAAATAGGCCTCTGTGAAGCAGACAGATTTAAAACTGGAAAATAAGGCCAGACTTGCAGCCTCTCAGCACTGATGCAAACTGAAATCACAGCGGACCCCAAGACCTGATATATGCTCTGCTGAGCTCAGCTTACCTCAAGGTAAATTTGACCCCATATTCTTCTAGGCCAATCTGTTCATTAAAGTTCCAGATCCCTAAATGTCTATAGAAAAGGTAGATTTACCCCTATCAAAAAGCATATTTTAAAAATATTTTTAAAACCAACCAAATTTTCAAAGTTCATTATAGAAGGGGATAAATACTGCTCTTCAGTGTCCACTATGGCAACATGTATGTGTTTATGGTAAACGAAAGAAAAGCTCCGCTGCATTCAGCAAGTGCTTGTAACTTCCATAATACGCTCTTTCACTAACCCTTGGCATTTGGGAAAAAATAAGCTCAACTTCCAGGCAGTGCTGACAGTTCTAATGACACTTATTGCAAATTACCTGCAACCTAACAAACCCTGCTCATTGTAACTCAAAATATGAAAAAGATGCAGGTGGTTTTTGGTTTGTTTTTATTTTTTTTCACAGAGCTGTCTCCTTTATGCAGTGTCACCATGATAGCACGCGCACCGGTTCACTATAGGTTGCATCACTGACAATAACAACATTCTCCAGGAGATGTAGAGGGGAGTAACTGATGAATCAGAAAATACATGGATGCCTTCTGAAATGATTATATAACCAAACGTGAAGTTAAATGTTAGCAGGCTCCTATTAATTGCTGCTTATAGCAATTAATTTTCACCGCTTTTGTGATCAAGTTCCTGCTCTTCGAAGGATCCAGAATCCCCTTCCAGGGGAGTGTGAAATTGCGTCTGGGTTCTGCAAGCCACGAAGGACTATAATTTTCATTAAAAAAGGGGTGGTGGGGGGGAATAAAGGGAGAGGGAGGCCTTCCTGGATACTG
>JAWLRI010000031.1:5929802-5987302 GCA_034781795.1 Crypturellus tataupa
AGGGAGCGAGGGAAGGAGCGAGGGAGCGAGGGAAGGAGCGAGGGAGCGAGGGAAGGAGCGAGCGAGAGAAGGAGGGAGCGAGGGGAGAAGGGAGCGAGGGAAGGAGAGAGGGAGCGAGGGAAGGAGGGAGGGAGCGAGGGAGGCGGGCGGCGCGGGCGGCCGCGCCCTCCGCGTCGCGGGGGGCTCGGGGAACAATAGCGCCCGGAGCGGCCAGTGTGCGGGAGCGGGGCGGAGCGGGCGGGCGGGCGCTGTGTGCGCGTCCCTGCCCCGGCGCGGAGGCGGGCGCTGCGCGTCCCCCCGCTCCGCGCAGACAAACACCCGGGAGGGTTCCCGGGCCGCCGCGCTCCGGAGGGAGCGCACAGTGCCCCGTGCCGCCCCGGGGCCCTCGGGCTCCTCTGCGGGGTTTGTCCCTTCCCCGTCCGTCTCGGGGCGCCCGCTTGTGCTCCCGCCTGCCCCCACGGCCGCACCGGCCGCTGTTTCTTAAAGCCCTGTCACCTTTGGAAATATATTTAAAAGTTTGAAATATTTATATTGCTGTTTCACTCTGTCAAGCTTTTCATGGACAGATATATAGATGTGATGCAGTAACTAAAAGCCTAATTAAAATTTGTTTAAAGCCGGTGCGCGTGTGTGTGGGGGGGACACACGTATTGTTGACAGCAGCAGATCGATAGGGTAAGACAATAGAGCGCCATTATTTTACTTCCATTGACTGCACATATTGACATTTCAGGTTTGCGATTGCCTCGCTGAGCATGATGAAACGCTGAAATTCACAGCCCAACTGTCTGGAGTGGCACATATATTACTGTATGTCATCCCTGCCTTCAGGTTACCTTATCGCTGAAGCAGAATGGTAATGGCTGGCAGCAGAGCACTTCAGAGGGGTTAAGGCTCCATCAGTTAAGAAGCTGACGCGTAGCAGGTTTCAGGAGTATCTTTAATTACACCTAGAATTATGTACGAGGAGAGATGGGCCTTGTTACCTGCTGCTGCACTTCAGAGTTTACAGGCTTGGCAGCAGACAGGATAACAAGGTACTTATGTTTCATATTTTATATACGCGCCTTGGTGTCTGTTCAGCTTCTGCAGCAAGCACTGGCCCTTGGCAGCATTGCCACCACGGCCTTGGTGCTCAAGGTGCGGAGCCCCCCCGTAAAGAGAAGTGTCTTTTTCTACAATGCCTGTATATGCATAATTGCATATATTAATAGATGTGTTTATGTATAAGTGCATTTATACACTTGGGAAGACCCAAAGACTACAGGACATCCAGCAGGCCTTATTATTTCTTTTTAGATGTTCTTTAAAATCTAGCTGGCTGCAGAATGAGACCCAGCATAGTTAGGCAAAGATAGAGATTGAAATTAATTTAAAGCAGACAAAGAGCTAATATGACAGAGCCACTAGTGATTTAATTCATTTTTAAAAGTAAGTGTAATGAAAATATAAAATGTATTCTGCGTGTGCCATCTACTCAGCAATTGTTGCCATCAAATGGACTGCTGATGCCCTTTAAGATGGTAAAAAGAAAACTAGTCCTTTATACCATTTTCATGAAAATGTTAGGTTTCTGTTTGATCAGCAGGTGCTGTTGAGATGAAAGCCATGTGTAAATTTTCAGAAGGCCAAAAGTGTCAATTCAGAAAAGGAAAGTGATAAGAGAAAATGCAATCAGTTTTCCTGTTTTCAATTTGTGCAGGATTTGAAGAGCTGTTTTGTTAAACTGCTACATCTGCTCCAATATGAATATTGAACTACTTCCACTAAAAATAACACCCTATAATTTGGAAGCCATTGCAATCTTTTGTTAATGCAAGTGGGTTATTTAAAAAAAAATCTATTCTGAAAAATCTCCTGCCTAATGTGCATTTTTATTTATCGGCACTTTTATCTTCGGCAGATAAAATGGCATTATGCAATTAGGACCATATCTGTTTGGACTATAAAAATGGCACCGGATAACAGTGTCAGGATAGTGGTAAAAGGGCTTAACTCCTGTACTTAAAATAATTTTATTAAAAACTATGGTTGTTTCTTAAAATGGTGAGTTACTGCTTCCTAATTGTATATATAGCTTTACTTACTATGGAAGATCTTTGGCAAAGTAAAGGATTTTTAGAATATTACAGAGCATTGTTTTTGCTCTTAGTTCACTTGTACTATATCTGCAAATCTAAGTTCAGGCAGATCAAGGGCATTTTAGTTAATGGGGCATTTGGAGTAACTTTTTTCATAGTTAAATAATGTGATTATGCTTGAATGGATATACACAAAAATATTCACTACTGTAGAGCTGCTAATTCAACTGAGTTTTATGAATCTAGAAAGCATGACATTGATAGAACATAAATTGATAGAACATAAATTTCTTATCAGAGGCATATCCAGAGAAAACAGCATTATTACTTTTTAATTATTAAAAAAAACAGGAAAAGAGGAATTGTTTAATTTTTTGAATAAGAATCTTGATTAAGAAGTTCTTATGCACTGTTACATCCATTGGAGTCCTATGTACATAACTTGGGTAAACGTGTGACTAGTAAAATGAGAGCTTTTTGCTTACTTCTGTATGTCATATTTATTGCAACACAGAATTACCATTTTTTAATATTAGAATGGTTCATTCTTGGTTTCTAATGTAGTTGTCAGGAACTATGTTCTTTGGCAAGTGTAAACATGGGAAGGGACCTTGGTGATGCTTCTCTTTCGGTTTACAATTGAATTTGCGAGCTTTTGACCTTGGGGGATTTCCCTCAAAGTGATCTACGGATCAAAAATAATTAAAATTCAATAAACTGAATTTTAAATGTAGAATGGGTTTTATGTGAGATCAGTGCTTGTGGTAGCTTGTCTAGAAGTCTGTGGCACGTCGTCTTTATAGTTTGTATTCCCAAGCGTAACTGTGCACACACGTGCATAAATTTAGGCTGAATGACAGAGGGATGATTATTTATACAGATTTTATCCAAAACTCTTGAGGGCTCCTGAAACATAACAAAAACCTTCCCTCCCCAAAAGAGTGTTTACATCCTGTGACAGTCACTAGAATCAAATTTTTTAAACATGGAAGTTGTTTCCTTTGCTCAAATCTTCTCTTCCCCAACAAAGCTAACCCTGTTAAACCTCACCTTCTGTGGGACGTATACATAGTTATAGACATATGTATGAGAAGTAAATATTACAAAAAACATAGCTGATCGGGGCAAAATGTCTGTAGCCTTAAATAGCTCGTGGTATCTGTCAGTAGCAGAAGCGGAGCAAAAGCAGCCCCCAGCTAGGCTGATTTGGGGACGCGAGACCCTTGAGGAGCTGAGTGTCAGCGAGAAGGGCCCTCGCGGATCTTCCTCCAAAGCAAATTGCCGAGCAAATGCTCTGCCCCAGCGTGTTACTGGGGCTATTGCCTTCCCAAGGGATTTTTAAACCAAGATGCTTCTTGCTTTAGTCATAGGATTTTGTGGTCCTGAGGCTGTGGGGGAGCCCAAAAGAGAGGTTGCAGTTTGATGCAGAGTATCCACATTTTCTCAACGCTTTCATGAGAGTGCTGTGTTATCTCTATTCTTTGCCCAAAATTCTGCACGTAGTTTTGCTGCTTGCTATTGAATAGTTGCCATGTTTGACTTCAGGGGTTCTGAATGCAAATCTGAATAGAAAGAAATCTTTTTGTGCTACCTTTCATCTTCTGTAAGATTTGGGATGCATGCGAGAAAGTGTACCCTAGACATTCAGAATACTATCCATTGATGAAGAATTCAGGAGAAAGTTAGAAAACTGCTATTTCATGTATATAGTTGGTGTTCAAATACGATATGGTGCCTTTGTCAAGGCACCATACTCTGTGTTCTCTTTTACTCTGCGTTCTCTAAGAATTTTGCCACCTTAAAATACAAGTGCCGCAGTACAGTGGTGCTTCAACAGCAGTAGTAGCAAACTGTCCAGTGTTGCAACGTGCTGACACCTTCACACCATATTTTGGGGTTTCTTCAGTTGTCACAAGAAGATTTGATGCATTGCCACTTCCTCTGTTAGTCCACGCAGGTAGAGGTTACTGCTTGAAATAAATAGCAGCTAAACTTCCTAGGGGATAACAGGTTCTCTGGGAAATGAGGTTGCTGTCTGGAAAGATGTAAGACTCCACCTAGTGGAGTGGAATTAATCTGCAAACAGTGGCATGCAGTGACATAGTCAAAAATGGATAATTTATGAAAAGCCACGTTGAGGTGGTGAATAAAAAACGGGAATTTTGTCAGGCACCTGGGGAGATGGTTGCATGACCATTGCTAATTGCACAAGACTATAGTTACTTTGGTAGCTGGAGGAAGCTTAAGGATGTCTGCCTTGTTAGTATGTGATTTGCATAAGTAGCAGTCATTACCACTAGTCATTTTCTTGTGTGATTCAGTTTAGATGGTGATTTATTGAATACGTTTTAGAATTCCCTGGTGATGACTGTACAGGTGCCCCTTTAGGTTCTGCTTCAGGTGTCACGTTTAGGTGGTTCAGTCAGAAAACCCCAGTTCAACCCCCAGAGCTCCTGCACATCTTTCTGTTGTTTATTTGCCAGAATATCTTTCCTACCTTTCATTTCATTTACTTCCAAAACAGCAGAATGTGTCTGCCATCCCTCCTGGCCATCAGGAGAAGTGTGAGGGCATATCCAGTAAATGACCGCGTGGCTTTTGGTGGTCCCAGAGCTTAACGTTCTCTGTTATGAAGCACCAGATCTGTTAGGATTTTGTGCCTGGGCTTTTCTTCCCCATTGGCTGCATTGCACCGTGTTACTGGAGTGGAATACAATGAAGTGCAAAGCCGGGAGGCAAGCGGATGCCCAACTTGAGCAGCAAAGAAATTGTCCTAAAATCCTCTTTGAAAATATTATCCCAGCATTTAATCACACTTATGTTAGACGAGTTCAAGAAGGGAGCTGCCACAGACCAGCTCAGGCGCTGACAGCGAGAGAGAGTGAAGCTATTGCCAGAAAATGAGATGATTAGGATGCAACAAAGGAGACGGAATGATCCTACTGCAAGGGAGATTTGGGAAGAGGGCTCCAAAGGAGTGCTTTCAGTGACATCCAGGTGGGCTTTGTTGCCAAAGCCATTAAAGCCTTGTGGTGCCAGAAACCCGTGCAAGCTGCCAACAAATTTAGGACTAATGGCACCTGGGGGTGTGCTGTCAATGCGTGGTAGTGCCAGGATGATTTTTTATTTTATTTTAATGGTGGCATTGCTAAAAGTATTTAAGGGTAATGTTATAGAAAGGGTTTTAGTGAGTGAAGTCACTGAGTGCTAGGAACCATTAAGCAAAAGCTGTTTCATGACTGTGCTATTTATTATTTTTAAAGCTTGTTGGCAAACCACTTAATACTGGAAAAGCAAGCTTCAACCTGTATTAAAGCAGACTGAGGAGGAGCAAGGAAAACACTGTACTGAGCTGAACAATGTAGCTTGATTTCTGAATGTTACATGCGTTTTATGTGCACCATGATAAATAAACACTACGCCGTGGGCCAGCAGAGTTTGTAAGTGTTGAACTGGAAGTACTGGAGCTCCGATCTTCACATGCCTGGTTCTCACTGAAGACAGGGCCTTTTTGTCTAATGCCAACCTGTGGGTCTGGGCCTTCAGGCTTTCTGTGCTCCCATCTTCCTCCTGTGATTTTAATACTTGCTGGAATTGCTCTGAGCCTTGACCAGCTATGGCCCTAATGACAGTATCTGGTGTATGGGTAAGTGGGTAGCTCCGGTCTTAATGGAAAATGAGTCATTCTCTTTGAATTGTGAATGATGGACTTACCTGAAGAAGAATTACATATAAAGAGAGAGAAAAAGTCTATTCATTCAATAATGAGATTCTCAGAGGTTCCCATTGAGTCCATGAGGCCAGGATTCCTAAATTTTATATCCCATGAGCTATAAAACAGTTTCTGAGCCAGCTGCGTGCTCCAGACCTTGCCAGAATGGTATATAGTGACCGCAGATACAGCTAGGGTGGTGTGAAGAGCGAATGAATGTATAGTGCAAACCTTCTCACCTACTGCAGACCTACTGGCTGAGCAGTTTACTGGTCCCATCCTTGTACTGTTATGTTCATGGGAGGTTTTGGTGTCAATTTTATGCAAAGCCTATTCCTTTCTTTAAGGGCAGGCCTCAGTGTCCCCTCCTCCTGAGGAGCTTCTTGCCCCCTGTTGTTTTTGTTGTCCCGCAGCTCCTCCTCCGGGAAGAGGAGGGACCCCGGTGGCACTGCCGGTGGCAGGGCCAGGAGCCCACGGGAAGCAGGTGGCTGCACTAATTGTCCTGGTGACAGAAGCCGCTCCCAGCTCCTGTCCTTCCTGCAGGCGGGTCAGGAACGCTCGGGAAGCGCCGGGCTCCCGGAGACCCGCTGTCCTAGCAGTGCAGGCACCGGGCGAGGGAAGCGCTCCCGGCCTTCCGAACTGCTGCCGCGACCGCTGAGCGTGTTTTGTGCTGCAGGGAAGCCTAGCTCAATAGCAAGGAGTTCGGCTTTGAAACAGGAATGAGAAGGTATTTCCCTAACATACAGTGTCTCATTTGTTTCAAGTTGTTAATAATAAGTCTTACGTATGAAAACTAAAAAAAACATGCTGAGTGCATGAAGTATTTCTAGGAAAGATGATCCTCCTTTTTTTTTTATCCAGTGAGAGGAGGATAGAGGATGTAAATGTATTTTCTACTTAGGCCCCTGGGGTTTTGATTGTCTTTGTTGCAACTGTGCTGGTCTTGCGAGGGTCTTGCTGTTCACAGAGCTTCTTGCTGACCATTTGATTGATTTTTTTAAAAGCAAAGGCCGCAGCATTGCCGTGCATCGTACCACAAGCGCAGCACCTCATGCTGCTGGCCGGGTTTGAACTACCAGTAATATTTCCTCAAGTGTCTTTCAGTGTCTGCTCACTGGAAGCGACACGATTTGGACAGTAAATACCGTGCCAGTTATTTGTCTGCCGTGTGGATTTCTGGTGAAAACTTGGAGGTTCTGCTCAGGTGTCACCTCTTGGTCTAGCTGAGACGGATTGCCTGGGTAAGGTGGGCTGCACAGTTATGTGCCTGGTGATTCATGCAAGTTTCTGAATCGCTCTTACAAAGTATCAGCCTAAGATACTAACAGTAATGAGCACATTGTGCTTGAACTTGTACATTATTTAAGGAATAAATATAGGAGGAATTAAGGAATAAATATAGGAATAAATATTTAAGGAATAAATATGTTTGTGAAAGTACCCTTTACAGTGTATTTCTATCAAACCCATTGCATTGACAAAAATACCTCCTTCATAAGGGAAAAGGTATCAGTATTCCTTGAGAATACCTGATTTTTCTCTCTTTTCTAAGGGTTTAAGCTCCCATCTTTTCTCTGTGAGATCAGCTGACAACAGCAGCAACCAAATCATGTCTGCAGCTGGGCAATTACAGTAGACCCTAAGATCTGTGACTGTCAACCATGAACACAGATGCCTTCAAAGTTCTGTTTTTCTTCCATGTGGAAGTCATTGGTATGGAACAGATGCCTTCATTTTGGAGAAACCAACCTCTGGATATAATTGGTTCTCTCTTCTCTTGTCCTCTAGGGACAGTCTCTTACAGATGAAATTAGATGAGAGAAAAAAAGACAGACACACACATGATATGAAACAAGAGTTTTCAGCATTTCTCTAGGTTTTGCCACATAGAACTGTTTTACACTGGAAATTTTCCCTCCATTTTTAGCACTCTGCACATGTGATGATCCTGCTCTATGAAAAATATTGAATTAAAATGTAATGGTCAAAGTGTGCTATTAATTTAAGTATGGTTGTTTTGCAGTAAGTCAATTTATATCTGGTCCATATTACTTAGGTTTAAATGCGGACTTCTGCACCATTTATAGATGCCGCAGTGTCCCCAAAATTAAAATTTATTTAGAAATAAAAGTGGCAGAAGAGGCAAGATGGCTTTATAAAATCCAAACTTCTTTTTTTCAGTGATAGAATAAAAGTATTCGCATCCCTTGGTTTAGTAGGTGTTAACACAGGAAGAAAAAGTCATTTGTGCAGTGAGCAGTTTGCCTCAGATTTCACCCAGCATCTGGACATTCAGTTAGGGAGAGACGCTCAGAGGAGCTTGGGCGGCGCTAGGGGGATGAGCACCTGCGAGGAGCCGCTGCTGGCGGTGCCGGCAGGGCACGTTGCAGTTTGTGTCCTCTGCCAGGCTACGTCAGACACAGCCTCCTCTTGGGTACCTAGGATGGGTCGATGCTACCAGTAACTCGTGATGCTACGAGTAAGAGAGTCTCTCTGCTCTGTCCCATCAAGGGCCCCTGTTGCTCCCAAACTGCTGCAGTTTATGTCTGGTGTAATAAAATACATGAGTTCCAGCTTGGGGTTACTTAAATAAACTGACAGTCCAGCCAGCGCTCCAAGGGGGCAGAGATGTCCCTGTGCAGGTGGGTGCTCCCATGGGAAGGGTGCTGCGGGAGGCTGCGGCGCCGTGGGGGCCGGGGTGCAATCCTCTGCTGCTGGTGCCCGCGAGCCTGGAGTGTGTCACCGCTGGATGCCTTCTCTTTCCGTATTTTTCCAGGCATAGACATTGTGCGGTAATGGAAGGGTTTAGTCACAAGGTGTAAAGTTTGTCTGGGCAGTCTGTGGACTGGCTGCCGAATCGGGGCCTGGGTTGGCTGGGATGTGCTGTGGCTGTGGAGGGGTGTGGGTCCCGGTAGCGTGTCAGCCAGCTGAACCCGGAGCTCAGGGTTCGGATGTGAATAGCAATCCCCGTATTTCACGTGAGAAGCTTGTTACTACTGCAGTATTTGCCGTGCTGAAAGTTGAGCAGAAATGTCACCTACAATAAACCAGCAGGAGTTATCTTGGTCCTACCTCGATCTTGGTAGGTGCTTGATGGGATGCAATCTGCGTCTCATGCGTTTCATGTAAATACAGGACTGCAATGTGCTGTGGCCCTTTATTCCTCTGACACGCCACAGGGGTATGAGTGAAGGGCATTTATTACTATGTACAGTAGATAGAAGGAAGCCCAGAGGAAACGTAGAGTGGTGACTTTTTGGGTTTTATAGAGGAGTGGGGACAGTCCTTGGTGTAAGACCCCAGTTTTGATTCACAGAGCTTCAGCACAGCACAATGGTTTGCTAACATTGCATTTCTGAAGAACCACGTAGTAAGCTAAAGGAAAAAAATAACTAGAGAAATGTTTAGGTGATGAAGGGATTTCTGGCAGTAACTGAGAAGTACAGTAATGGTTGATTTCTTTGGAGGCTGATTCTGATATTTGTAGTCTTTACATCCTATTAGTTCTTTGAAGATAAGCTGATACAAGAATGATTTGCCAGGGCCAATGGCTCTTCTTAAAACCTTTGGCTCAGGTTATATCCTCCTTCTCTCTATATATAAGATAAAAGCACTCTGAATATGAGGTTAACTGAATTCAAATAGAAGACTCTCTCGAGTTATTGCATTCCTTAGAAAATAAATACATTTCTCATATGGTTGAGATTGATCAAAAAAGTATTCTGTATGCCAGTGATTACATTCCCATCTGTGATTACGGTTTTCTGTCTGCATCTGGTTTTCACATTATATTTCTGTAACAAGAATCCTTTATATGGCAGAGTTCACTTTCTGTATTTTCTATTAGCTGCAGCTTGAACTACTGCACGGATCGCAGATTTACACATGTGGTTTTCATTACTTCATACCATTGAGAAAAAGTAATATTTGTTTGGGAAAGTATGTTTTTCAAAATTTCCATGGTAATACAACATGTTGATCCTTTTCTATAACACTCTTGTAAGCCTACAAATTGGTCGAGGCTTTCTGCTTTCAGTGGAGCTCAGATTTTAGACATTTTTGCATGTACATTCTAACAACAACAATAGTTTACAAATCAGGAGGCAGAAATACATTTAAAAAGAATAGGTTAGCCTGGAGTGGGTACAGCAGAAAGCATCCATCACTTTGGAGAGTGTGGCATATAGAGAAAATGAACTTGGGGCTGAAACAAAGGAAGAGTAGTAAGTTAAAGTGATGTCTTCATTGGAGAGTGGACGACAGATGGGTACATTTTTTATTTTTTTTAAGCAAGATGCTCCAGAGAACTGGTTTCTGTACAGCAAGTGATTTAAAAATCTTTTCCTAGCCATGGAGAGGAGGATGCCGCTTAGTAGACACAAATATTAATTTGTTATATGTTACGTTATTTAACATATTTCATCATAATTATTTCTAGTGGCCAAATTAGTAAAGGTTAGCAAAACATGAATACATTTTTACAGATGGCTGCTGTATGTAATTCTGAATCCAAAATATGATGTTAATTTAATGTTCCACTCTAAATCCATATTTCAACCAGATTGTGCTGTCGTCACTCAGGAGAAACTTAGTGTTTAAATGATCTCAGTGAAATTAATAGGGGCACTTGGTCAGTAAAGTCTATTTCAGGAATGGTAGTGGCATGAAATTCTGGCCATGAAAATCAGAACGAACTGTAACAATAATTTAGGAAATATTGTGTGCATTCGTGAAAATGTAAAAAGTTAAACAAAAATTTGAATGTTTTTAAAACATATATAATTCATGATCAGGTACAACTGAAATGTAGTTTTTATTTCCTATGTGTGAATATGATGACAACTACAGAGTTGCGGAAACAAGAAAAGAAACAATTTTAGAAAAGTAATTATTGTACCCAAGTTGAAGCATTGTAACCATGTTTTGGAGATTATTTTCCAAACACCAAAGACGATTGTATCCTATTAAAAGTTCAACAGTTGCCAAATGCTGGGTACAGTCCTGCAGTCCGTGCGTGCCTCTCATTTTTCTTGCAATCACTAGCACTTGAGCCTGCGTCAGGGCTGCAGAGACCAGTCCAAGAGCCTCTTTGCTACAGAAAGGCCTTAAAATGGTCGCATTCATTGTTCTGCAGCCTTTACATGTAGGGTTTGTTTGGATTTGAGGAGTACTTTTGGGGGGAGCAGGTTTTGGCTTAGATTTTCAAACACCGCCTGGATGCCACCTTGTGCCACATGCTCTGGGTGTCTAGAGGTGCCTTCCAACCTCAACCATCCTGTGATTCTGTGATACGAATGTGGTCTTGTGAGAATACCATTGGGTGATAGATGCATTTTTTTGGGTTAGGATCCAGTCAGGGTGAAATTCGGGCTGGGTCCTCGGTTAGATGCATGCGGCTGCCCCCTCGTCCCGGCGCATGCCTAGCTTGCTGCCCCGTGTGGCCCGAGCAGGATGTACCAAAATGCACCTACCTGCATGTGCCTGGCGCCCAGCACCTGGCTGTCCCCGTGCGATTCTGAACCCCGGGAAAGCGAAATAGTGGCTTGGAAAACCCAACAACCCCATAGCGCAGCCCCATACTAATTATAAAGGATTTGTGTAACCCCAGTAAACATTTTGCATAGATCCTGGAGTAAGAGAGAAATTGTGTTTTCAAAAGTGGATTGGTGATTTGTGACCTTTTTGATCTCCCTTTATTGACATTGTTTGCTTTTCTCTGACTTACAAGTACGAAGTGGTACAAGGTTGTGCAATTAAAAGGTCTCTATTTTTAGTGTTTGTTTAATAAATTATTCTCTAGAGGCTCTATTGATCCAGGTAAAGTATATAATATTTTATTTGATATTAACATGTTTAAAAAACAATGACTTTTTTGAAAATTGGTAATAAGGTGTTCTCATGGCAGACTACAAGCTGCCCTTCCTTTATTGCCCTCTATGTGTCAACTTCTTTAAATGGGCACCTAATGAAACAGGCTTTTGTCCAAGAATTAATACAGTTTTAAAGTACTTCCTTATATTAACTAAAAATTTGTGAGTAATTGATTTAGACTGATAGCATTTCCGTCTTCCTTTTTGTATTTAAAAGACTACTGTTCTCATGCAAATGTTGGGGTGTGGTGCTACAAACTGCCTGTGATATGTGCTTCTTTTTGTTGTTTTTTTTTTTCATTTGTTGTCAATAGAAAAGATTGATCTCTGGTCTGGTGAAGGTAATATCTGTCCCAGTCAGAAAAGGAAAGAGGAAATTAGCAGAGCGATTGGTGGAGAATGATATCTGTCAAAAGAAACACTTGGAGAGCACTGAGTTTAGTGATAGGTGACTGCCGGAAAAAAGGGAGCTTTGACTTTTGTCAAGGTAAGGAACAGCACAATGTTTGACTTTGTAATATGCATACCTTTTGGAAGTTGTTTTTAATGCCTGTGCCTTGCCTGGTAAACTGTAATTAAAAAAGAAATCTTTCCCTTTGGCCTCCAAAGAGCCTTAAATCAACCAAGGTGTTATCTTCATTTAAATATCACTGAAAGCGAGTACAGTAATAACAATAAAATCCCTCAGTCATGACTTCTCTTTAGCTATGAACACATCTGTGTGTAAAATTTTTAACTGTGTTTTTCTGTTTTCGATGATGTGGGTGCTCTTTATCTGGTATATAAATATTATTTTGCGGAGTTGTGAAAATAGTGTGAAACTCAGTTTACTGAACTGTGTATTGGAACACTATCTGCAAGCAGGTTAAGGAACAGTGATAATTTGGTTTGCAAAATGGTGGTGTTTGCAATTCAGAGGAGACTTCTGGTAAGCTCACTGCATTGGGAATCTTGGTAAATTTGATTGAGATGATATTCAGAATGGATGTCTTGGTTTCCTTTACTACACTTGAAAAGTACATCTGCTGTGACAAAAGAGAACATCTACTTAACTTACAGCTCTCATTCCTGTCTTTACCTGTATTTTTTTTTTTCTGCTAAAACTATGTGTTTAGATTGTGAGAAAAAACTAACACTTTCAAGTCCTTTGGTTTTCTTTTTCAGTTTTGAACCATTTCTGCTGTGACATCTTTTATAGAGTAGGCTATCACAGTGAGGTGAACACAGCAAGTGTGAGTACTGCAGGCTCTGCTCCGGGTAGTTTCGACGGCAGCTTTGTGGTCCCTGGCCGAGGCTTGGGAGGCTCCACACGGCACTGCCAGGACCCGGTGAGAGCTGAGGCTCTGCGCGTCATGTGAACATTCTTCAAAAAATAAAAACCCCGTTAGAAATGAATTTGGAATCCAGATCTAGCTCCTAGCTCGGTTAAAACAAGCAAATGTGTCTGTGGGATCTTGCTGCACAAAGGCAGCATTGGGAAAGAATGAATGTTTTTAGTAGAGTTACCTCTACCATTTTTATTTTCCTAATTTAAGAGTAGGGATTTTCTGACTGTTTTTTCTCTGTTCATCTGTATACTGCCGCCCTTTCAAAGTGCAGTGTAACCACATATAAATGACTGTTGATCCTTTCTGTTTTTCTGTCTTTCTGTTGTCTTTCTGTCTTTCTGTCTTCCTTTCTGCCTTCATAAACCATTTGAAAACTAAGTGATAACAAAATAAGGATTTTGTGCCAGAAGCATGCAGTGACAGCAGTAAACATACTGTGGTTGATTGCTAGCAGAGAGCTTGCAAGATAAAGAGAAGTGCTATAACTTCAAAGAAGTGCATGTTTTCCAATACTTTTTTATTCCTGTTAGAAAAAGGAAATGGGTATGACTAAAATTCACATCATTTTTAGAGCCCAAATGGTGTCGCACTGGTGAGAGGTGCATGAACAGGAGAGCGCCGCGTGGTCCCCGCGGGGCAGGTCAGGCTCCTGTGCCGCGTGCTCGTACGCGCATCCTCCCCATTCCAGTGGTGCCCGAGGAGCCCCGGCCCTGCGCAGCCCTATTAGTGTAGCTTTATAGAAAAAGTAGTATGTCCTCTCTACAGGACAACTTAGAGTTAACAATAGGAGCATAGTTTTCATCCTGGCAATGAAGATAACCTAAAATTGCTTTGTAACTATTTAGAAAAGAGCAAGTGGCTGGTGTGGTTAGCATTATTAGATCTTTGGGCAGTCCCCTTATGGTACTTATTTGAAGACCTAAGCCTGGATGTAGGTGTTGGTCACACAATTGCAAATTTTATTAAGTAATCTTAAATGAACAGCAAGCTCCATGCTGTAATTTGTATGGATAGTGTGAACTCCTATGTGTGTCTTTTGAAATCCAGTGAAAAGCTGCTGTGATGATGCCCCAGAATTGCTTTGCCCTTTATACGCAGAGCAACTTTCAGCTGCCTTCCCTGGACGGATTTCGTTCTTGCTGAGGTTAGAAGACACCTTCTTTTTGAACGATGCGCTGAAAGCTGCATGTTTCGTTAAAAACTGAGATAGGTCAGAGCTCAAATTTTCCCACAGAAGTCTCTAAAGTCGTCCTGAATGAGTACGGATTGTGCTGTGCCCCAAAAGATTTGACTTACTGTTTGAATCCAAAACTGAATAAAAGGCCAAATAAAAGGTGGTTGAGCCTATGGCCTCTGTAAAAGCAATGGTCTCCTGTAACATGAGGCTGCCTTTGCTTACGTAATCTCTTTCATCCTCACCTCTGCTTTGCTGCTGCAATGTCTTTTATTTTTCTCTCTTCTTTTTTTTTTAATATTCATACCAATCGTTTGCCTACATATTTATCTTAAGGACTGTAGTTTAAATAGTAACTCTCCCCCTCCCCCGTTCTAATACAAAGCAGATGCAAAAGGGTTCTTAAGGACGAGTGTATTATCGACACAGGATTGTCATTACACCGCTCACAATCAGATTTTCATCTGTTCATGTGGTGCACACCTGTGGCTCGCTGGCATTGCTCTTGATTGGAGTGTGAGAGATCTTAATGAAAAGCAAAGAGTGGATGACAAGAAGCGACTGTGTGGCACACACGGGTTACTTTGCACGTCGTAAGAAAGTGAAATTCTGAGTGTGCTGGTTTTTGAGAGAACACGTTGTGATGAGAGTGTGTGCTTGTGGGGCTTTGCAAGGAGAGCCAGGGGCTTACTTGTGGCTGGCTTGTGAAAAATGCATTTTTCTCCACAGGTCAGGTTGAATCAGAGCAGCTGAGAGTGGTGACCGCTTTCTTCAGCTTACTTGCTAAGCCTGTAAGAATACACTGGGCAGGAATCCAGCTTTTGAAGTACAAAGAAAATAACCTATAATCTATATAAAACATTGGCGGATGGGGAAGAGAGGAAGTTTGCAGAGAACAACAGAGGTTCAGAGTGACTGTGTTAAAAGCAGACTAGAAGAAGAGAGGGTGCATGACATTTAGTTATTTTAATCTGAAAATACAGTCTTTAAAACCTCAGAGATGAACAGACTATCAGCTCTCTCAATATGATATATTTATTAGGAAACTGAAACAAAGCACTTCACCGAAAGCTGGAGTTCCCTTTTCAAAGCGATTTTCTGAGTTTGCAGAGTTTGGTTTTTCCTTTTTTTTTTTTTTTTTTTCCCTTGGTAATAACTGTGGCTCTGATAACATTAATGGGCTTTGCCCCACATGGCGCTGAGAGTGTATTGTACGGCTGCTCACTGATCCCAGGTCAGTGTGATGCGTGAAATCAATTTATTTGAATCTCTTTGCCTGTATAGGAATTTGGCAGCGTGCCAGTTGTTTTCATTTAATGCTCTTTGTGTTGAACACAGACAAGCAGGCAGGCTTTTGTATTCCTCTTTCTTTTGGTCTCTCTCTTTCAGCCAATATTCTATTCTGTGGATTTGCAAAAGTAAGAATATGTTACTTTTCTTTTTAATAAATCATTTTGTTTAAATAGTATTTAAAGAGTATAGAAACTGGGTCAGGCACAGAGCAATCTGTATAGGGTTTTTACAGAATAGAGATGGTAACACCTGTCTTTCCCTTTTTCGTAGCTTTCAGGGGAAAACAAGAAGGGTAACACTGGACTATTTTAGTAATGCCGACTTCTATGATTTATATCATCTTGTAAGACAAAGACTCTCCAGCCATGATTAAATCAGCATAATTTTGTTTTTAAATAAATGAATCTCTGGCAGTTGGTTGGATGAATCAGAAAGACTTTTCAGAACCTTTTTCATTTTAGATAATGACCTTAATGCAGGCTTTAATTTAGGAGTCCCTTGGGGGACCTCTTCTTGCCTTCTGTCCGCTCCTCCCCTCCCCCAGTCGCTCAGTATTTCCAACGTACTCGGCAACAACAAGCCTTTCTTTCTTCTTTCTTATTTTTTAAGAGAAAGCAGCAAGGCATGTGGAACAGAGCAAGTAAATAGGGAAAGAAGCGAGAGGAGGGAGAGGGCAGGAAGATGTGCTGCAGAGCCGGGCAGGAGCGAGGCCGCTGCTGCTCCAGGCAGCCCGTGCGGAAGCGGCTGCGGAGCCGCCGCGCAGGGGTCAGCCCGGGCCCTGCTTCCTTGTTTAATTACCTGAAGAGCAAAACATCCAGGCGGAGCGGAGGGGAGCGGAGGGGAGCGCAGCGTGTGTGAAAGGCCGCTATCTGGGGCGGCAGTTTGCCGCTGCGACATCCTGCGAGGCCGGCGCTGCGCGTCAGGGCCGGTTCCTGAGGGCGGCCTATCTGCGCGGCGCCGCGGTTCCTCCCATTGAGCAGGCATTGTGTGCCCGGCCCGCTCAGGAATTGGAGGTTCCTGCCGGCTCCTCCAGCCCGGACAGCGCTCTGACAGATAGGCCGGAGGGTTTCTTTTTCTTTTTTTAAAAAGAATAATAAAAAAGGGCCCTTTTTAGTCCTTCCCTTGTAATTCTGGCATTGGCATAACAGTGACTAAAACAAGCCCCGTTAACTCTTTGGCTTGGGAATTCACAGTGTTTTCCTTTCACTACATTGTTCCTTCTCCCCGTGCTTAGCCTCCTTGGTTTGGAGAAGTCTTCTGAAGAGCAAGTTATTCTGTGTGGTGCTTATGCTGTACAGCGAATAAATGTAGTAATAATCCTCATCTCATTAGTGTAATCGTCATATTTGGCATTTTAAGTTTTTCTTTCTCAGCGTGCTTGTCCACATTATTTTTATTGACCCGAGGCAGAACAGACATGGCCTGTTAAAACGGTGGTGACAGTTGTAAACACTTCTGTTCTGACTGTGATTTTCTTAGCTGTCCAGCTTGCTGTTCAGTTCTGAAATACTGAGCAGAGTCGGTTGCTGTCCTCGCTCACAGCTGCTGTTTGCTGAAATGAACTACGCTAAAAAACCCGGGGGAAGGCTCTCCGGAATAGGGCTGCGGTGGTGCAAGCACCGCACCGTGGATCGGGGGGCAGGGTCCCTGCTCAGCCAGAGCGAGGGGGAGTCCCGGCATCAGCAAAAATATGGCCCTCGTACATGGGAACTGTCCTTTGGATGCAGAGTTCCAGGTACATGATTGTAGCTGAAGGATACTGAATAGTGTGCTTAGGTAAGGGGTTTGACTGTATTTGTGAGTGACAAAGAATTAGAGAACAGTCTGACTTTTAAATTATATATATACAAGATATATATAATAAAAAGAGTCTGAGTTTTATTTAGGTAATTGTAATAATCTCCTTTACATCACAGCACTGCTAACAGTTGTACTGGCAGAATTTACAATCACAAGATCCAGGGACAAGGAGCAGAGGGCGGGAGTTTATTAATCTGGCTTTGCAGCAAAAACCAGTGCAGCATGTGACTGTTGCCTGTTATTGTTGTGGGCAGAGACAAGTCCAGAAAAGACATTTGTGGTTATAGGAGTGGATAAGAGAGACCTGAAAGTTAACTAGCGCTTTATTTTCTTTTGTACTGAGTGTTTTAAGTCCCATCTGTGGCGTTGTGCCTGTAGTTGTGAGGGACATTTTCACGTGACAGTCATTTGGGGTGCTTCGGTAGGTGGGACAGAGTTTGAGCACTAACTTCTGCTTTTCCTGCCAGTATTTCTGTAGGATTTTGTTACACTGATTTAAGGGCATATTCCTTTCCTTACGCAAGTTAACCACCATTACCAGAACAGGGTTTTAGGATACTCTTCATTAAAAGAATGTAGCCTTCAGTGGCTCTAAGCAGCTGTGAGTAAATTATAGTGTAATGGGACCAAAAGAGTCATTATGATCTATTGTGCCACTAATCCTCTATCTAAGAAGGATTTGCAGGGGATGGTGCAACAAAAGAGCTGTTACAGTGCATCAGATCGATAATCATGATCTAATAAATTCTTAAGTATGTCCATAATCCTTCACCTTTAGATTCAGGACTTTTTTTTCTTTCTTTCTTTTTTTTTTTTTTGGTACTTTAGTTTAAAGGGACATTTAAGTAAATGTGAATTCCTTAAGCACACAGTTTTAAATCCTTTTATCCCATCATACTGTAAAGAAAACACAGTTCAAATAAACATTTTCTGTGTGTTTAGAGGTTGAAAACAAGACTGTTTATCCTCTTTGATCAGTGTCTTGTTCTGGTAGTTTGTACATATGTATAGGACACTATTTGAATATAGAAAGGTGCTATTAATTAAACCTTTACAAGTCATTTATGTCTTGTCCCTGCATCTGTTGTTCTTTGCCTTTACGGTTGTTCAGGGTTCCCCGTCTAATCAACTGTTTGTGTCCTCTAGCTGACCAGTGGCCATATGAACCAGCAGGATAGTAAGAGAAACTTCCCCACTGATGCATAAGAACCAGGGACAGTAGACAGCAGTAACCGCTTTGTCTTTCCTCCTACCTGTAAGATGTCCAGTTCCTCTTTGAAAATAGCAGAAAATGATAGGCCTTAATCATGGTAGCCACCTCAGAAATCCCTCAAGAGGTAATGGTTTTGGACCAATATTATATTTGAAGCTGAAAAAAATATTTAGCTTGGGTGTTTCTGCAGACGTCTGCTGTGACAATCTTGCTTAAGGAAAGTTCTCATAGATAGCAATTCCCAAGCTGGTTAAGGCTTTATTAAAACTAGCACCTTCCATTGTGCCCAAACACACACTGCTGCTTTTTGCAGATGTTCTCCTAGTGTGAAATGGTGCAATTTGCTCTTGGTATGAAATTCCACTTCATAATCACCTCTGCATTCTTCGCTTGCTTCTGTTCTCAATGGCTACAGCTAAGCACCATGTGGTACACAACACAATTAGATCAAATGAAATGATATTGAAAAGCTCTCTGTTCCTGACAGCTCCTCCCTGCTCTTAAAGAAACAAAGCTTTTGTATGTTAATTTTCCTTAGCTGTGGTGGGATTCATCTTCCTCTTTTGCACAAATCTTAAGTAAGTCAATCCAATGTGCCTCCTTTCGGCTGGCACAGTGTTAAGGTGACCACATTCTGCTTGTTTTTTTGCAGAGGGAACTAAGCTTAGTGCAGTGTTTATCCCTAAATGTTAGTGTAGTGTTAGTTGGGTGATGATAATACTTTTTTCGTGTGTTAATTGCACACATAATAGTTTATGGTTGTACACATAACTTTAAAATTTGTTCATGTAGTGGGTTCGGTAAGGGAGTTATATAAAACAATGAGGAAATCTCTACCAAACTAAGGATATAGATGGTATAGTGAGAAGAATTTAGGATATATGTATAGAGAAGAATATAAGTATGGAGAGAAAACAGAGCACATTGGATAAAAAAATAAGGCAGAGAAAAACAGGAGGGAAGACATAACTAATGAAACATGAGAAGCAAAGGAGGATTTCTTTTGCCAAGACCAGTATTTCCCCTGGGTCGCTTATGAAAGGTGTTGCCTTTGCCTCAGCAAGGGCTGCGGGAGTTTGTGCTGATGCTTCTGCTGTGTTTCGAGAGGCTGAGCTGCATTAGGCCACTTCACTTGCTCTTGCTGCTTTGCCATTTTAGCAATTACAGGATCTGCCAGTGGGTCGTCCCACTGTAATTGTGAGAAAACTCATCCATAGCCACTTTTCTGCTAGGATTTCCTGATTTTCTTCATGAAAAAGGGTGCCCCCCTGCCTTTATGCCATTACACTTTCTCATTCATCAGAAAAACTTAAAACATTTGATGAGGAAGTGGCTTTCTCGCCTGCCTCTGAAAAGAATATAATGTAAATGGGAGGAATAATACTTAACTGCCCTAGATATGCTTAAATATTTATTTACAGTGGCTCCTCCATTGCACTTTTGAAATTGTTGAGTAGTTGACTGGTGGAATTCAGACAAGGCATTAATAGGGGACTCGAGCGTGCGTTACGGAAGCGCATCCCGCCACTGCTGCCTTCGTAAACACCTACCAGGACGGGCAGAGCTGCCTGGGCTCCAGCCACCAGCGGGGAGGCCAGGGGGACGATTTGGGTGTCAGATGCAGGACTAGGCTTTGCTTTCTTAAAGCTTGTCAGTTTGTTCTACAAGCACAATATTATCCCTCTATTGTTGAATATATGTATCTCCCTATACATACATACACAAATGTACATATGGGTATGCTCTTAAATAGTATTTTGATGAATAATATTCTGGAATTGTTTTAACTTCCTTGAGTGTGCATAGTACTTGAAATACTGAAGCTGCTCTATAGCTGCTCTATAGCACCACTTTCCATCAAGGTCTTTTTGAACAGAGCTTTTGCTTGATTATAAATGTAGTAAATAAGTACAGTTTGATCAATATATCACAAAAGAGCAAAGAAGAGAGGTCATATATCCATTAAAAAAACAAAGTTGAAAATGGCTGTATGATCATAAATTAGTATTGCTGTGTATTTGCTCCACCTGGTGGATTTTCCTGAAAGTGTTTTTAATGCTGGCTAATAAGGAGGAACTGTCTTTAGTTAAATATAGATTATATTACTAAAAGTGAAGACTTTTTTTTTTTTAATTTATACTAGTCATAGCATTTTAAAAGGCAGATTTGGGAAAGAAATCATTAAAATTAAATATTTTTCTTGACACATTGGTCATTACAACAATCTCTCATTACAGCATTCCAGACTGTTGGATGGTAACAGTTTATGCTTGGACTCCTCTAAAGAACAATAATTAAAACATCCAAGCGCGTGGCTTTCGAGATTGGATGCGTGGAAGGGGGTTTGTGCGCCCTGTCCCTCCCCACCGTGGTGGCCCGGAGTTGGAGCCCCTCAGGTAGGAAGCGGCAGTGCTGCGGAGCCTGGGCTCCTGCGCCGAAGCGTTGCTGCTGCTGCCCGTGGGCATCGGCTCTGGCTGTCATTAGCCTGGCTCTGCAAACATTGTTTTCTTTGGAATCCTGAAGGCCTTGGCTACGCTTTGATCATCTCATTGTTCTCCTTAGGTTATTTTTTTTTCCCTTTCGAGTGTAATGGCTCCCTAACAGAAGGTGAAGTTTAGAAAATAGTGTCTCCATATGCAAGGGATTTGGAGACCTTTTTATTGTCTTTAAAAATGTCATTCACAGTCCTCATTAGCATTTATTGTTGCACGCGTACAAGCAGAAAATGCGAAATTGGTATGTCATGAATAGCTCCACAGAGCTCCAGAGCCCTGAAATCTTGCCTGCAGTGTGGTGTGGGGCAGGCATTGAGTGCAAGCTGTCCAGATGGCTGCCAGCACAGAGCAGAGCTGCAGGTTTTTGTCTCTGGTGCTGGGAGGAGGGAAAGTTCACTGGAGCATACGCTATCGCCCCGCGCGTTTTAACAAAACGAACCCACCATCAGTCAAAACGGGGAGGTGGTGACATTGAAACAAAAGTTTTCAATATAATGTAACGGTCCTTGTCAAATGAATAAAATATGTTTAGTTAGTGTCACAAATATTGACATGTTACAAAGAAAAATGCAAGGCTCGGATTTATGGCTAGCAGTAGATGCTCTTTCACACAGATATGCTCTCACATTATCTTTATTATGAAAATCCTATGCATTGAAAAGACATTGATTAGAGGTCAAAACTGGGGTTAATATACTACAGCAGGAGGAGTTTCCTTACCCATGTTAAATGAGCAAGCACTTCGAGCTTCAAATTGAAAAAAAATGGTAGCTTGGAACCTTTTCAGGGTTCCTATAATATGATCCTAGTTCAACAAGACCAGATATTATCAGCCAAGCTTCTCTGCTCATACAGATCCTCTTCTTTATCCTGCCTGTGAACTGGCCTCTGGAGTATTTTTGTGGATCCTTTCAGAAACAATATCGAATCAATATCAAATTTTCTAAAGTGCATCAGTGATGTTTATGCTCAGATGGTTTGGTAATTTTCTTTGAATACATATGATAATAGAAATTAACAGTCAATTTTGATTTAATTTTACCCACATTACAGAAAATACTTTATTTAAAAAATACTCAGTGGAAGTTTTGTTTAGCTCAACTCAAATTAAAGAAAAGGACACCAAAACAATACAAATATGTGAGTGCTCCTACTAAAATCTACACCTAGCGTGAAGCAGCGTGCATTTCTTTAAGAACTGAAGCCTATATTGGCCTTTCTACTCTGCAACAATTACATTTTTGGTAGAACTTACCTTCACCTAGGATAGATCTTTTTGTGTACTTTTCTTATTTTGAACCTTAAAGACACCTGAAATGCCATTGAGGTTTCTGGACACTTTCAACAATAATGAATTTGGTTTTATTTTGTCTTGTTTTGATCAAAAAGAATGGAAAATAAGGCTAGACCTAGATTGCCAAGTCTGTTCCATTGCCAAGGTTGCCTTAAGCAGATGACTTGAAATCCTTTCTAGAGGACTAATATCTTATTTTATAAGACTAAGTTTTCTTAACTCAAGAGATTAAGGCTTTATCACCTGCAAGGAATTCAATCTAGTCTTACTTCAGTTAGAACTAGCAGTAACATGATGAGCAGTTTCTCTTCTTTCAGGAGTACTTTTTCCCTGGTTTGGTAACTGTAGCTTTCAAATATCAAGCATTTGTGTAAATAAGCTCAATGAAACAGAGTCATGGAGCTATGTATGATTTAAAGGTCCCATTTCTATTCTTTCAGAAGCCCAGAAAGCCTTGCCAATAAGGAAATGCTTAGGGAAATGTTTAGTGTTGTCTGGCAAATGTTTTGTGTTGCACGTATTAAGAGCTACTGTTACAGATAAGACTATTATCTTATTGGAATACTTGAATCCTATTTCCCAGCAAGGAAATAGAAGGGAAGTTCAGAAAGAAGTGCCTTTCTTTAAGAGCTTGAGCGCTTTTGTGGTAGTGCAATAAAAACAAGGGAGGTTCCACACCATGCAAACAGTCACGCTGAACATGCCCATTGCTGTCAACATATCACATGGGGACTGTTGTTGCATGAGGTAGCAAGAAACATTTGGCCACAAGAAATTAGTGAGCCTCTTACCCAGGTGTTGCCCTCACTGTACTTTGGTTTCGCAGTCAGCTGGATAAAGTTAAGAAAGCCCCGAGCAGTAGTCTCCCGTGCTCTCCATCAGCTCTACAGCTCACACATTAGGTGGGTTTGCCCTGTCAGTGGGATGCCTTAAGAAAACACTAATAGCTTCCAGCTGGGTGGAAAATCAAAACGTTTGGGGGCTGACAAAACTAGCAGATTTGAATTTGAAAGCCCAGCTAATGCCTCCATTTTTATTTACCACTCGCCCATAAAAGATTATTTTCCAATATGTCAGCCTCATTTGGTGGCCAGTGGTCTGAAAGTGAAAGTGGAACAAGCAAGCGGGGAAATCTGGACATTAGTGAGTCCGCCCTTTCAAGCTGGTGCGCCACTTTGTGGAATGGCCTTCCCTGAGATTGGGGGGGTCCTAATGACCATTCATCAATGCTCGTTGACTGATCATTGAGTGCCTTCTCATTCAGTTTATCAAGTCTTGCACATAAAAAGTCAGAATAAGCATTATCCAGCTTTGTTAAAGCCAACTAGGAGTAAAATGCTCCATTTGAACCCGTTTTGCCCTTGGTTTTTCACTTTGTTAATGCAGGCCTGCTTAAATGAGTGCTTTTATTGGGTCGGTTAGAATATCTGAAACTATTAATTCTCTTGTATTGAATAGCTGGTGGCAGGCCAGAGCAGATGGGGTAGAAAACTATTTGGTTGGGTGTATTGCTTTCAATTAGGATCAATGAGGTTTCAGCTCCTTTGAATTAACTCACTTAATACCCACTGTGTGGAGTCACAATGTATCACAACAGTCCGCTATAAGGAGAGCGGGAAGTTGAGAAGTCCTACAGAAAAGCTTTGAGTTAAATTCTTCCTTCACTGTTAATAGAGAGCTTTCATTAACTACAGATGCATTTCAGGGGACTTCCAGGCCCCGTTATTAAGTTAGGTTGAAGCAAAAGACAATCTCTGGGCTCTTCAGTGGAATTTCTCTTTTTCATCTGTGCGATGTGATAACAAGGTTATGTGATAAATGTGTCAACCTTTTTCTTCGCAAACACCTGAGTTGGGAGGCTCTTTTGCCTCCTTTTACCGATTTTCAAAAGTAAGTGTTGTAGAGGGTTGTTTAATTTGTAAGGTGCTTTGAATGATTGTCGGAGAAGGAGCTGATTTCCAGGCCGTCACCCTGTAAAGTGTAATGTAATGTGCAGCATGAAGAAACCAGTTGCAGGTTATCTTCTTGTAGTTTCACTCTTTCACTCAGTTTGTATCCCTTTCCTTTCGGTGCTACATCTTGTATGAATTCTCACGTTACTGCAGAACTGTAGTAGACGTTAAAACGTCTGCATTTTCTTTTTTCTTCTTCATAATGATCGAAATGCAGAATAAAACTGTTTTACAGAATGTCTATCTTGGCCTACTAAAATTTCAGAAATAGTGCAAAAACTATTATAGCAATCTTCAAGTGACTGCTTTAAAAATGGGGAGGAGAGTGGGGGGGAGAGAATAAATATCCAGAGATTTTTATTCAGGGAGGACTGCCAAATGGGTTGCAGCCTGCCTGCCTCAGTGTATTAAATAATGAGAGGGGAAAAACTATTCATGCAGCTGGCTGCTTGAGAAAATGCTGAAGTAGTCTCAGATGCACAGGCATTCTGCTAGCCCCTTCCACAGGCAGCCTTCTAGGTGAGAATCTCCAGGGATCCAGGTTTTGTTGACGTGGATCAATTTAAATGGCAATTACTGTAGTCAGATAACAGCTTAAAAAGGCTTTTTACACACAGAAAAGATGCATAATCACAGAGCATATGGAAGTTCAATTTCGTGAGCCGTGGTCTGTGGATTTACAATGTACTGATATTAAGACCTGCTTTTAAAAGTGAACGTTGTGCAGTTTTATTAAAGCGCGTCCTACCTTTGACACGTTACTTGCTACTCTAAAGCTGATTCGGGCTGTGTCGATGTTGATGTAAGGTTGCGTTTCCCACTGTGAAAATGTTTTTCCTTTCATGTAGAGCACAGCATTAAAAAAGAAAAACAACGCAGCAAATACGATGCTGACTGACTGGTTTTAGATAGTGCATCAAATAGTAAAGCGAAGAGAAGGCTAAATCCGCCCAAGGCCCTGGTGGCACGGACTTGCATTGCTGCTCTCTCCCTTCCCTCCCTCTGTTTTTGCCCCTTCGGGGAAGCTTTCTGTCAGGAAAGGGTACTCGGTGTTTTGGCTTGGCGCTCAGGTGCACAGAAACCCATTATACAGAACTTCATTAGAGCAGATATCTGATGAAGATGAGGGAGAAGGTGCCTCGAGGAGGGGCCGTGTTGTGCGGCGAGTGCCACGGGACGCGCTGCGGCGAGGGGAGCCGCTCGCTCCTCGCCTCGCGCCTTTGCCCATCCCATGGCTGGAGCCCCTCTCCCTCCCGCCCTGAGTAAAGCCTGGAGCATGTAGACCGCGTTAAAAAGTTCCCAAGGATGTATCAGGGAATAGGTGACTCATTTGTTTTAAGTCAGAGATTCAGGAGCTCAGTCCCGGACACTGGGAGGGCTGCTATTTTTTGCTTAATTTCGCATGTGTCTTTTCCGAAAGAGATCCTTATCGGGCTTCGCGGCAGCTAGAGGAAGGAAGAGGAAGGCCTGGAAACGGGGTTGTTTCTGTGCGTAAACGACACACGATGGCATAACACAAAATCGAGGGGTTGCACAAATAAGTGCAAAAGGATGATACTCATCCTGACGGGGCTGCAGCTTCTCGAGCAAGGACCGTGTTTCTGTCTGGGTTTAAACGTAGCCTGAAAAGGCAAAGTCAAAGAGAGAGCCAATCTGCTAATTGCTAGAAAAATATCGCTTGCTAAAACAGAGGAGGTTGTGCAAGGGCTAAATCGGAGGAGAGTTTTGAAAAAGCAGCTATTTTTCCTTGTGCCTGGAATTTGGTGTAAGGCTATACGTGCTACAGAAGGCATGTGAGTCAGGCATATGTTTCTCCTAAGAGGCAAAGATGTTTTACAAAGGACTAAAGAGGGACTGCTGAGAAGAAAATAGCCAGCTTTAGATAAAGCACTATAACAAAGACTTGTAGTTTTATGTATCATGGTGTCCATTAAAGCTTAATAGGGAAGAGTGCATTGAACCTAGCCAGGCATACGTTATTCATGTGAAGGATAAACATTTAAGGGGTGTGCAAAATCAGAAATTGGGAGGACATGATTGCTTAGCTTTTGAAAAAGCTTTACGGGGAAGATTTTGTTTTCATCCCCCATGGATCACCGTGCAAGGTAGAGGAGAGTAAGCTGCGAATGTTTGGAACATATCAATGCAGCAAACCCAGGGGGTTAAAAAGCACTATAGTAAAATAAAAGTGGTCTGCTTTCTAAGTGTGTTCTATTTTACACATACTACTGAGAGCCTGAGAATGGGAGTGATTTTGATACTCTGTTCACTATAGTAAAATAGCATAATAATAGAAAAGGTGTGGGGAGGGGAGGGAGAGCAGGGGGGCCGCTGGTATCTCTCTGTGTACGTCTTGAATTTCCAGCTAAATAAACAAACGTGGTCCCACGGAGTCCAGAATTATGACTGTTAAAATAAAGAATGAATTTGTTTCCACTTTTGGAGGGGAGCTGAACCGGCTTGAAGCCAGCTTCCTTAATTGCTTTCAGTGGAAGAAAGGGTTAACTTTTAAGGGAAAAAATGAATAATGCAGCGTTTTTAGCTTATCGCTCCGCATCCTACTTTCTATTCTTTGGTCATCTGGAACTTGGTGTGAAAGGTAGAGTAAAAGGAGTCAGCGAGGGGAGCTGGGGTTGTGATAATTTGCACACACATCCCTGTCATTGTTCTGCCTGAAGAGACAGGGCTGGGTTCAAGGCCACATGTGCTCCTGTCATCATTCACATTTCTGCTCCAAGTGCAATACAGAGTGTCAGCTCTCCATCTGTCTTTGCCTGGCAAACGCACGCGCCCAGCATCCTGCCTGCAGCGACGCTGCCACCGCCAGCGCTGATGGCCCCGCTCGCCTCCCCGCGCTCATTCCAGAACAGGAGGCGCTGAGCCCGAAATACGCTCGCTTGCAGCGCAGAGCCATTTACAGTGGGGTATATTTTAGCCGAGGATGCCTGGTGAGTTAAAATCCTTGCAGCTCTTTTTGATTTTAAATGAGGAAACGCTAATTGTTTTCAGAGAACAGGTTTCTTTTTCTCTTTTTTATTTTTTTTTATATATTTTTTTAATATAGATGGGGATTTGCAAGCTGATAGGGATACGGCACGATCGTGGATGCTAATTCTGTTGTGTATGTGTCTGGGGGAGGGGAATTTGTCTGAGGAAGCTGCCGAAGATGATACTTACAGCAGGACTGGATGGAGGTTTCGATGAAAAAGGATAGAAATAGCAGAAAGTCACCTTACGTGGAGGGGCTGGGGTCCGCACCAGTGTAATTTTAGTGCAGAGAAACAGGGCTTGGGGCTGCTTTTCATGACTGGCAGCTGTACCTTGTATCTGCAAACATTTGATCGGTAGAGATCGTTTGCAGCGTTCACCCATCAGCTGAAATTCCCTCTTTGAGAAGCTGTTTATGTTAGAGAAGTGAAGGCGATTTATAAATCAAACCGTTTCAGCATTGTCCTAAATTACAGTCCTTAGCTGTCAGCAGAGAAATCGTTGAAATATGCAAACACAAAATAAAACCAGGAAAAAAAATCTGCTGAATTAGAGAAATCGCTGCAGAGATGGAAATTTTAATGGGTCGATTTCCTCACAAAAATATTGTCCTTGGATCTTTAGATCACTTGTCTAATTGATAAGCGTTCTTGCCAATGCAAACATCGCTTCTATAGCGGGTGATTTGTTTGAGGGGTTTTGTGAGATGCTCGACCCCAACAGAGTAGATTGAATTTGGTGTGTTTTGTTTGTCTTTTTTTTTTTTTTTTTTGGTGAGACTGAACAGAGCCATGTGCCTGATTATAACAGCCTGTGTCTGCAGATAAAAAAAAAAAAAAAAAAAAGGGCTAGAGATCCTACAGCTGGCTGGTTCTTGTGGATTATTTGGGTAGGACGGGCAGAAGAGGCTATGCTTGATCACAGCGAGTCTGCACACCTCGCAGATGGTGTTTTGAAACAGTATCTGCCAGTTTGCTGCAACCGCAGTTGCATGTAGGTAGTGCCAGTTGTTTGAAGAATGTTTTCCTTTTAGGATTTTTATACATGGTCCGGCTCCCTCGCTGGTGTGTTTGCTGATCCCCTGCTTATAACAGAAAGTGGGCTCTGTTTGCTCAAAGCACAAGGCTAAGAGGATTTATATGGTTGAAATATGGGCAAATTAATTTGCATAGATAACAACTGAGGACTATGAAAGGTCAATTTAACCCTTTAAACTGGAAATTTGATTTGCATGCATTATATTCCTGGGGATGTGATGTTCATTAGAAATATCATGGCGATTCATTAATTTAGAAAACTATGCATTCTGCATTATTTGCATTTTTCTCACATTTTGTATGAAGCTGTTCTTCTCATGTGGTTTTCTGCCTGTGTTCTGCAAAGATATTTAGATGTACTAAAGTTATCCAGTCTTATCAGTTTTGATCCTTGTGTGTGTTATTTGGGGATATTAGCAAACAATGTTGGAATGCCCAATGCAGAGTTTTTAGAAAACCTATTAAGCCTTTGGCGTTTAAATTACTTAATTTACCTGCTGGTTAAAATTTCATGCATCTTTAATCAAAATGGCACGTGCTGCACTTGAGTATGTGTACCCTTATCAATACTCGTTAAGCTTTAACATTAAATAAATCTTTAATTTCCAACCTTCTCTTAAGGCAGAAGCAAGCAAGAAGTGTGTTTTAATGTCAGCTCTGAGTGTTAGAAAACCTTGCACTTGGATATAGAGAATACACTAACAGCTGTGACTGGGAGCATGTGCCAGAATGGAGATACTTGAACAGATCTGACACTTGGCTATTTTTGACACCCATCTGCACTTTTTTACTCTCCTCTAGGATGAACTGCCTCTCAATCTGTTCACAGCATATTTTAGCCCTTTAATATTGTGGTGTTGCTTTTTTTCAAATGGGCATTATTAGCCATCTGGGGCAGATTTCGTATTTTTTAAGTAAGCACATTATGTACAGAAGATTAAAAGGATGTGTATTTTTTATGTAATCTGATATTATGTCAGTGCCTTTTGTGTATGTGTGAAGTCTTGAATTCGGAAACATCCCTTTAGTAACTCTGACATCCACAGTCCTTATTTTGGAGAAAGAGCAGGAAGTAATAAAAGTGGGTTCTGGTTTATGTGTAGTGATAACACTTTTACACAAAATAAATTTGCTCTTCAAAGACAAACTGTTCGTACTGTTATAATTGTGATTGGCTACTAACCTTCTCACTTTCCTGCAACTAAAAAGCTGCAGCACAGAGAGAGTTGCTAATGAAACGCTGTAAAAGCAATTCCAATTTCTTTGGAGGCACTATTGCAACTCGGAGAAAGTCCGTGGGAAGATAATCTTGTTAACAGGAGGCTCCCGGTAACCAAGTTAACCATTTTCCCATTCTAGTCACAGAACTCTAGGAAGTGCTTATCTCTAAATAATTGATGTTGGGGGAACAGTGTTCAAATCTAATACCGTACACCAATTTATCTGATTACTCGGTGTGTGTGTTTTATTTATTTATTTATTTAGAACTGTTTATTCCGGACTTTATTTATGAAACATTACAAATCTATCAGTTGTTTTATAGTACTTTCAAAGAACAGATGTTGGCCTACAAAATGCTTTATTATTGCCCATGGCAGTATTCAGCATGGTTTCCTTAAAAGGACAATCAGTGATCACAGTCATTGTAGCCCAGAAATAATGCTGTTCTTTCAGAAGATGGCCTGGTATTAGGTCAGACCACCCTTTCTTTACTTCTGCTCTCCAGATGTGGCTGCACTTTTTTTTTTTTTTTTTAAAGTTCATGTTTCAAAAAAATGGGTTTGTTTTCAAAATCTGGTTTTACTTAAGATATCTCCATCCTGGAGTGCATTTCATAAATTGCCCACATATTTTTCTTAGCAGAGAACTTAACTGGCTGTAATTTTTAACACATGGCCACATCATGTGATATTTTCAAAACATTTGCACATAGCTTTAAGAAGGTCCCAGCAGAAATGATCCATCATCTCACAGCCAGCCCGTTTCTTAACAGCGTATCTGCATTTTCCATTTAGCAGAGCTATATATTATTAGCTTACATTTTGGGTAGTAAAACAGTGCATTGCTGATTGTAAAACATGGACTTTATTATCTGCTGAAAATTGATTTGGCATTTATAGCCACTGTGTACTAGACTGGCTTTCTGGTTTTAACATTAGTGCTTGCAAGTGATGATTTGTTTAAAGAACAGAAAGAAAATTGCCATGGACATAACTGTTAGTGTCCTAGTAACTGAACATTTGGATTATCCACCTGTTTTTTTTTTTTTTAAATATATGCATCTAAAATACTGTTATACAGCAAAAGTCTCCTAGCAGTCCATTAGCTGACTTGTTCTGTTTTAAGCTGCAGTTGCTATGCTGTTATATTAGGACAATTCTATGTCTTACAAAACAAGTTTCCTGCCAAACAGGGAAAATGTGTCTGGAAATACTTAAGTCTGAGTGTTAACCTTGCATCATTATTCCAATCATCCTACATAATGACTTTATCTTCTTCAAGTTTCTGATAGGAGTGAAAAGCTCTTTCCTCTTAAGAGGACTGTGAGTCACGGGGTTCTTCAGCTGCATAGATACATGTCATATCGTTACAACAACATGTAACAACTCCGCTTTTCAAAGCATTAAGGTTTCCTCTTCTTTTATGGTCGTAATAAATTCTGAAGTCTGCATAACATTATTTCTCATATTTTCAGCCCATGGGGCTGCAAACTGCATCTTGCTAAATATGCACGGAAAATAACTAACACATTACGGCGTGTGGGTCGTCCTGCAGAAATATTTTGTTTTGTTTCTCAAATAGACATGGTCCTAAACACACTCTCTCTGTCAAGATGTACCAATTTTAAACATAGACCCTTAGCTGGAATGAATGAAGGAATCTGTTTCTCGGGACTGGGCAACATTTAGCAGCCATCACGTCTTGAGTTGAAGATTTTGGACTCCGCAGCAATACATAATTACAAATTAGGACATGATTGCCTTAGTGTGCAAATCAATTTGGTCTGTTCCTGTGCAATTAGAGGAAGCCTTGCATCCCAGTTTTGGGGTAAAACAAGCTCTAAAATCATCTGATATGAAGATGGGAAAGATCTGAATGAAGAGGTTTATGTAAGAGTAGGCAAAGATGTGCTATGTGATCCTTTTCACCTGTGCCATTTTTCTGATTTGTTTCCTGCATCATTTCATCGTTTAACTATATACAACAAGGATAACTCCACAAATATCACTTAAAACCTGATTTCTGAGTAGGAGATCTCAAGCTAAGGCTAAAGGCAAGATAAGGCTTCTGCACTTAAAGCAGCAGCTGGCTTCCAAATCCTGAACTGCGCCTTTGAGCTGCCACCCCCCTCTTCTGCCTCCAGATGTACCACAGTTCCAGTTTTAAAGATTTCCAAATGTGTAAGTCTCCATCTGTGCATGCTAAGAACTCTCTCAACATCGGTAGGGGTGAACAGGCCAGCGCTCAGTTCACACCTGAGTCTTTTTGGAATTGAGTCATTTCTGTATCTGAGTTGTTGGAACAATTGGATCTACCTACCTAGTTGGTGGATAATCTTGGAGGTTGAGCAGCTTGAGCAAGCGGGGTTATGATGGTGGTTTGTGTGCTCTAAACTGGTGTCTCTTATTTCCAAAGCAAAGCTTCCAACCGTAAGTCTGTTAATTAAAATCAAGGATCACCTCTTTCATCTTTCCTAGTTATGTCTTAAAATAAGCCAATTCTATTTACCAATTTTTATGACAACAATTTTAGAGGGCAACTTTTTGAGGGCAACTATTCTAGAGGAGAGGTGGGGCAGTGGATCTTGTGACTTCGAAGTATAAAGGCACTTAAAAAGCAGCCTGTCTCTAATATTTCCCTCATCCATAAAGTTAGCATACGGAACTAGCAAATGCCTGGATCTTACCTCATCTTTTCTGTCATGAGTTGTCTACCTCATGGGAGGGTATAGAGAACCACTCACTGACTCATCTTGGTCAGTGATAAGATGTGAGACGATAGACACAAGCAGTGGAATGTGGAAATCCCAAATAGGAAAAAACATCTTCACCATGACAATAGCCAAGTATTGAAACACGATGTCAGGAAAGATACTGATATCTCCATCTCCATATTTGAAGATACTAAAACATGCTGTTGGACCTTGGCAACCTGATCTAAATGGACTTGCTTTGACGCTGCAGGGATTGGACCTCTCTTGAGGTCCCTTTGAACTATTTTCTTCTATGTTACAACTTGGTATGTTAGTTGTTTTTGATACCCACTCTGATAGGGAAGAACAAATCCTCACATAGGTTTTTGTGTTGTTTTAGGAGGAAATTTCAGCAGTACCGAACTTATAGACACCTGAAGTACATTATTCTTTCAATCTCATCTGAAATGAACTGTGACTTTCAGGATGAACTTTCCATCTGAGTGTTTCTAGAAGAGCGGTGTGATTTGGTGCTGACCGAAAGAGATGTATTACCGCTGGAGGTCATGGAATTGTGCTAGCATGTACCAAAGCTGAATTTTTTGTTTCTGCTGTTTTGTTTTCTTTTTGTAATTTATTTTTCCCGGCTAGTAATTTCTTTTATACTGCCTGTTATAGATGGAGTATAGAGAAGCATGTGGGGAGACACTTCAATTGGAGTTTCCCAGTACTGCGACTCTGCCAGTGATTCTGCGTAGGAGTCACCTCTGGTTACCTCTTGTTTTGTCCCTGGGCTGCAGCATACGAGACAAATCCTAATAATGTTTGTGCTGCTGACGGGAGGCTTGAAGTGTCAAAAGAGACACTGAAGTCACTCAGCTTCTAAAAATCTTCCACGCAAATTCCTGTATCATGAAACTACAGTCTCACTTGAACTTATCAATAATATTGTATCATGTGTTGTGCATTTATTTCTAATTCTTGAAAATAAAATTATTTTATGGCTCTTGGGATCTGGTATCTTTGAAAATTTTTATGAGGAGTAAGAACTTGATAGGACCCACAGATCTAAATTACTTTTAATTGTCCAGCCAGCAATTTCAGGATTAATGTGGATGTATATTCTGGAACAATATCTGCAAATTTGTTGCTTTTAAATGTATACAAAGCATAAGTCAAAGGTGGCAAGAAATCTTTCTGAAGTTTGAAAGGAAATACTATAAGCAGTGGACACAATTATTAAGAATACTGCTCATATGGTTCCCATTTATTATGGAAATAGCTTTGTGGCAGGCTGTAACAATCTCTGTGGCCTTTCTGTGTATTCACAATACGGAACTGGCTGAAAGAACTGTAAAAACAGGGTAGTGAATGGAAACAGTATTGATCATGTCTTGGAAGAGAGACTGGGGGGTAAGAGGAAGGGAACTGTATTTTGGCAACCTTTTAGTTTTACTATATATAAATTTATGCAGATTTGATGTTGAGTCAGATTTATATCAGTTTTCATTAAAAAAAAAAAAAAGGATTTCTTGCAAATAAATTGGGATTGAGGCAGTGGGATTTGCATATTCCTAGCTTTCCGAAAGGTTTGAAATGTTGAACTCAAGAAGTAGGAATATGTGTATTGCCTTTTCAAGTTATTGGTTCAGCTTTTCTCTTTTAGTGCATTTATCTGTTTTCTACAAGTTATTTTAAAAGCATCTGCTAAAATTTAACACTATCTCTTTCAGTTCTAATGTCCCTCCTTGAATCTCAGGTTCAGGTTCTTATAGTCTTCCTTTTTTCTCTTTGATTCTGGTGGTGTTACTGGATTCACTCATGTTCTGCTTTTGTTTTGAAACTGCCTCCTTTTAACAGAATGATCCTGCAGTTTAATGTTACAGGATCTTCTACCTCCTTTATCTAAATCTCTGCTTAGTGCATGAGTCCCTGAGTCATGCAAACATACATGACTTGAAATCATCCTACAGCAAGCTTACAGTTGGGAATACGTGTGCGCCTCTGTTGTACAAAAGTGCAGTCCTCATTCGTTTCTTATTTCTAAACTGTGTCTTCCAAATATATTATGGTGATCCTGTGAAGCCAGGCAGCAAGCATGTTTACACAGTGTGGAGTTTTCATAGCTCTTTTGAAAACCAAAAATAAGCCACCTTCTGTGACTTTCCTACATTTGACTTCTGCACATAATTGCTTACATTTTTAAGAGAATCTGTAAGGATTTTGTGCCTTGTAGAGCACCAGCCATATCATATCTGTTTAACAAATACAAATTAACATTTATTGTTTTAATTTTATTTTTCCAGTCCATTTCACCACATAATTGTTGACTGTAGAGTTATATCTTCTAGCTTTGCATGGTGCTATTTGCTTGATTTCTAGTTAGGAGAAAGTTTACCAATGGAAGTTTAGAAGAGGTCATATTCTGTGGACATTGTTGTTTCTTTTAGGTGTTTTCTTTGCTAGGAACTGTCCGAGATACACTATGATCTCAAAACAAAACAAAACCCAGGAACTCTATAACCTTCTTCTTTCTGAGAATGGATCAAAGTCTGCAGCAGTTTTGAAAGTCCAATCTGAGAAACACTGGATGAACCACAGGGACTGTGAGGGTTAGTTCCATGGTCAGCATAACTAAAAGATGCTCATTAAAGCAACTTGGTTTATGTCTGTAAAACCAAGGGCATAATTAGATGTCCACCTATATCAGATTGTACTGTCACTGAATAGCTTTTGAAAGTCTCCGTTTTCCTTCTCACAAATTTGTTTGTAAAAGAGTTTATCATGTCTTTGGCTTTTTTTTTTTTTTTTTTTTTTAATTTTCATTTCTGCACTGATAAAGAGAGGACAGTGTTAAAGCTCAGTTGTTAGTATTCAATAGGTCCATGTTGATTCAGATCAAAGTTCCACTGAGCTGCAGGACATCCTTGTCAAAGAGTTCAGAAAGAGGGAGTTTCTGTGATTCTCCCTCATAGGCTTTTCAAATTTAAATTGCCATATTAAGGTAGATTAGGGTGCAGTGTATCTTTGGAAGCAAATGCAAAGTTTTTTGCAGTTTCTGTTGGGATCCATATAGTAATGGGGCTGTAATTATATTTCTTACTTTTATGATTTCCTAAGAGTAAATATAAATACTTTTTTCCCTTGGAAATTGAAGTGATGTTGAAACAGTGACCTCTGGGAATTCTATTTGTTGTCTCTCAGTTAAAATTCTAAAGTATGTTCTTCTTGCTTTGTTCATTTACTTGTATCTTTATGCTATTCTTTTATGTTATTGGGTTTTCTCAATTTAAAAAACCAAGAGTACTGTGCAGGAAACTCATGGAGTGCTTGCTATGAGAGCAGTAGGGTGAGTTCTGGAGTATCCCAGTGAGCTCTCCCTTGTCCTAGGGCAAGCAGGTGCAGGGCTCTTTCCTGGCTTCTCTAAAGCTCCCTGCACAGCAGTAGCCTGTGGAATGGCTGTTGGATTTGCATGGTTCCTTCCACTAAAAAAAAATAGAAAAAAAAACACCCCAAAACAGAGTTGTGATGCTTTGTTTTCATCCTGCCAACAGCAAATGTGGTTGTGTCATTTTGTCTGGGGCATTAGTTCAGAACAGCCTTGAAGGAATGATTGGCTATTACTTAATCACCAGAAACGCTTACTAGTTTTGTCACAAGTTTTTTTTTTTTTTTTTTTTTTAGGCCAGAAGTGTTTTTGCCATTTTGCCATGCTAGGTACAGAACACATGTCTTGATAAATTACCCGATGGGGATTCTGCTGCAGAGTGATGCTTGCAAAACCAAGATCAAAAATCAAACCATTTTTTGTCCCCTTCGGTCAGCTGCTGGATTTTAAATATGTCTGTTTACAAGTCTGAGATTTGCACACATTGTCACATGCAGCTGATGGTTTTGGGAGAGTGTTTTTTTTTTGCCACAAAATCATATGAGCATGCAGATGTTCAGATGCTGTTCTTTAAAAGAGTTGATTGCAAATCCGATCATGAAAGATGATCAGCAGCTACTATATATCATCATCTTCAGATCCAACCAGGTTCCTTTGGGAGTCAGCTGTACTGTTTCAGTATGTTGTAATTAAATTGAGTGCTGTTTAGGTGTCAGAAATTACTTTATAATGCAAGATAATGGACTTAAATAGACTTATTTGCACAATGCAAATCATAATCTAGCAAATTACCCTTAAAGGCTATATATTAAGAAACAAAACAAACCCCCAATATTCAGTAGGAAGAGAATATGGGGAGAGAAATGGCTCTTATTTGTGAATGCTGGTTTTAGAGTAAGTGCTTTGTTTGAAATAGTAACAAAGGAGAAGGTGCTTAGTTTTTTTTTAAGTTAGGATTGGATGGAGGCAGGGAAATCCTTGTCAATCCGATCTTTAATACTTGGAAAAAGTCCGTTTTATGCATGCAGTGGTTACATATGTGACTGGCTCTTGGGAGTTTTTTTGTCCAATTTCCAGGAAAGTTCTTGAGGGTTGTGAGAACTCAGCATCCTGCAGAATCAGAATGTGATCATGAAAGTTAATATTGTTAGGAAAATAACAGGTTTACATGCATAGGGAGAATTTTTTGTGAATCAGCAGGTGGTTTCTAAAATCCAAGAAATTAGCAAAATATTTACTGATGTTATTTCTTTTTGAAAAAATGGAGTGCTTAAAAACACTTCAACATTAGAACTTCAAATAAGAAAAAATGATTTTGTTTATTTCAATCATCTCAAGTCTTCTATTTGTGATTTGAATGCACATACTCTGCATTTTCAATCTTGAGGATCTCATTTTATCTTTTGAAAGGCACAGTAGGAGAAAACATTTTTTCCTGCAAAATATATATTTCATTACAAGGCATAATTCATGCTTATAAAGAGATAGGAAAAAGTCAAGCTCTATCAGAAAATCTGTGTCTTAGTCACGTTATGTGTGTTGTGCCCATGCCTTTGTACAGAAAAGTAGAGAGGATTTCTGTGGGCAGACCCAGGGTGTGGGGGCTGAACTCACTGATGATGCAGAGCAGCACGGCACTGTTGCCCTTTTTAAGAATTGTACATATAGGTCTAAACAATTATCTTGAGTCTCAAAAGCCAAGGAATGTTACAGTTTCAGTTAAAAAAACAAAAAGTAAAAAAAAAAAGTAAAAAAAAAATCAGGAAAGCTAATTTGCCAGTGTATAATTTATTAGGTTCCATAAGCCATTTGAAAACCCCTGACCCCTATTCCCATAAATAGCTGTTGAATTCTGGATGTCTTTTTTGAAAAGGTTTCAAGTGTGGTGAAAATTGGTATTCAGCTCAAAGATCTTCAATCTGCTTTCATCTGTTTTATTTAGTTGCAAGGAAAATACTATGCTCTGCCCCCCTTCCCAGTTCTTCATTTGCCAGTAGCACTGATGGGGAAATATGTGCTGTGCCACGGATACATAATTTGAAACAATTGTGCGAGCTTGAAACCCGGAGTCTTCCTTCATTTAACATTTATCTCGGGATGTTATCTTTTGTCCTCGGTACCCCTCAGTGAGCAGAGCCTGACACGTCTCGTGGCCTTTACCTTACGTGATAAAAAAGATTGAAGCGCTGCTTGGCACCACCTGGAGAAGCGGGGGCCGCCCTGGAGAGCGGCGCGGCAGGAGCAGGTGACTGATGCTCAGAAATGTGCCAGCCTAGGGACACAGCTGAAGGCTTCTAGTGGGCAAGGGGGATGGGAAGGGGAAAAAAAATAAAAAGGCAGGAACATTAATACATCTTCCTGAGGTTTGATGGGACATATACTGCCTACTGTTCCATCTGGTGCTTATGATAGCACGGCATATTAGCGTGCTGCAAGTTCATAATGTATTCAGGGCGCGAAAGCGCCGCGCGCATACAAATCGAGGCAGCCTCCTTCCCGGAGCCGCCGCTGAATTTCAATGATGTTTGTGCCTTCCGAGCCAGGACTGACTGAACAGAGCGATTCCGCTCAGGGAGGAATAGCGGCAGCAGGGGACTCTTGCTGCTATGGGTTTTCTTCTCTTCCCTTTTTATTTTTACTTTTCTCCTTTTTTTTTTTTTATTTTTTTCCTTCTTCCTCTTTCCAGATTTATTTTACTTAGGGAAGTTAAAAGACAGGTTGAGTTTTTGGACTAGCTGATTTCATAGCTTCTGGCACTGTGAAATGTGCTTTTTTAAGGCTCTAGTCTGTTTTCTTTTTGCTCATCCCAAAGTGCTTAAATGTCCTCTTTTATAATGTGTTGATGAAGTTACTCTGAAAGCAGTGTCAGAAAGCATTAAAGCAGCACATTGCCGTTCGGCTTCAAATCTAGAAATCCTCTGCCACCAAATTAATGAACAACCAATATTTTGAATTATGCAGTTCGTAGTTGGGTTCTCCTTCTGCAAAGATTTCCTTTTGACTCTATATGTGCTGCCATAACAGGCTGCAGCTATAGGAGCAGCTATGAAGGGCTTTGTAGGACTGAGGTCTTTCTATCAATCCCTTGTGGGAAATGTACAGTATGTTCATTTTATTTCTTCCTACCTTGTCTTCTTTGAAGCTCTGTGAAGATTGAGCCATGATTGGAAACAATCTGAAAATGACACCAGGGCAGCTCTGGATCTGTGCATTTTGTTTCTGAACTGTCCAAGGCCGGAGCTCCCCTCGTGTCCCAGTGCCGTGAAGCTCCCCGCAGCCCTCGTCCCCGTAGCCTTGCAAGGTGGGAAGTTTCCGTGCAGGGAGGGCTCTTTGCGGTGGGATTTTCAGGTGTCTGGAGTGCTGTTCAAGTGCAAGTCGCATTTGCCTTTGCTGGTGACTACTTCTAAACTGCTTTACAAGTTTTTAAAAATTCTACCCTGCTTTCTACCTAAGAGGAAAGAATATTAAGACAGCAGCCATAGCAGAGGTCTACTTGATGAATGCCTTTGCTATCTAGTCCTCTACCTGCGCAGCTGGACTCAGGTTCCTGCACAGAACTGGCTGTGATTTGAGGTTTTAGCTTAATCTTTAAAGTGTATGACTGTCATGCTAATATAACTTTAATAAAAGTGGACTGTGTAGCGCTTTGAACTCCTTCACTTTAATTTAGAATTAATCTAGTTGATTACTAGAAAAGATCTTGCTATAGTTCTGATCCTTTCTTTCAAATATATCCAGCCGTGACTTTTATAAATACATATTTTCAGGCAGTCGTTTAGCCACTCTTGCATGGATAAGAAATGAAAAATGCATTAGTCATCTTGACAAAGAGCAACTTGACTTCTTTTGATTCATCATCTGATATCTGTTGTCTGATGCCTTAAGTACATTCCTTGTTTATTGATAGTGCATTTAGACCTAGATATTAATGCCTTGGCTTAAATGCTTTTTTTTTTTTTTTTTTTTCCCCTTAAAAAATTCAGGAAGGCTAATGTTAATGAATAGGAATGTGGGGGAGGTAGTATGGATAATTCAAGCAAGTTTAGTCAGCACTTACAAGATTCTTGAAATGTTTCTTGATGTCCTACAGAACTGTTAACATCTGCATGGCTTGTGAGAAGAGCCACATTTATTACAGCTGTATGCAGGCTACAATGTAAAAGGAAGGGAGGGAGGAATTAGAGCTAAGAATGAAGCAGCTGGCTTTCAGTTACAAAGATTTGTCATTTTACTCTCTTTACAAACAGTAAACTCTGCTTGGACTCTTTCACGTGAGCTCCTTTGACAGGGCAGGTTGAAGGCTTGGGAGTAACTATCAGTGGATGCATTGCTACACAGTGCAAGGTTTGAAAGAAAACAAAGGTTTTAGATAAATATTCACCAGTGAAGTTCAGCAGTAGGTTCCACTGTGACATAACATGATGCACAGTGTGTGTTTGAAACCTACATTTGAGGTGGTGAAAAAAAGAGAAAGATACAAAGAAGAAAATAAAAAATAATGAGAGTAATGAATGAGAGGTCTCTTGGCCCTCTACAGAAGCAAAGAAGGCATCTGCTTTCTCACTGCCGTTCTTTTCAGGGTTTGAGGTTGTTAGAAGAAATAAAAATTGGTTAAAATATTCCTGACATCCACTTTTGTGTTAGAGAAAAAAAAGGGAAGAACAGTAAGTATCAGGATCCCATTCTCTGTTTCGCTCGTTCCTTTAATAAATCACATACGAATTTCCAGGATCTTTTCTTTTTTTCTCCAAATGTTGTCCTCCCAAAATTATTCCTCAGGCATCTCAGATATTGGTTGCCGCAGTCTTTATTTCAATTAAGATTTGAGATTTTTACAATGTTTATTCCAAATTTATCTATTTGATATGAATGTAACCTTGTATTTCTCTTGGTCCTCCTCACTGTAGCTTAGTATGATTCTGTTCCTGTATGTCCTACCATTTTTAAGTGCCTCAGCAGCTGAGGAAGCAGCACATCCAGGCTCTTGTTCCTCCCAAGTGTTGGTTAAAGCACAAACAACTCTCCTTTACCAAACAGATGCCCCAGGCAGCGAGGGGTGGGAACTCCAAGTACCCCAAGAGTTGCCCAGGTATCTTTATCTACTCACACTTTTCTGCTGATCGTGCCCTGGGCTACAGCAGATGTCCACCCTGATAACCTACCATGTTCCTTTATCCTCTGTGTGACCTCAGTCTTTTCCACTGTTACTGTCATCATCACTTAATTATAGCCTGTATTAAAGAGCTCCAGCATATAATTAGTGCCTCATCTTCTTTCCATTCTCTTGACAGCATAACAGAGGCAAAAGCAATTTTTTAAACATTTCAGTTATGAAAACCACCACATATGATTCAGCTGCATTCAGCACCTCATACCTTCTGAAGTGATGGTTTCGGTTTCTTAAAGTTTATTTCCACGTATTCTTGTGGAAATATCTTTTGTGTTAATTTCAGACAGATTGTTGGACTGAAAAGAATTATGTGCCAAACCAAGTAGCTTTGTAAGTCAGATCTCATTAACACCTTTGGAAATGACCTGTTAAGTTTCTAATGGGTCATTTGTATGCACAGGTACTGATGCTACTTGCTCTGTTGCAATAATTATGAAAAAGATAATGAATAGGAATTCACTTGGGGACAACTCTTCTTGTTAACTGCTTAGCATTTCATCCAGGTACTCAGATTTTTTTCTTCTCTTTTTTTTTTTTTTTTCTTTTGTAATTCTGGAATTTGCTTTGCATCGTGGTTGCAGTTCAGCAATTCCCTATTTCCTCATGTCCCAGGCAGCTTAAAGCTTAGTAGACAAGTACAGACTGTTTTTACATCTTCTCTTCTGAGTGTAAACCATAAAGAAATATGTCCTCACAGGAGATCCCAATGAATAAAATGTCTTACTGTGTGTTAGAGTTGTCTTACCACTGGGATTTTACTTTCTTAATATGTACTTGGTGCCAGAAGGATGCTCATCTGTAAGCCCTAGTATTTTTTTCTTTTATTTCTGCTCACTTGATGTCTAATCTCCTTGATTGACTAGCAGTATAAAGAAAATCTCTGTTCGTGTTTGGTTCTCTGTGACGTGATGCAAGAAAGAAACGGTATTAAATTTTGATGGCATGGTTTAAAATTCACATATTATCACATCTGTATAGTTTTATGTACATGATCTAGATTCCTGTAGCTGGATATAGTGTGTGCAGTTGTAGGAACGGAGGTGTCAGATGCGCTGCGCTTCCCTTTCCCAGTGTCTCCTGCAAAAGACATCTCCAAACCGGGAGTCACTGGGAGAGTGTGTGCGTGTTAAAGGGTTGAAGTGTCTGACTTGTTGGGGTGCGTGTACGTGCCTGTAGGAAGCACTGAAACTGCTCTCCTGGCAATCACTACTAACCAAGGCTGCATCTGAAAATTTGCCGCCCTTTTTTTTTTTTTTTGAGGAAAAATTTTCTACTGCCAACATTTCCAGAACTTGCAATCTGTTTGGTACTCCAGAAGAGGAACATCCTATGTATAAATACATAGTTACATAAGCTTTCCCTCATTTATTACATATTTGAGGTTATCTTTCAAAAGCTATAGGGAAGAAATTTTTGTGAAATACCTTCCTTCTGCTTTACAAGGACATTGCCATGCCATTCACTTCTCGTATGCAGCACTGAAGGGAGGTTTTTGCTGTGTTCCTGGCACTATTTCGGCTCCCTCTAGTGGTCAAGAGCACCCTTAAAATCCTCCAGTAGATGTTTGCCAGAGTTATTTCTCTAAGTTTATACAGTTTTATCTTGCACTTATTGTCATCTGGGAACGGCAAAATGAATCCTGAGATTACCCCGACCACTGGAAGACAGAGGCTGTGTTGCCCTCTCCAGCATGCTATGCTCTCCAAGAGATTATTTTTTTCCCCTGTTGAATGTTCTTTCACCCTTTTTTTCTTTTTTCTTTTTTTTTTTTTTTCTCACACAAGTCCCTCCAAAAATGGCCTTTCTTCTGCTTAATCTCAGTGAGGCAAAAGCTACATCTGTGAGTAGCCCCAAGGGAGCCGCTGCCAGGGCTGCAGGCCGAGCGGACGGCCAGGACACGTCTTCTCGCCCGGCGCGGAGAGAGTTAAATCTGCTCTCCGTGCGGTTAGCGGGCAGGAAACCTGACCATGCTGCGGAGGGTTAAGTGCCCGCACATCGAGCGCTCCCAGCTCCAATGCACCCCACCTCTTTGCTTGGTCAATATTTCCCTTGCGCTTGTAGCGCTGAGTGGCTTCTCTCTGGTGTCTGACTTTCAGCCCTGCAGTTTCCCCTCCATTTAACACTCCCTTCAGCTTCAGGAGGCTTCAGGAATTAAAGCCTCTTTCTTGCATTTTCTCTGAGGCAGAATTTAAGAAGAATCCATGCTAAGTATTTTTATCTACAAAATCAAAGAAGTCAAACTTGATCAAAAGGAGGTGTATATATATGTATGCACACACACACATATAAATAAATATTAGTAAGCCACAGAGGTGGTACCGCAATATTAAACTGTTACATTGGAACAGCGGGTTAGCTGGCTTGATGAAAATAAGGATAGGTTCTCAAAATGTAGAAACTTTTGCTTTTATGTATGTCTTGCAAAAAAAACGATACTCTGAATCTTCTGAGCATGAATTACAACATGTTTTGTACAACTTGCCAAGCATGGCAATACTTACGATAATCAAAATTGTTTCAAACTTTGCTCATATTTCCTATGGTATCTTTAATAATTGATGTCATTTTTTTCTGTTCAGGCTTCAGCTGTGCTTTTTCAGTTTGCCCTTTTTATTTTGCTGTTATTTAAAATTCAAAAGCAAAGAAAGCTGCTTTGAAAGAAGGAAGTTTTGAGGTTTACTATGCAAAAGTAGCAGCCTTGAGGGTTTAAAGGTCTGGAAAAGATGTGCGTAGTTTTTTGTCCTGTGCACAGGCTTCTACAGTCCTGCAGTTGTTTGCAGTGGACCTCCAGTTAGGTCCATATTCCCGAGTCTCTCTGGGATTGGGGCCTAAAAGTCTGACTTTCTCATATAAGAAAATATTTGAGATGGAGAGCCTTAGTTTCTTGTGAACTTTCTGATAATTTCTCCCTTTCTCCCCCAGTGCTCCCAGTACTGCTCTCAGGTGTGATACAGCCCAGTTGGTGACAAGCAGCACCCAGAAGAAGCTGACTTGTCACTAATAAGGAGCACCCTCACACTCTGTCTAGACAGTCAGCCATGTAAACACAAGGTGTCTTTAGTGGCATCATTTGATGATGTGAAGTGGTAGTCTTGCAAAGTGTGTGTTTCCACAAATGTCGAAGTACTGATTAGGGTAATGAATTGCACTACTTAGAGATTGTCAGTGTGTAATCCTGGCATAGGGAAAAACACCACACTTTGATGTCTTTGTCACTGGTAGTGATAGTAAGAGAGAGTAGCAGTGGCAGCACCTGAGGTTTCAGAGAGAAAATAGATTTCAGCAAGTATTTTTCACTGGTGGATTAATAACACCCATCTGCCTGGCTGAATATGGATTGAGAAATTAGTGTGTCTGGAGACTGAGTGCATCTGGAGGAGGACCAGCAATTCGCATGTAACCAGTGTGTCCCACACTGTTAGAGCAGTTGGAACACTTTTGTTTTTCAAGAGACAAAGGATCTAGAGTTGTACGGGAATATTTACATCACCTGATGGAGCAGCCTTAGGAGTTAATAAATTAGAGTCTCTTCCTTCTTTTGCCTGATTATAGAGGATGTGTAGGCTCCTGGCTGAGCTTTCATTTCTTTGTTCACTGGTGGAAATTAGGCAGCTTTCTTGGAACAGGAATATCATTTCTGTTGAGAGGAAGTTTGTACTTTGACTGCCTGTCCTCTCTGTCTTACTGATAAGGTTTTGCTCTCCAGGCCTGCATCTGGCGTAATGGAATAAACTTCTAATTCCTTAAAATATTGTAGTGAGAAATTAAGTTCTTGGGTGGCAAAAACTGCACAATTTGGTAGAACTGGAATTTTAGATCTTGGTCCGCAAGATGTGGAGCTGTCTTTCGTGGAGTAACTGACATCAGACTTTACAGGATCATGACTTCTGCCTTCATAAGGTGCTTTGATAAAGTGCATTGGCAAATTCTTCTGTTTAAATAAATAGACTGAAATGTATATCCACTCTCTTCCCAGTAGTCCCTATATCATCTTTTCAGATGTCTAACCATGTAAAAGTGTCACCTCCTACCCCTGTATATGATTTTTTATGAGCTTAAAGGACTTCTGACATGCTTTATAAATATAAATGATAGCTTTTAAATGTGCAGCCATAATAACATTTCACTGGCAGAATAATTTAACACTTAGTGTTGTCCTGAATCTAAATAACTTATTTTTGATTATTTTATCTACTCTGAAATTGTACGAGAGACTTCAATTCTATTTAAATCTAATGGAATACCGATATCACTACTCTCTTAGAACTTCGCTAAAATGAGTGCGGCTATGTATTACACTCCAGTTTTAATATTGCATGTGTGAATTAAAAAATAGGGGGTGCATATCTTTTGCTTCAGAATTTTAGCTGTGTGTAACAATTCACTGTTAAATTAAGACCTTATATACTTTGGATTAAAAACATATTTATAAACATGCCTTTTGGATAGCTAGTCTGGAAACTGTAATTGGTGTTGGGATAGAAAATATTTTATTTCTTTTCCTGTTACTGGTGGGAATGTCATGCATAATATGTTTGGTTGAGTATGTAGAAGTGTGCAAACAGTGCTAATTTGATGCCGAGGGCATTTGACTTTCTTAAATATCACTATTAACTTTCTTAAATATCACTCTAAATTAATCTGCGGTTTATGACATAACATGCGATTAGTGAGAAAAGAGAGTCAATCACAGGTGAGACTTTGTGAAGCCACCTCTCAAAACTCCCCAGTGGTTTCCTTCATGAGCATATGAGAAGTGAAGGGGGGGGTTGCCCCACTGTAGTCTTTGCATTTGCCTTCACTGCAGTCGCAGCAGGGGTGGACAGATTGCCCACAGAGGTTGTGGGGTCTCCATCCTTGGAGATACTCACAACCATCTGGATAGGGTCATGGCCAAGCTCTTCTAGGTGACCCTGTGTAAGGAGGGGCTTTGGAGCAGCCCATCTCCCAACCCCACCTCGTCTGTGATCCTGCAGAGGAATCATCACCTCCCTACACGGGGGAGAGCCTAGCGGGTGGATTTGGCCAACTCTTGCTCCGACTGCATCCAGACCTTCAGTTTTGCATGCTGAAGTCAGCGTGTACCTCTTCTTCATCTGATCTGAACCACAAATGTTTGGTTATCTGATCTTTGAAATACTAGTAATTGTTCCTGCTTTATGAAAGAAAATCCCTTCAAGCACATAGTTCTTGTTCTGGGAGCTTGTCAACAAAAAACAAGTAAAAAAGACCCAGGAAACAATAGTTTGGAAAACCGTATTTAAATAATGATTGTGGGAGTAGTTGCTTATTAATTGCATTAGTTATACATGCATATATTTATAGGCATTTTTATGATTCATGGAGGAGTATTTAGAATAAATCTGCATTGTCTTCACCTTCAGTACAGGCCAACTGGTATTTATTCAGCTATGACAAGGGAATTTGTAGGCTTTATTTTTTGTGGGCTTATTGAAATGTAGAGCAGCTGCCACAATTTGGCCCTTATTTAGCTTGTCTGTTCCTGCTGAAATATTTTATAAGCTGTTATGGTGGTAGCTGATCTAGATTTAAAATGAATACATTCTCATTCCTAAAGCAGTATTGCTTTAAATAACAAAAAGGGGGAGGGAAAGTCATCAAAAATGTACAGTTCTGACAAGATTAAGTTTTTAATTATTAAATACCTAAAAGTGGATTTATGAGTTTTGAAAATGTCAAAACATGTCAGTTTATTAACTGAGAGGGAAAACAAATCCTTTTGACTCATTTATTTCTTTTTTTTTATTTCTTTTTTTTTCTTTTTGTTTTTGTATGAAATTTTATGGTAAGACAAGTTTATTTCTTTCAGGAGAAAATAGTATGTTCAAGCAAAGCCAAGCCATGACATTTTTGTCTCTACCCTGAGGTTGGACTTTGCATTGCTTATTTTGTAATGTGCTTAACTATCTGGCTTTCAATTGGTAAGTCATGAACATGGCATGCACCTTTTTTTTTTTTTTTTGACAGCACCCTTTAAGGATTTAAATTCACAACTACTCAAAACATGTTTTTACTCTAGAGTGGAATGGCAACTAAAAACAGTGTTTTTGCTTTGTCTGTTGGTTGTCATAACAGTGTGACCAGTCTGGCTCTGTTATGAGTCTAAGGCATGATCCAGAGCATAGTCCCTCATCACCTCTTTTACATAATCCACGCATTTTTCATAGTAGACCTGGTAGACGGGATGACAATAATCCTGTTTGAGCTTTTGAGAAGCAGAGCAGAGATTGCATTATTCTCACTGCTTTTTTAGCACATCTGAAGAAAGTCCCTGATAACATAGTCCAAGATAACTTTAGTGAACTCCCAAGATGCAGAATTTCTGCTGCCAGCTTCTGCATATAAAATGAGCTGGAATGGATAAACTGAATGTGCACTCTCATCTATTTTCAAGAATAGCTGGTGATATGAAATGTTCAACTGTCTCAGCAGAGAACCAGGATAAGATTGTAGCAAAGCTGTTACATTGCTCTTGCTGAAGGGTCATCTGTGGTGTACGAGCTTCATATCCATAGCGCTAAAGATGTAGCAAAAGGTTATGTCATCTTGCAAGCTTAGACGCTGGCTTCCATCCCTTGCCTTGCCTCACAAACATACTCCTTCCTCAGAGATAAAACTTGCAGGGGTCATGTTTCGTGGCATGAGACCGAGTTTGAATGGGTGAGCTGCTTCTTGATATTGCTGTCCTGAGATTTGTGTTGGGAGTAGATGTTTCTCCTGGAAACAGGATAATGTTTTGTTTCGAGACTGGTCACATGAACGCATCTGGAGCTGTTAAAAAGCGAGGTCTGTATCATGCCGGTTTGTGGTCAGTTGCTTATAGCACAGAAACACCCGTGGTATTCAGGTTCTTGGTTTATTTCTTAAAGAAAAGTCAAAAGAAATGAGTGAAATGAAGGCTGAGCCAATCTCAAAACAAGTTTGCAGCATGATCAAGTTTGAAGAATGCTTTTCTGGGAGAGAGTCTGAAGCGTTCTTGTCCAAATGTTGTGTTTTGGGGCCACATCGTGGGACTTGAGCCTTCCACAGGAGTGGAGGGTCTGGGTGGGTTGGCTCTGCAGTCTGTTTTGGGCTAATACCACGCATTCTCAAGCGTATCATTTTCAACTATGGCTTTTTTTTTAGACCAATAACGTCTTGGTAATCACAATCTGTTTTAAGTCCCACAGATTTGGGCTCCATTTATATAACCTGGGAGGAGGGGCAGGTCCCAATCCTCATGTCCTGTGTTGAGTTTGTTCATTAGTTTCTGGGAGTTTAAAGGTAATGAGACGGTGGGATCTTTTAATTTTGGAGCTCTTATTTTTATTTTTAATGTATTGGAGGAAAAGTAGTAAGTACTGTACAGTCAGCGTAGAGTGTCTTTAAAAATCTTCCATGCCTGAATATACATCTGGAACTGTTTGCACTAACTAAAAGTAAAATAAATGCCAGAGCATATTATACCATACTTTTTTTCATTTAAAAAAGGAAATTGAAAACACACCACTCCTAGAAATGTTTGACGTTGAATTGGCTATTGAAATGGTATCAGTAAAGTATTTATATATTCCATATTTTGTTCCATACATCAGCTTTCCTTGATGCGTTAGACTTGGAAGCCTGCCACATGAGTTGAAATGTTGCCATATATGAAAGACCGCCTTGTTTTAAAAATGGAGTAAATCATTTAGGATACAGGACATAAAGTAAATCAGTTTGAATACATGCACATCTCTTGTTGTCCCTTCCTTACTCTCGCACATTTTGCTTTCAGTCTTTTCCATATCTGTCTTCAGAAGTTGACTGTGCATACGGTAAATATCAGTGTTCACCTAACACCTAAATATAGTGATAAAAATTACTCCTACCATAAAGGCTGAATGTATGACAAGAACAGGATAGTTCCATGAACCAAGAAATCCACAGGAGAAATATCATAATTTAGAGTTGGTTTTACAACATTCTTTAATTTAAAATGGAGCAAAATACTCTCTGTGGTTAAAATCACAGTTCTTCAATCCTTGCTGTAAAGTAGATTCAAGAATGTATATTTCATTTTTTTAATATAACCCAAAGCAAATGCAATAGATCTCTGCATACTTGAAACATATTTTCTGAATTTATCCTAAGTCTCTCACTGCACCAGAGGGCTGTGTATATGGATTAGGACTAACCCATTATTTCACCATCTATCTCCATCCTGGATTGATTGCAGTGAACAGTGAAGAATGAATTGCAGATGTCTCTTTTTCCCTTTAGTTTGGAGGATCTCTGGGTTTCAGCCCCTTATGATCAAGTAGGGTTAACCATCCCAGCCCTGCCAATACTTACAAATATTCTGTGGAAGAAATCTCTGCACCTGAAAGAAGTTACTCTCTTGGTACACAGAGCCTGCACTCTGAAGTGTGCGATGTGGTCTGTATAAAACTTCTTGTCTGTCCCTAATAATTCAGGGTTATAGTTTAAAATATCAGATTCCAAACAAAGTGTATCAGAATGAGCTTTGCAGAAGCTTAAAAATGGTTGGAATTCAAGAAATTAAACAGTTTGGGAATGTTTTCTTGATTTTCTTGAAAATTTCAGGCAAAGCTCAGGGTATGTAAACCTGGCTTTACAAATCTAGAGCAATGATATACTCCACAGGCAGGATTTCACAAATAAAAGATATGATTTTTCCTCTTAAATAATTATTTCTTCCCCTGAAGACCCTCATCATCTGTGGCTGTAGCCAGGTAGCCAAACATGCATTAGGACCCCCAGGGAAAAGGTGCTTTAAGGCAATGTGGCCTATGAAGACAGTGTAAATACCATTTTGCTTTCAGCTCTTATATTTCCAGGTTCTTTTTCAATACTTGGAGGCGGAACTGTTTCTGTTTCCTTTTAATTAAAAAATAAGCATTTGCTGAAGCTGGAGTTTCAGGATAAGTATCCGACATTACAAGCCTCACGCCTTTAAGACTGTAAGCCCTGATAGTGCCTTATCAGCTGGGGCTCTGTCCCCATCAACCTCCCTCCATCCTTTGAGACGTTTTTCTCTTAAAACTAAAGCGTTGGAGGCCCTGCCACAGGGAGGGCCACGTTCTCCTGGGCAGTGTCTCAGTGCTTAGCAGCATCTCTCCAAGCACATGGGAGAGCTTTGCATTTGATGCTGTGTTGCTTCCAAAGCCCCCTTTCTTTCAAGGAAAGCCTCGGCTCTGGCAAGATAATCTTGTACCCTGGCCAGAAGTGTTTTGAGGTGTGCTTGAAAGGAGCCCTGTATCTCCTGGTGGTGCTGGAGAGCTTCTGGATGACTCGAGATAAATCTGTCTGCCGAGAGGGACCCGTGGCAGAGCACTGGTTTGCGTGGCCTGGGGGGTGAACCAAAGCAGTCTGGAACAGCCTGTCTGCAGAGGGGGCTTACAAAGAAGTGCACGGAAGGTAATTAGGTAAATCAAGCCTAATGCTGGTAGAGTTATAGGAAAAGTGCAGAGGTCTGCACGGGTAATTTTAATGATCTACAAAAGAGCTCGCCAGCACTGCTGGAGCAACTAAAAACCAGGTCACAGTAGAACGAAAATCTGAAATTGGAGGGCAACACCAACACACCACCGAGTTCAGTTTAAGTAACAAACTCTGGGCAGGTTTCTTGAAAAGTTTTCTGTCCAATCCGAGCTCCTCTCTGAGCAAACCTGCATTTGGCGCAGCGCGGAGCAGGGGAGCGGGTAGGAGAGCGCGGTGCTTGGCCGCAGCACCAGGATCGCTTTTAGTTATCCGCAGCTGCCTCGAGGATACAGGCTGTGCCTGCTCAGTGTGAGCAGCCGGCTGCTGGCGGCGTTGGATTTCTCGCACTCTTCCTTCCACCCACCTCCATCTCCTCTCCGCCTGTGTCTGCGCTCCCACATGCTTCAAATCTGTGTACCTGGACTGCCTTCCTTAACAGTTCAGCGTGAGTGTTAGCAGAATGAAAACCAGATGGACCAGCAGTTCCCACTGTTATCTCCCCACCAGCTCTGGCAAGCCTCCCTTTCTCTCTCCTTTCTTGGCATGGCAGAAATATTTGCCTTTATTTAGGAGGGCTCAGGCTCACTGCTGTGCCTCTTTCTCTCTGTTGCAACATGAGCTGAAAGCTATTTATTCCCTTGTTGCTGAGGTTGGTTGAGGTGAGTGCGAGATGAATTCAGCTATTAAGGAAGCAATTAACATTTCAAGGCTAGGTTTCATAGTTCTTTATGTTAAATGAATGGCTTGTTGGGGATATAGATTTAAATGCTTTAGTGTAACCATGTTGAGAGGAATTTCTACAGAATACTTTTCAGAACTTGCTTTTCTTTTCCAGCATGTAACAGTTTATTGTTGTTTGAATTGCAAATAAAATTTCACCTGTCTGTAGAAGCCTTAAATATTAAGTGAGTCATTTTGGATGCTGTTCCTTATCCTGCTGAGATTCATTAACTTTCAATCAACGCTGCAAATCTTAGACTACTGTAACTGTATTCCCCATATACAGCCCTTGTGTTGCTGTTTATTTTCCCCAAAGCCATCTCTAAATTCTTTGTGAAATGACTCCTTTACCTTGAAAAATGAACGATCTGTTGCTGCTCTACAAAGATTTTAGCTTCGCAGTAGGTTACCGACCATGTCTGTATTGTACTTGCTCAGTTCCAAGTTAAAGACTGGGATTTACTGTATACACTGCTATTTTTTGCCTCTCCCCTCCTCCCCCTATATTCTGATTCCTAAGTATTCTAATAATGAAGTGTTGTGATCAAGGGTTGTGAAATGAAGGGTTGTGAAACCCTTTCTTTATAGAATGTGTGAATTGCTTGTGATTTCTCTGTTTCTCAGGGCAAAATTTAGATTTGTCTTAGTAAACTATCTTCTTAGTAAGAACAAGGAATATACATTAGAGTTGGAGAATTTACAGGATGTGCCTGATTTTACCATTCTCAGGTTAAGAAACACAGATTTATAAATTTATCCTCCAGTCCTGATAGCTCATTGCTTTGCAAAATGCAAAGAATAGAGCTTGTGAAAACAGTGTGTCATACAAATACTCCCTGCCCCCCAGAAAAGGCATAGAAAAACTTAAAAGCCAAATTGGATTACATCTTTACTCAAGATGGCTCCCTAAACTTTCAGCATGACTAATGAAATCTTTATTTTGCTTTCATTTGATAAATGATGTCATGTTTTGCCCATTTTTGATAAACAAAATATTAGATTTGCTGGTTTGTTTTTCTTCTTTGTTTTTGCTTCAGTTTTAAATTACAAGTTGAAAAAAAAAATTGGAAGATACTCCCTATAGCTTCTGTATCTAATATCTTGCATCTCTACATCTTTAGTTGCAAGGGAGCTGTTAGGTTTTCTTCTTTTACTTTTTGTATGTTTCTATTTATTTTGCAGGTTTTGAAAATTAAAGTTGTACTTTATATGCAAAGGTATAAATGTCGGCATTTGACAATGTGTTCAAAAAAACGGTATATATGTGTGGCAATGACTTGGCATATTTTTTATTCTTTTCGTGAATGTAAAAATGTGACGTGACATGGGCAACATGACCCAGGAGACACCTGATGTTTAACATGAGGATCTCCTCATAGTTGCAAAGATGGGTTGAAGAGACATGAAAAGAACTGGCTTCAGCCAATATCTCACCTGTACTAAAGAGCTTCAGGTTCTAGTTGTGCAAGAGTTGCTGTAGGGGGATTTACCGCCTTCCCGCCTCTTTGTCTCTTACTCTCTGGCTGAGGTTGGAGCCTTGAAGTCAGGTGGCAATACTGCAGCTCCAGGAGTGCTCGGAGGGAGCATCTGCACAGGCCAGAAACGAAAACAAAAAGATAATGCAGCCCCGCTACAAATGAGGTCTTACCATCTGTGTAGCACCTTCTTAAGTAAGGTTTAGATGATGTAATTTTGAAAGAACACCCTGGCATAGATAATCAGCTGTAATCTTTTGCAGCAGATGCCAAAAGGGCTGGTGTCCTGCGCTAGTTTTTTGACTGTGTTTTATTATTATTTATTTATTTTTCTGAGCGGATGTACATGAGGGAATAAAGAGCGTGTTCCTGTTGTGTGTTGCAGATCGCACTGAGAAGCATTCCACAATGCCAGACTCACCCGTGGATGTGAAGACACAATCCAGGCTGACGCCTCCGACCATGCCACCTCCTCCCACTACCCAAGGAGCTCCTCGAACCAGTTCATTCACGCCCACAACGTGTAATTAGACTTATTTTCTTCCTTTTGTTCTGTGTTTCTTCATTCTTTCTGTATACAAGAAATGAAAATAGGTGCAGGGAAGCTAGTAGGGCATGGTTGGAGCAGCATTTGATTATACTGCAATAAAGTAATTAAGCCAAACTAAGAGCACAGCAGATTAATGCCTTTAAATCTGTTAAGACAGTTGTGGTAATTTCCTTGATGGCTTGGCTGCAGTGTCAAAGAACAGCGATCATAGGAGCACTTTGAGGGTTTTGCGTTTGTTTATGTTTTTAAACTGAGAATTATTCGTAAGAGAAAATACCGATTGGTGGGATCACTAATGATTGAATAAAGAATTCTGATTTGTACTATATAATTTCTAATTAAAGTTGATCCACACCCCAAAATATGGAACTTTTAACATTTTATCTCAAGATTTCTAGCTTGTGACCACTTCTCTAAATCACTCAGGTCTGGACCTCTACCTCAGTTTACCAGTGTAAACGCGCAAGAAACTAGTGATCCTGATGGAATTGCTCTGCCTCCGTGTAGCTCAGGTCTGGGTAGCTGAGGTTCAAATATAGTAGATTGTCTGAACTAGTCCTTCCAAAATCATGAAACAATCCACATCTCTCTTACCCAGATTTAGCAGCAAAGTTTGGGGTCTCTTTTATGCTGCCTTGTAATGGTATAAACATGAGAATGTGTTTACATTTCAGATCTTAGATAAAACATTTTTAGAACAGTAGAATACATATGCCTGAGCAGCATGACTGCAGCATCTTCTGTGTGTCCTGCCTAGGTCTTTTCAGCCCTTTGCTGCCTGATAAAAACCTTATTTAAACTTCACCTCTGTGCGGAGGCCAACTAGAGGCCTTTGTACCACTTCCCAGGGAACTGTGTCCTGAGAATTTACACAGAGGTGTAGTGAGGAAAGTTTGTGCCAGTTACTTGAATAAGCTTAAATTTAAGGTAGTGACCATGATTCTGCAAAGATTTCTCAATTTTTATTAGTTTCAGCACCTGAAATCCTAGGAACCACTCTGGTCTAAGGTTATATAATTTCTAGGTTTTTTGTAGAATAGGAATCTTGTGGAATATGCTTTTCAGAGTGAGGCACCTTGTGCAATTTGCCTTTTAGCAAAAATAAATGGAACTGGACAAAGATTTTCTTCAATCATTCTTGTAATCCTCAGTGTACATATACTATTCCCAGATGTTTGTTTATTTGATTGGGTTCAGCACTTTGAAAGGTGTGTGAACCATAACTGTTTTGGGGGAGAGGGAGATGCTCTTTATATGAAGTCTTTTATTAATTTTGAATGTATTTTTTCACCTTTTTCACCTGTCAGATTTTCAAGTTTAGCCATAGCAGTTCCAACTTACGTAGTTGGCAGTCACTTCTGTATGAGTGTCTGTCGCATTCACTATTACCACAGCAAAGAGTACCTGTAGGCTGAAAGGAGTGTACTTGTTTTCTGATCAAGAGTACACTCAGTTTAGACTACTAAACTGTAAAACATATTCTTTTTTTTTTTTGAAATTTTAAATGCTAAATTATGTTTTGTTGCAGCATAGCTATATTTTTAAAGCAGCGTAGATGTCTTTGCCAGTTGGCAAATTCAGACATTCAGATATATAGGATAAAGCCCTTAGTAGGGGCTGAGCTTTTTGGAGAGAAAAAGATCTATTTAGAAAAGTTGCATCTGGGAAGTAATTCTTAATTTCTTTTGTTGTGGATGAAGTTTTGCCTGCCTTTCTCTTCTTTATAGTTATCCTAGATAATAAACTCTGCCATTCTGTGCTTTCTTGATGATAGCCCATATATCTTCTTTTATAGGACAGTCCAGCAACAGAAGCTGAGTTATTGTATCATGGTACTTCAGTCACTTGACCAAAAATTTCTTTAAAAGGATGGTGATACTCATTTAAATCTGATAATGGAGTTGCCATCTAGAAATATAGGTGATTTTTTGAGAAAGTAACCAAGTCTGGCTTCAAAGAGCCAATTACTAAGAAATACTGGGATTTCTTTATGGATATGCTTTTAAACAGAAAGGAACTTTAGCCTATTGTTACTCTGTCTTTCTCCTAGTAGGTTAGTGCCTTTTTTTATTATTATTTTGGGCATACATTCAGGTATGTCTGTGCTTTGGAGGAGATGAGGGATCTTGCTGAGGCTGGAACCTGAGTGATGCCCATGCACGGGGCTGCACCAGTTCATTCCTGTTTGTAGGAAGTGATCTTTTTTCTTGCCATTCGCTCCCATTTGAACTGGTCAGATCTGAGTGACTTCAGCAGAGTGTGTCTGTCTGATCCTGTTACAGGTAACCTGTGTAGGTTAAGATGCCCTCAGTTTGATTCTCTTCTTTCCATAGTGAACTAAATGGCTATCAGAAACTGTTTGTTATTATGCAGTGTGTCTGCATGAGTCTCATTGTCATGAATTTTGAATTAGTACTTCAGGTACTCTGTTGTATTCCCACAACAGAGGGAAAACCATTTCCTACCTCTTTTTAGAGACACTCTGCTAACACATCCAAAGCCGAGTGATTTGTTCGCGGTCTCCCAGGAAGCCTCTCCCAGAGAATTCTCCTCCTGGAGTCTTCTCGGTCTCCTGAGGCCTGGCGCCCCAACTGCGGTGCTGAAGAGGCTTCAGTCCGCAGCGCGCGTGGCACGGTGACTACCTGCACAAGCTGCGCAGTGTGCTCCCTATGTTAGGAGCGAGGAAATCTGCATCCAAAAAAAAAAATAGCCTTCTCATTGGGTGGTGGAAGGCTAAAACGTGAAAGTCCTGTTTTATAAACACAGCTGTCAGTTGTGTGTACAAAACACCAGTAAAAATATTCAGAGATAAACTGAGGCTTCGTGAAATATGTCTGTACATTTTTTCCACCCCAAAAAGCAATTTTTTTTATTTTCAGTCAGATACGTGCTCACGCTTGTGCGCTCTCTCTCTCTCTCTCTGACAAAAGCCTGGTGCTCAAATGATGCTTTTCAGGTCCAGGAGCACTTTGGGGGCTGCATGGCTCGCAGCTACTGTTAGTTCCAGTCCAGACGCTGTTTAGCACCAGCTACTGCGAAGTAGATGTGAACTGCAGCGTGTCACTCTGTCAAAAGGCATAATTATCTTTGATCGTGCAACTTAATTAATTTTGAGGTCAAGCACAGAAAACATAAGCTGATGGATTTTCCCCTCTGCCTTTTCTCTCTCCCCACTCCCTCCACTTTATCCCTTTTCTCTTTTTCTTCCAGTAACCAATGGCACAAGCCATTCACCGACGGCACTAAATGGAGCTCCGTCTCCTCCTAACGGCTTTAGCAACGGGCCGTCCTCTTCCTCTTCCTCTTCTCTGGCTAACCAGCAGTTACCGCCAGCTTGTGGAGCTAGGCAGCTCAGCAAACTGAAGAGATTTCTTACAACCTTGCAGCAGTTTGGCAATGACATTTCACCAGAGATTGGGGAGAGAGTGCGTACCCTTGTGCTAGGACTTGTGGTAAGCAAAAAACAATGATATAAATATAACTGTGACCTTTTTCTCTCCATTCCCCTCTTTTACGATTGACGTGTTTATTATATAAACGAGTGGGTCGCATACGCTGCATGTATCGCATTTGGAGGCTACTGCATGTGTGAGAATTGAGTCCTGGCTCTTGCCACCGGGCTGACATAAGCCAGCCCTTGACTAGCTGTCGGTAAGTGGCAGCTATTCTTAACCAGACCCAGACTAGGCTCCTTTGCCAGTGCAGAATGATGCCATGATGGTGTGACAGGGTTTCCATTTGGGACTGGAAGCCTTGTAATGCAGACACAGCTTGAAGTATGTGCTATAGTAAAAAATGTTTTGGCTTTCCTAGTTTATTTGGCTTGGGGAAGGTGCCCTATATATTCAGTGACAGAATGCTGCTTGGAAGGATGAGCTGGATATTTGCTTCGAGTATAACAGCAGTTGGAAACCTTTGCTCAATGCTCATTGAATCCAGCTGTGAGGGACCTGATGGGGGTAATGCTGCTACGTATGTCACATTATCAATATGGTTATGTAATTGTATGTATGGGTGTTAAGTTCTAACTTCTCTTATCTACATCTGTCAAGTTGTGCTGCTGTTTTACAGGCAACCGGTAGCAAATCTGGCCCAGGACTCTTTTTATTCCCAGTCAAGTCCTCTCTCTGGCAGACATTGTTGTCTCCTGTGTATCTCCTTCAGCAGTAATTAGGTGTACCAGGAAAAAAATGCTGTTGTGGTGGTCTAATTTACATCTGTTCTGAGCAGCTGCACTTGCCATTGACTTCATATGGAGCAAAGACTGTCAGCGCTGTTGGATAGTAGGGCTCAGGTGTCCTCCACTTACATCTCCACAAAATACTAACTGAAAGCGATGAACCCCTTCACTTGGCTCTGTGCAGAAGGAAGTGGGCAGTGTAACTTCAGCAAGTCCTACTCTGCCTTTGCTTCCATTGCCACAATACCCTGTTAGAGTGGTTTCGCTTGTCACATAGTTCTTGTGGAAGGCTGAATTAGTAAAAAATGACCTTGGGAGGTGGATTTACCTGCCCTTGATTTTCAGAAGTGCGAGCCCACTGTTAATTACAGTTGCATTTTACTT
>JAWLRI010000031.1:5992302-6006253 GCA_034781795.1 Crypturellus tataupa
CCTCTTCAGTCCTGGCAGCCAGTTCTGGGTCCTAGCTTTGCCCTGAAGCCAGACCCGTTTTCTGCTCCTAGCTTTGCTGCTGCTCCGTTGTGTGACCTTAGGCAAGTCCCTCGCACCTTCTTGAAAGCCTTCTCCCTCTGTCCGTCCTGTCTGGCCGAGATCCAGTGAGACTGTTAGGTCTACCAAGCACTGAATTGCAAGCAGAAACATGTATGTCTGCCATCGTAATAAAAATTCTAGGAAAGAACCTAAACACCATGGATTTTGTGCAGTGTCTCACATAAGCCGATCTATTAGAAATAATAGATAGTCAATGAATTACTTATCAGTCGACCAGTTCTTATTCTGAGAAAGATAAGAACATTTCCCTGCAGAAACCTGCATTGGCTAAGAGCCCTTTCTGCACATTTTCTTTATTAATATCGACGGGGATTTAGTCTATTAAATTCAAGTGCTACATGGTGCACGTGTGCAGCTCCTGCCAACACTATTTTTCAATATAAATGTTGTGCATATTTGTTTTAAGCATCAGTATCACAACATGATTTGATGATTAGGAGTAGTTCCAGACTTTCTGTATAAAAATTCTTCCCATTTTAAATCTTTTCTTCTTTTTATTATTTTTTTCTTTTTTAGAAAATGTGGCTGTAAATCATTTATTTAAATTTGCAATTATAAAAACATCAAAGCCTGAGTATGCTATAGTCTAATAAAGTCATTTTAATTTAAATTATAATGCTGAAATATTTCTGTTGCTGAAGTTAAGAAGCAGGTAGGAACACCCAACAATGGGCAATTATTAGCTAATTATCTGGAATGAGCACTGAAATGATAAAACAGCCTTTTGAAGCTGCAGCTCTTTTTGCAGGTGCAGAGATAATGTTTCTTTTCAGCTCAGTACAGTTCATTTCAAAGTGAAAAACTGATCTGAGCGCTGGCTAAAAAGATGTTTTCCTTTCTTTTAATCTGTAATTGTAAAATCAGTATAGGGGGCTAAGACACTATCTCAATCTTGAACGATAGAAGGTCTAAACCTCCCCAGAGCCCGTGACGTCTGCTTGTAGCTGCCTCAGCAGCACTTCTCCCTTGTGCATCATCCAGGTCACGGCGACCATAGGCAGCTGATTAACTCCACTAACTTAACTAGAGAATTCCAGAATTTTTATTTCAATAAATCAATTATCTCTTGAGGAATGCAGCTTGAGGAAGTTCTTTTCATACTTATGCCTCTGGCAGATTTAGTGTAATTGTGTTGAACTGAAACTTTTCAAGTACCATTTTTCTTCACTCTAAATTAAGTTTATACTTTCATCCAAATACTGCTTGACAATTCTAAAACAAACACCGTACAAAAGCACGTACCAGCCCTCGCTATGTCATATAACTATGATGAAATTAAGTGAAAGATAGTCAATTTAACAAGCAATATTTTTCTTTGGTAATTTCACAAAATAAAATACTTCTGTGGAAGTCTGAAAAGACTTCATGTTCCAGAATGCTCTTTTTTGCCTATCTTAAGAGGAGGAAGTGATAGCAAAAGTTGCTTTTCATTGTTGTTTTTAAAAGCTTCACAAGAGAGGCCCAGGCCCATCACCCCATGGCACAAATAAGTAGTAAGGGATGCCTGGATTACCCTAGTATCAGTGTGCTGATACACTGCCAAGACAGGAAGCCGTTTCCCACGGTGTTTGACTCTCTGCTCTGAGGTGAAGGAGACATAATTCCACTCCAGTCCCAAGTCTGGCAAGAGACAGGGCTAAGTATGACCCCAGGGTAGGCACAAAATGCACCACTCGTGGATCAGTAAGTATTTCCAGTACAGTATCTGACCAGGGTACTATCCAGCCGGTGACCCAAGTTCTCTGGAGTCTTGACAGGAAGGTTAAAAAAATGCTTTAAGCCATATCAGCCCAGGAGGAGAAACTTAGTCCTCCAGGTGATTAACTCTGGAAGCTCTGGAACATGGGATTTTATTGTAATCCTTATCTTCATGTGTAACTGCAAGAGTTAGGAGCATGCTGAGAGCAATCCCCTTCTCCCCAGCCCCCTGAAGGAAGGGGACAGAGGCAACATAAAGCCACAGATCCTAAGGCTTCTAAAGATCTATAAGTATTAACTGCAGTCACAAGGGGCAATGAGGGGTTTTGCTGCTCGTAAAGAACTGCTGCTCCATAGAAACACGGGTTTCGGATATCAAGAAAGGTGAGGTATGCTAGGGCTGTGCCCTTTTAGCGGTACGGAGCTCAGACCGGGTTTCCCTGTAGCACTTGCAGTTTCACTTTCCATTTCCAGACTCCTGCTCCTTCATGCACACTCTCCTCAGCCGAGCCCTGACCCTCTAATGCGGCCACTGCTTGCGCGCAGCCCACTGCAATAACTGTAATTCAGAAGGAGCGAAACAGGTTCATCCCCGAGCGGGCTCCTCATTGATTTCTAATTCCTTCTGCTCCGTCTCTGCTGAGAGAGCCCGCGCGCCGCTCCGGCGCTCCCCTAACGTGCGCGATGCTCTTGCAGGCCAATCTGCCCCTGCTCCAGCGGGAGCTGCTGCACTGTGCAAGGCTAGCCAAGCAGAACCCAGCCCAGTACCTCGCTCAGCACGAACAGCTGCTTCTGGATGCCAGCACCACCTCACCTGTTGACTCCTCAGAGCTGCTTCTCGATGTGAACGAAAACGGGAAGAGGCGAACTCCAGACAGGTGAGAGCGGCGGCGCCCCTCGCGCGGGGTCCCGTGGGCCGGTGTTTGCTGGTGCGTGCACGGGGGCAGCTCTGCTGCCTTGCCCTGGTTTCACATGTCCTTGTCCCTTTGCAATGGTGAATTTGCAGCTGTGCACGTGTGCATGTGTGTACAGACGTGTGAATCAGTGTGTGGCCGTGGCTGGGTGTACACAGATGTGCACACACTGGCGCCAGACAGCAGGACCCTGGGCTTGCACGTGACAAGCCCGAGGAGACAATGTGGCTGTACCTAAATAGAAATAATACAGAGCAGACACAGCTATAGCAACTATTTGGTGCATAGTGTTTCTGCGCAGCTTAAAGTGATTAGCAGATCATTCCAGCTCTGTATGTAAATCCTTTGTATGGAAGGTTTTGCTGCAATAAATATTAAATAGGAGGTGAATAGATCGGCACTTGTATTGGGAAGCACAAGGCAAGCTCCAGAGCACATCCAGGGCTTTGATTCCTGGTTCTGGTCTGCTGTGTTTTACACAGTGCATTAGGATATGTTTAACATTTCTTCCAAGCAGAGGAGGAGTTTGCTGGAGTCAGTTGTATTGCTGAGCGGAGGAAGGTTCTCTGTGAAAGCAGAGAGCAAGCGAGCACATGTGTGTTTGCGTTGCACTAGCTTTAGGGAGCTGGAACAATTTTCTCTTTTTCTTGTTTGAATAAACTTCTGTGTTTAGTACTACAAGAAAATGACTCTTGTGGTTATTTGTTTTTAGTTGCCTTCCTGTAATAGTGTTAGAAATTCAGTTGGCATTTAAATATTACCTTTAGGAAGCCCAAATACTGGATTTTTCCTAGTTTTCTTTGCCATGGGTGCTTTTCAGATGCTTCTACCTGCATGCACAGGATATTGCCAGGGTTCTGGTTATCTTTGAAAAGGAAAAAGAGCAAGATTTGAAAAGCCTCCAGAGATTGCAAATTTTGTACAGGTGACTGTGTGTGTGTGTATAGACACAGAGTGATACCATAAAACAGGAAATTTAAGAAGAACACAAAATCTGAAGGCTGTTGAGTCTCATAGACTGAAATTCAACACCAAATATTTGAGCATATCTGAGCATGAGAGATTCATGATTCAGAAAATGTCTGTGTAGTAATGTTTGAAGCTACTCATAGCAGGAATTGAACAGCAAAAATACTAAAGTAACATAACCATTAGATAGAAGAAAGAATTTGAAATGCTTTTGCCTTTAGTCATATTTCACCTGCTTACAGAACTGAGGAAAGATGCCTAATTTTCAGAAATTATCCTCGTAGTTTGTTACTTCTTGGAAAGAGAAAAGTGAAATTCAGCCTTGTGGAGCAGATGGGCTGCCTATGCTCAATCACTGCAGAGTAGTGTACCAAAACGTGTAGAACCAAAATGTTCTGTGTATTATTCTGTGAATTAACTTAAATATGAGCATAGCAAAGACCAATGTCAGATGTAGAGTGTTGTGTCTCCTCCAAACAGATAGACACCCATTGAAATATCTCTTTAAGTATGTGAGGTCTTAGTTAACAGAGAATGTGGAAGAGGGACATGCCTTCCCGATAACCTTCACTAAAGTACCATTTCCTGAGGAATGAGGGTCTCTGTCATACTTCTTCCAGTTCTGGGAGTCTGGAATTCCTTTCAGTTTAGTAATACAGCCTTGTGGTGGATGGTAGAGAGTTTTACATAGAGTGTTGTGGTTGAGGAGGCTTGCCTCGGAGATGGGACCGGTGGGTTTGATAGCCTTGGTTTGCGGAGAGGCTGAAATCCGGGTATCTGGCTCTGCCGGCGGCTCTGCGTGGGCCTCAGGCTCCCTGTGTCCATCTCTGCTGGCTGATCCCAGCTTTGCGTCAATCTAGCAAATCCATGGAATGTGATCAAAGTTATACAGGAAAAGAAAAACTGTAGTTTCAGTTGAATCAGGACCAGTGGAGTAGTCTCGTGCACCCAAAAATATTTGTACTGCAGATTCAATAAATGAATGGGAGCCTGTTGGAAAGATTCTGAAAGGGAGTTTGCACGCCTTTCAGTTCGGATAATACAAGTAAAGTCAGCCCCCCCCAAAATGTCCGCAGACACAGATCATGCTTAGACCAACTGAGTATTGAAATCCAGTATTTGCCTTGTTTAATGTTCATTAAGGTATTGATTAATTTCAATTTTTTACAGAGTGTCAGGAGGAAACATTTAAAGGAATATGTACCTTTTGTTTAGATCTCTGAGTAGTTTTTAAATGCACTGATAAATATATAGTGCGAGTGACTGCTACTACTCTGTTGCTAAAATATGAAAAAAAATGTGACTAGAAAGCAACATCTTTTCAGGGGAACTAAGTGCAATTAGAACAATTTTGTTAAGAGAGACGTCTCTCACTAAAGTAAAGGACATTAACTCTTTTACTACCCCTGTGGGATGGCTTCCTAAATAGTATGTGTATTTTATATATACACATATGTTAGATACACACACAAATATATTAGAAATAGGTACACACATTCTTCCATATTTACATTATTCTTTTACGAACAAATGAATGCCTGCTGTGATTCCAGCAGAGGTGAAATTTTGCAAGGGATTGGCACTCAGAGCAGAATGTGTATGATACATAAACACATGCACCTCTTGTGTGCTTTTTGGTTTTGTTTTTGTTAAAGAAAATCCACCTGCATACAGTATTTTTCTGCTTATATTTTCAGAACCTTGTTTGCATATGCATTTTCTAGTTCTAGTTATTTATCTGCATACTCAAATCTACTGTATGTGAGGTTTTATAGAGCAATCTGACAGCAGAGCTTCATGTTTTACTGAATGTTTTCTTGGTGCATATGGTCTGACACGGATGAGCAGCCACGGTGAGATTTTGGAGTCTATTAAACTAGCTCATTAAAAAGATCAATCTGTTTCTGTAATAACACTGGGAACCATCAGTCACTGCGAGAGAGAAAAACTGACACCTGAGGAGACAACACATTTTGGTAATTTGTTCATGACATGTCATGAACAAAGTGTTCGCTATATTTTGTTTACAACTTTTGGAGTTTACATTCTCCTGTAGCAAAGCAAAAGAACTTGGACCAATATGAGTATTTATTTTGGAGAATGAATGCCTAGTTGTAAATAACAGGATGCTAAATACATTACTACAAAAGGCATTTTTTACTAATTAGTCATCCTTTAAGGTTGCTAGGAAAAAGTGTGGCAAATGAGCGAGTTATGTAGTGACTACATGTATGAGAGCTCCCTACAAACTGGATATGGGAGATTCTTAGGCAAAAAAGTCTGTTACAATGTATGTACCATTGAGAATGGGAAGAAAATGAAAGTGTTTATGGTTGTTTTGTGGCTTCAGAAAGTGGCACTTCTTGTGCCCTCAGTGCCCTGACACTGAATTGATATGGAAGATATCTGGGCACAGGGGCCATCCTTGATGCTTCCTTTAGGCAAATACTTTTATTTCAAGAAGCTGCTAAGTGTCATGATTAATGAGGTGAAGGATGCTCAGCAGATCTAGCAGCTATGTGTAATTATGACAAATTTTAAGAAAAAAATCTTGATACAAATAGTTAGCATGGCAATTTCATCTCTTCATCTTACATAGTACTCGAAACAAAAAAATATTTTTCCCTAATAGAACATTAGCTCTCCTTTGGTCATCAAGCTGATATTGGCAGAAGTCCAGTTTAAATAAAAGCATCTTGCATAAATAGTGGATAAAGAACTTTGTCATGGTTTTATAAGCTGACTTCTGTATTCCTAGAAATTGGTGTAATATTCTGCATCAGATGAAAGTTATTCTTTCCAGTTTTTCATGATCTTATTTTTTATTCAGGAAATTACCCATAAATTGAAGTGATAACTTAAAAGCAACATAAGCTGTTTAAAGTGGGTGCAGGATAATCACTAGTACCTGCTTTGCTATCTCTAATGCAGGCAAATAATGACTCCAAGTAAAACTCCTCTCTCTGCTGTTTATAGCCAAAGGACCCCATCTTTTTAATATTACCAGTTTTTTAAATGGCTGTGCGAATACACACACAGCTTTGCATACACATCAAGGAAACATTCGCCATGCCAATATGATGCAAGACAAATAAAATCAAGAAAATGTATCAATTAGACGTCCTACACATTTAATGTGATTTCCTGTCTATATCTTGTTTTACGAGCTCTGATTTTGCTGCTTTGTAAAATCAGATGGTTCTGGCTGAAAATTTTTTTCAGCATGCTGAACCTGCATTCGAAATAGCTCTGGGTTTTTTGAACCCAGAGCTATTTTGTTTCAGTCCTCATATAGGTCTGCTGTGGAACAGGAATGCTGCCTCGGGCACCTTGGGAAATGTCATGGTCCCAAGGGAATGGCAAAATGAATCCAAGAAGAATGAGTAAGATTGTGATCAAAAAGGGAGGCAGAACTGTAGGTTGAGGTCAGACCTTCTGAACTATTGACTAGTTGTCTTTTATAACTGTTGTATTCAGTATATTCGGTTGTAGTGAATTTACCAGTGATTTCTTTTGTGATGAGACTTTGGAAGTCATGACTTCACAGCTACCTTTTTCTATATTTTATTTAGTCAGAAATATTAAATCATTTTGTGAAGAAATTATAGCATTCTGCTAAGTAGCTTTTTCGGACAGTGTAAAAACAAATTGCAGAATTAGGGTTTCAACACCCAGAAAGCAATTGACAGCCATTATGCAACATAATAACAAAAATAGGAATTGAATTTCAGTAAGTGCATTTCCCATGGTAATGTTAGTTTCTATGTTAGTTGAAGTAGGGGTTCTAGAAGAAAATGGACATGCTGGTGTATTGTCCAAATTGCTACACTGAATTGCAGTTAAAGTGCAGAGCATTAAAAATAGCACAGAAGTACCTGTACAGTGAGGTGCAGTTATCAACATTTGTATGAAATATGCTGTTTTGGCATCTAATTGCAGTGGAAAAAAGCAAAAACACACTTCCTGATTGTTTTCCAGAATGCTACGTTTTGTTTTCTGCTTTGCTCTCCCTACATTGAACTATTGAAATAGTTGAGGAAGATAATTATTTATTTACAATTTCATTTTTCCTCCATCTTTGTTAGAGATGGTTCTAACTGCCACTCTGAAATTATTTTTTCAAATTATTTTTAAAAATAAAATCCTCTACTTTTTTACTGCAATCCTGCAGTTATTTTTCTGAAACAAGGTATAACCTCCAGTTGAACAAAGTGTTTCTTTTATCTCTCTGTTAAAGATAGTGAGGGCTGTCGTGCTGTACTGGTGTAAAATTCTCCTCCCCTCACCATAATTAAATATAATAAAATGTACATTTTTGCCTACTTCACTGGCATTAGCGACTGTGGTGAGATCCCTGGAAAATCTGTCTTTGTTCCTCCTGAAAACGGTGGAACCGATCTTTTGATGTCCTCATGGTAATTGCTAGTCCTTACTGTGATCCCCATGGACATTGGCAAAGCTTTGGCTTCTCCCTTTCTCTGCCCTTTGACATTGAAGGAGGTCCCACCGAGACACAGCCGTGAATACACTGAGTATTTCTCCGGAGATGCTCACTCAGGGTTGCCTTGCTTGGTGGAGTGGTTTGTTGAAGAGGGTTGGTTTTCTTTTCCTCTTTGACAGCAGACAAAAAACTTAAGAAAATTTGATCAAATTTACCTTCCTGTCAAAGGGACAAAGGTTTTTGTTACTAGGGAGATATATTATGTCCATAAATCATGAAGGAGGAAGTTCTTGGGGAGCTTAGGTTATATGACTTCATAAAATGTTTTTCAGCTTTTAGACAACTTAGTTTTTATAAGAAAAGCAGGTTTTCCTCATCTGTTTGATAAAGATTTTTGGAGAGAAGGACTGAATAGTTTGAAATATTTACATTTACTAACTCTTCACAGCTAGTCTTTCGTCGTTTTGGTTATTGCACTGGTATCAGAACTATTCTATGTTGAAACAAAGCTTCCCTGAAAGCTATTGTAAACCCACTAAAGTAACTCCAGGTTTTCTTTCTACTTTGTTTTACTGGAAAATTAATTCAGTGCAAGTTCCAAGTTCTCACCTTCATGGACAGAGGTTAAAGATTACTGTTGTGATCATAAGCATTATATTAGTTTATGAGTTGGTCTCCTTTTGTCCAGAGTGCAAACTGAAATTAGAAACATCATTACTTCGGGTCTGACAGTAACTTTCATGTAACTTATTATGAAATTGCTGGTTATGAAGTGAATTAATAAGGCAAATTGCCTTCCTCCTTGATAACTCTCTGAAGGTACCTCAGGATAAAGCACTGTCTGCTACGGAGTAGTGGAGTGGAGAATCTTGAAGGTTATTTGAGGCCTTCACCCTAAGTAGGTCTTTCTGTGAAACTAATGACAGGCCCAGCACCTTATAGTGAAATAGTCAAGGTGCTACAAAACTGCAAAAAAAAAAAAAATTCTTCTCATCTAGAGTCTTTCTTGCCCAAGAGAGATCTAAAAAGCTGCTGTTACCATGTCGTTCTGATCGTGGAGGTTAACTCATGGTGACATAACTTACAGCGCAGGTTCAGCATGCTGAAACACACACCTAGACTGTGTGCTGTCCTGTGGGGGAAAAATATTTCCTAAGTTTAAAGGTTCCCCTGATCACTGTATCCAGCAGTACCGTTACGAGTGTCTGTAGCTTGGCCCGTTGCTTTGTGTATGATTTGATCACCCTATGGCTTCAGCAAATGCTGCTCTCCCTCCACTGCTGCTTCTTAGGCTGTTCCATGGGAAGGGGCGCCTGGCCAGTATGCGTTAAGATCCAGGGATAGTTAAACAGGGTGAATGTGTCATTTGTCTGTTTGAATGAGCATGGTTATGAAAAGTTGCGCAAAACCACACTTGGAGCACAAATAAAGTGTAAGCTTTAGTTCTTAAAGCATCTTGGGCATGTGGGGGTGCATGTGTCTGAATAGCCCTGCTCACAAAGGTCTGTAATAAAACGTCCCTTTGCTTCCTTTTGCAGAACCAAAGAAAACGGCTTTGACAGAGAGCCTTTGCACTCAGAGCATCCAAGCAAGCGGCCCTGCACTATTAGCCCAGGCCAGCGGTACAGTCCAAATAATGGCTTATCTTATCAGCCCAATGGTCTGCCTCATCCCACGCCACCTCCACCTCAGCATTACCGTTTGGATGATATGGCCATTGCCCACCACTACAGGGACTCATACAGACACCCCAACCACAGGGACCTCAGGGACAGAAACAGACCTATGGGTAAGGCATGTTGATTCGCTGCGTTGTTCTTGACAAGCTGCTGTTTTCCTTGTAATTATACTTTCTCTTCTGGTTTTTGGCTTTATGTTTTGATAATAAAATACACCCACCTATCACATAACAACCTTTGTGGATGATTGTCCATCTAGAGGCTCCCAATGGCCTGGTTATTTCAGGCTAGGCTAAACAGAACCCTCTCTTGTCTTGAGTGCCACATTTGTGACAGCATCAAAAGTGCTATAAATTTGTTCCAGTTGGACAAGAGGGAGGTTGTTAGCCTTTGGAGGCATGTTCCTTGGGTGACATCTCAAGGAGCTCCACACACGGTGATGGTGATGTGCGTCCAGGAGGCCTCCAGCAGGAGCAGCACACCCTGTGGGGGACTGCACTGGCAGCACAATTTGCTTTATGGGGACGTTTGATGACCTGGGATTTCCTGACTTGCTTCATATCCACACATACTATATTTTTCTTCCTTTAAAAAAATCTTCAATCAAAGAGGGACATTTACAAATAATCAGCAGTTGTAGAGAGGAGTCTAAGCAGAGTCTTGCTTCCTAAGAGTGCTGATGTTCTTGGTTCTACCGTGTTGTCAACTGCTACATTTTACCCACATGTGATTTAAACATCTGTCAAAGAATGAACCCTCAATGATTGTGTGTTGACATGGTAATAATTACTGCATTTAATGAAATAACACTCAGTTTATACTAATATTTTTTCAGCTCTTTGAAGTACTGCTAGTGTTTGATAAAGTTGATTATCAGATATTGTCTCGCTCACTTCTTCAAATAGTCCAAATAAAATAAATATATATTAATTATGGTCTTATGTAGTCAGATGTCATGTTCTTAACAGGTCATCTTGTGACCAACAGAGCTTGCAAATACTGGAGACAGTAAATTCAGTAAAATGGGGGGAGTGAGGGGAAAAGTTCTAAAGTGAACTTAGATCTAGTGAAATAAACTCTGTTTATTTTTATAGTGGTATTTCTGTAACAAGACCAGGAATTATTTATTTTGAATTTAAAAGTAAATAGTAAACAATGTATTAGGGGTATTATCAGGATGAGAGTATCTAATTTTAAATGTTAGAATAACTGCACTTTCCTAATAAAATTAAAATTAAAATTCATGCCATTACTTCTCTATTTTTCTTCATATTAAGACTAATTTTAAATGTAAGGAAAGCTTGACATCAATATAACCACATAAAAAGAAGAATGACTATAAAAGCGTAACTTTTTCAAATATATTTGAGAATGAATTCCATTATGTTAGAGTAATGATTGCTAAGGAATCTGTTTGACATTACATTTGTTATCAAAAATCTTCAATTTTACCTTTTCACTCAAAGATGATGGCAGTTAATTCTATGTATATTTTAATATACTAAAGCAACCATTGCTGTTATAGCACCATAATAAAGCTACCCCACAACTGAGGTAAGCTAGTTTAAGTGAATAGAACAGTGACAAAATAGAGGTTTGATACTGTAAAACATTTAATTATGACTTACATTCTGTATATTCTTTTTATCAGTGAGTTGCATCATTTAAGGGGTACTTATGTTTAGTTACGTTTTTACATAATTTGTGCTGAGATAGGTAAACTTCAAGTAACAGGTATTTCTGATTCTAAGGAATGTCTGCAGAAACCTTCCTTAAAATTTGCATGCTTAGTAGCAGATGAGTATAGTAGGTATCCAGCTTCTGTGTGCAGGTGCATCTAGAAGTGCACATGTTTACATATGCATGTATATAATATGATGTATATATTGCCACTTATATCCTCAAGACTCTGTTTTCTTCTTTTTTCCCCCTAGAGGACTACCTACACTGTAAACATGATTTGCTCCTTTTTGGCAGGGTTGCATGGCACACGTCAAGAAGAAATGATTGATCACAGGCTAACAGACAGAGAATGGGCAGAAGAATGGAAACACCTGGACCATGTAAGGATCACTATATGTAGAAGTGAGCAAAGGGAATCCTGTATGCCATAAGCAAAACCAAGTTAAATATCATCTATAAAGGATGTGATTTTAAACTTTTCCCAGGACAAGTTTTTGAAGTATTGGTGAATAATATGTGAGCCTGATGTTCCCCATTAGGTAGCTTATATTTGCCCTTGCTATTCAAACGCTTGTTGCAGAATCCTAATTGCTATAGAATGCCAAATGCAGACAGGATGCTGCTGTCTGAAGGCTGGATTTGGAATGGATAGAATGGATAATTGTATTTGTTCTTTGAATTTATTAGCTGTTATAATGTTAGTTGGCAACAGTTCTGGGCCAGATACCCTGGACTGCTGTGGTTCCCTGTCCCACTAGTGGTGGGTCTATAGTAATTTCAGTGTTTTCATCCTCTTTCTTTCCTTTTTCTCCATAAATTCATACCTATCTATATTAGGATCACCAGTTAAAGAGATATTTTTCCATATACTTTTGAAGGACTCTTTTCTCTAGTAGAAATCAGGCATTCAGCACATTAATGTTTTCCTTATATTTTACTCAGTTTGTGAGTTCTTTTTTTGTTTGCTTGTTTACTGAGTGTTCTTTTTTATTTCTCCCTTCCACCACTGTGGATAGCTGTTAAATTGTATAATGGACATGGTGGAAAAAACTAGGCGATCTCTCACTGTACTACGGCGATGTCAAGAAGCAGACCGTGAGGAGCTGAATTACTGGATACGGCGGTACAGTGATGCAGAAGATTTAAAAAAAGGCGGTAACAGCAGCAGTAGTCATTCCAGACAGCAGAGTCCAGTGAATCCGGATCCAGTTACATTAGGTACAGTATTCTCCCATAAAATTGTTTATCAGTCTTACATGAGCTCGGCTAAGTGCCAGATGAAGTTCAGATTTGTCCTGATTCTTCCTCCTTGATAGGGGTGAGGTCTTCCTCTGTGCTGATTACTGAATTCACTCCAACTTCTGTGTCCTAAAAGTCTTGTTTGCGTGTGACATGGTTTGGGAGTTTTGGTGGTGCTTGGGAATTTGCTTTCCATTCAGCAATGTAGGAGGGTGGTAGAGTGGGAAAACAATATAATGTAGGGATGGTAGAGCAATGGGATGAACGCTTTGGCTCTCACTCCCTTGTGTCTCTCTTCCCTGCCGATATTATAAGCAAACTTTAGGTGCTTCTGGCACTCCTTAGCTGTCCTTGGTTTCAGTACAATAAAGCAATAGTCCCACCGGCGTGTCGGCCGCTGGGCTCCCTGGATGCCCCAGGTCTGGTCCCCATCTGCGGCTCCCGCAGCTGCGCTGGGCCCTGGGCCCTGCTCGCGCTGTGCCTGCAGCCTCACCGAGCTCAGGTCAGGCTGCGAAGTGCACTTAACAAGCAGTCTAGGGAATCGGCTTTCACCCCATGTTGTAACTTCCAGTTGCACTCGTACCAAAATGCCTCAAAACTAGCTTGAGATGACTGCCTTATAAATACAAGCATTTATTCGGTGTTCTTCCAGTAATTCCTTAATATTATTTGGACTGCTTCTCCCATCCCCTTAGTTTTATGGTGGATGGAGGGTAGAGAGAAATATCTCAGTGGTCCCTTAATTGTTCTCTGTGCCTTGGAGAGCGCCAAACTAAGATTCTTGATCTAATATTTGACTTAAGCACACAAAAAAAGGCCATATCAAAAGCCCTCTGCCTGAGATCATCATAAACTCTGGTCATTAGAAGAATTGAATATGTATGGTTTAAAAAAAATGAATCTTTATTCTTTTTCTCCTCAAGAATAGCTTTTTAATTCTAAAATCTATCTATTTGCATATAGGTAAATGTAAAAAAAAATTGCCCTCTCCACAGTCCTATTGGTAAATCATTAGAGCTCTTACTGTAATATTTAGTGCTTCTTTATAACAAATGAATTCTTTTTCTCTTTCTCTCCTCTCTCTCTTCCTCTCTTCCTCCCTTTTTCCCTTTCTCCTTTTCTCCCTTTCTCGTTTCCTTCCTTCCTTCCTTCCTTCCTTCCTTCCTTCCTTCCTTCCTTCCTTCCTTCCTTCCTTCCTTCCTTCCTTC
>JAWLRI010000031.1:6015499-6027999 GCA_034781795.1 Crypturellus tataupa
CAAAATGAGATGAGGCAGCAATCATGTGAACATGTGATTCACTTTAAACTTCTGGAGATTCGTAGATTCAAGCAGAGTATACAAAGCTGAGCACATGCTTTCATGATTGCTGGAGCAAGAACCTTGTTTGCAGCATCCTGTAGATTAAAGTGGTGTAAACTCACATCAGTTTTGTAAATCAGCAGAAAGTCACCAGTGTCACAAAGAAAATAAAGGCCATGCACATCCCAAAGCAGTCCAGACAAAAAGACCACGCACTCTGGGGCGTGAGGCCCTGATAATTCCTGCTACATGCTCTTCATGGCCTTTTTTATTTGCCAGCGGCAGGCTGAGAGCAAGGGCTGCTACCTCACCTGTGCCCAGCACCTTTCCTTCCTCATCAGTGTGCCAGGACGCGAGGGAGGGGATGGGGAGCAGCCTGCTGAACCGGCGCGCCAGGCCCCGTGCAGCCCTGCCCCGAGAGCTGGTGTCTGCACCGAGCCAGCCCCAAAGAGCCCTGGTCACTCTGAGAAACCCCTGTTCCACACCGTCCAACTGCCCCACATAGCAGCTTGCTGACTGGGACCTCTCCCAGGCATCAGTCTAGTCAAAGCAAAGGAAGATTTCAATTGCATTCCAGAAAAGACGCATTGACAAAGAGAATTTATGCCAAGAATGATTAGCATTAGGAGAAAATAGAGGATGTGTGTGATATGCATCATAGACATTTTGTTTTAAAGCTTCCTGCTTCATGTTTTCCATTGTTTGAATCCAATCAATCTTCCTCCTTCTGGAAAAGAAGCTGTATTTTTTTTTTTAATTTTATCTGAAACGGCCAAGTCTGGATTTTAATGTCTATAAAATGTGTGTAGATACCGAAAGCATCTTTTTAAAGGAAATGGGAAGAAAATAAGTAATAAGCTATTTTGTCTATTTTTAGTAAGTTGGATGTCAAGAGTTCATATGATGCTGAAATAATGATGTTGCATTATGAGGAAGAGAAAAACAGAATGTGTTTGAACTCTTTTTTCGCATGTAGTACATCACTACACAAATTCTGCTTTAAGATATAATGGAAATGCTGAAGTATAATCCATAGTTTATGCTAATTAAAAAATAACTTTCATTTTTCCTCAGCATGTGGCTTTGTTAGTGCTTTTAACACCTTCACACTTTCAGAACTTGTGCAGTGCGGAAGTTAGAATATAACCTGCGATTTCTGTGTTTGACTGGAAAAAAAGCAGATTATGTGGAATTGAAAAATCTCAAGAAATTAGTAGAAACCTCTGGAAAATGTTGGGTTATTCTTCTTTGTTTTTAAAATAATAGTTTAAATTGGCAATTTGAACCACTGCAAACATTTCCACAAAAGATTAAGCTTATATAATGTAATGAAAGTGCTTCACATAATTTAAAGATCATTTTATTCATTGCAAATATCAGCAAGAATACAGATTTTCTCAAAGAAAACCACTTTGTTAATAACTGCGACTCATAGACACAAAAGGGTCTGTATTTAAGTTGCCTCGTTTTTATGAAAATGATAATAAAATTGCATCTGTATGTTTGCCTGTGTATATTTTTTTTCTCCGATCTGTGAATGTTTGCAGTTGGTAATAAATATTCAAGCACCTTGCAAATGTCCTACCAATTCCCTTTGCTGATCTCTCTGTGCCTGTGGGACTAGAATAGGAATGCATAATTTAAATATAAATTGCTTGATTTGCATATACAATTAGTCTAGCTGCAGCTTTGATCGTAAGCAAAAATTATTGTCCTGGATTGCCACTTAGATAGAATTTTAATTCACCTTGAATATTCAAAGTAAATTAAGACCTGGCTGCATGGTTGAAGGGTATGATTTTTTCCTCTCCTGAGGCTTTCCCCTTAACAACATTTATGGTAGGATAATATAAGGCATATTTTCAGCCTCATAAAAATAAAGGCATAAGTTTTATTTCTAAATTTTTCCTCTCTTGAAAACTTCAGTCAAAACACATATATGTCACACATACACATTAGCATGCACACACAGAGTAATGGAGCTGTTCTGTCCTTTTAATTTAACCTGGGTGCATAGATAAAAATTAGGATTTTCCTTGTACTTTTTATTTGGTATCATGTAATAATAATTTTAAATGAGAACTGTTATTTTTAATGAGAAATTCAGAGATTTGAGTGATTAAAGCACTAAGACGGTTATTGACTTGTTGTCTGTATGTACGGTAATGTACATGTACATGCACACAAATGCATGTAATACAGCCTAAATTTCAAACACATAACGTAGTTGTAATACTTACATTTTAATCTACAGTAAAACATTTTTATTAGAAATCTATGCTTTTAATTAAACAGAACATTTAATTAAGGTGGTTTTTAAGTGGGTGAAACAATTAAGTACAAACACTTGAATGAAACATGTCATAATTAGTTTTAATAGAGTGTTAATTGGTACTAGGTTTGCCAAGTTAATAATTACTGCTTATTAAATTTTCAATTAATCATTGTCATTTTGCTTTGAATAAAGATGAAAATTAGATAAACTAATTCAGGGGGAGGATGGTTTCCTTGTTAATTAGAGCAGTTAATTAAAAAAAAAAAGAAATTACTTGTTTTAGTTGTCAATTAAAAGACTGTTCATTAGTAAAATCTTTGCATTCTTCCTGCATCAAAACTCAAATAACTAATTTGTGACAATTTCTGTTTTCTGGAATAGAAGATATGGCACTAGTATATACAGAAGAAGGTGCATATATTGACTTATTTTACAAAAATTGAAAGGTTTAAATTAAATAAAGCGTCTACAGTCATACTCAGTTTTAACTACATGCTTAGGTCTTCTTGGCTTTGCTGTGCTCAGGAGCTCTGTTGAATCAGGGTGTAGCTTCTTCACGACATAAATGTTCATCTCAAATGGAGATTGGTATATCAAAACAATATTCATAAATAAATCTTTGAATCCTAAAATTACAGCAGTGAATTTTTTAATAAATTCTCGAGTCTTTCTTTACAGGTATGTCTTTATTCTTTACATACAGAATAACTGGTTAGTGACTCTAAATTTGCTCTAAATTTCCAGAACTTAAACATACAAATATGAAAAAGTCCAAATAATATAAATTTTTGCCAAACATATTCATTAATCTAGTGCCAGGTTTGCAAGCAAACTCATGAAAAAAACCATGGAAATATAAAGCAGAGATAGAAACCCCTGGTTGCAAAGAGGTAACAGCCACGAGTCAAAGCTCTGCTCTCCACCATGAGCACTGTGCACCTCTGAGAGTGTCCAGGCATGGGGAAGCATCTGCATGGTTTTGAGGACAAGTCCATCTTTGCCCTTCTCCTCAAAATGAAGGTGCACAGTGTAAGAGAGCATCTGTGGCGTTCATGCGTTACTCCGGTGTAGCCCTGCACCAAACTTACTATGCTGAAGAAGATTTCTCCCCGTTTCTCATTTACAGAGGAAGCGGTCAACGAAGTCAAGCGGCAGGCGATGGCGGAGCTGCAGAAGGCCGTATCGGAGGCCGAGCGGAAAGCTCACGACATGATCACTTCAGAGAGAGCTAAAATGGAGCGCACGGTTGCCGAAGCCAAGCGACAGGCTGCGGAGGATGCACTAGCTGTTATCAACCAGCAGGAAGATTCGAGTGAGGTGAGGTCTGGCTGCACTGGACGCTCTGTCCAAATGCTCTCCCTTAACCCACCTCTGCCAGGGGCTTCTCCTTGGCAGCGCTCGAATCCATTTTGCCTCTTCCAGTAAAGACTGGCAAAGAGCTGCCATTTGGGACAGGTGGCTGTGGACGTCTTTGCCTTCCATCCTCTCCGACCCTGTCTAAGGTCAAAAAAAGGCACATGAGACTGTTGCACTGGGAAAATGAGATTGCAAACTATGCAGTGGGGCAGGAAACTGGAGGATGCAGAGGCAGGCAATTCAGTCCTTAACCAAGTGGGGCTTTAAAAAACAGGAGTAACTGAGCCAACTTTAATCTACCAAATCAAGTTATCGACATGACATCAGTGTTGTTCAGTGCAGGCTGCTAACTGCTTCTCCAGTGGCTTTGGTGTTAAGGGCATGTGCTGAGCTCTAGATGTTCTTGGCTACATTGCTAGCCGAGCCCAAAAGTGCTAGTGAACTTAAGCTGCAGTCTCACCTGTTAGTTGATGTTCAGGGCTACATACAACACGTATAATGCAGACCGACATACCTCAGCTGTAGTTTAGATTTTCATTATCATTATTTTAAAGCTCTTCAGTTACCAGTGTTGTTATTGACAACATTGTTGTTATTGACAACATTGGTACAGTGTTATGGTACCAAAATATTTCACAGTGAAATGTAATGTAAATAAAGAGTCTAATGGATTATAGAGCAAGGTAGCTAGAAACTTGTCTGAAAAACATGTTGCAGGTAGATTCATGGGAGACAGAATATGTAAGTTACCTTGCTTAAAATGTGTTACTTTAACTCCCAGGAATATTTTTAGTTGAGGAGTGGGCAGGCAGCATTTGGAAGGAAAAAAAATGGACTGAAAAAGCAACAAAGAATACAGTAGGAATAAACATGTTAAGCCCAATTTTTTTTCAAAGCTGGAAATGGAAGCCTTGAATCCCTGTGGTATGAGACAAACAGCAGCATAAACAACCAAGAGTTGGGATAGAAAGAACACTATGTTTACCAGTGATGAAACATGACGTTACAAAATATCCTATCAACTACATGCTGTTTTTAAATGTCTTGTATATAGTCTTAATTTCTCAAGGCCACTGAAATGATAGAATATTAGCTTAATAAATTATTTGATGCTCTAGTATTAAGTAAAGCTAAATCTTAAGTTCTGTAGTGCAGCAAGTTGGAGAAATAATAGATGTGTGGCACCCTGGTCTATATGGATGCATATTTGTGTATGCTTGTGAAAGCGCTAAACGGCAGTGTTGCAGAAGAGTGACATAAGTTGAAAGATTCATATTAACTATCTGCGTCATGCCCAGAAAAATGGCAGAAATCATGAGCGGATAAGTCAGCAGCGTGCTGCAGGATGCATCCATAATTTGAGGGAGCGTAAGATTTTAATTCATACCAGGCTTCTCTGGAGATGAAAGACCATTGTGGGATCACTGAATGCCCAGAGTTTCTCCTTAATGTGTAGCAGATGAATAACAAGGAGACAAAAGGAATTGATTTTCAGCATCTGAAAGTTTCTCAGGAAGAAAGGGACCAAGGGAAGTGTATGTACCCTTTAAGTACTAACTGTTCCATTGCAGATTAAATGAGACATAAATTCAATTTATTGGCATTTTGTATCTGAGATGTTCAAGGACATTTTTCCTATGGTGTGTTCATAGAAAGTGCATTTGTCTGACTTAGTGTCATTAAAGAGCAGTTATTTTTTGTGTGTGTATGTATACAAGAGACTGCTATTATTAAAACCAAAATTCCCAACATAAGTGCCTAAGAGGAAACTGCAAATTAAATATGTTTAGTGAACTGGTACATTGTAGGCAGGACAGATAAGTACTTACTGCCAATATATACAGCTCATTCTTCCACAAACAAATGTGCATCCAAAGGAATGAAAGCGAGTGCATGTGCTGTAATTCACTCCTGCGCAGTGATATTTCTGGAGAAGGCTGTATAACAACAGACACCTTCATTTCATCTTCAGAAGAATTGCTTGCGAGATTGTTCACTTCTTGGAAATAGAACTTTAAAGAAAGGCAAATGATGCCTTTAATTTAATTCTAATGAAATGTGGCTCCTAAGGTCACTGATGTTCTCAGTGCTGTTCATCCCCAGGTAAGATGCAAACCTCCTCGACGCAGACCAAATGAAATATCTGAGACCTATTTAAAGAGAATTAGAGTGGCCGGGTCCTACAGTTTTATTGCTGTGGTCATGAGTGGCATAGCAGTGTGGCAGCTCAGCGGTGTGGAAAATGCAGCTTTCAATAAACTAGCTGAAAGGAGAAAATCCAAGTTAGTTAAAGGTGTTTCTAACTTTTTATCATTAGTTTCTCTTCTCTTATGCCAAATTTCAACCATTTAGTGCAATGCTTCCCCAAATTATCCATTAATTTAGGCTGTCCTTTTTCAGGTAATTTTTGTAAAAAATGGACCAACCTTTCCCTTCATCTCTGAGAGCAAGAGAGAAGCCTGTCAGTGTTTGAAAAATGTTTATTTTGAAATGACACTTTCTGTTGATTGGGTAGAGTAGTAAATCCTGATGTTTACTTCAGTGCTCATTATCTTTTGTTCTCTTTGTGCATATCCAGCCTCATTTGTCCAAACTATAAGCCCCCTGTAACTTCTCTCTGTTTTAGAGCTTTCAGCACTACCCTTCCAGATGTAATAGGTGTCCTGTAGCTGTTCCAGCAATGCAGTTTCCTGTGTGCTAGAGGCACTGAAAAATATTTCCAGCACTAGAATATAGTTCTAAAAACAAGGGTGATGTTGTAGTAGCAGCTCCTGCAATCTTGCAAGCTAGAGCTAAGTGTCACTGCTCATTTCTTATCTTTGGATGGACGTTCTGCCAAGGTCTGCAAGAGAGCTCAGTATAGGCTGCTATATAATCTCCATGTGCTTCCTGATGGAGAATATTTCTCCCATGGGTGTCATTTGTTTTTCTGGTTTTGTAAACTGTGAAGGGAGATGGGAATTTGGCACCAGATTTCTAAAGTATCAGATATAAATTTCATCTGATATGACCATTCCCTGTCTGTTGGAAAGATTTCTCCCTTACAGCTCTTCATCTGTTATTCAGCAAAATGGAACCTCGACCTACCTGAGACTTCTTTGAGTTACTTTTTGCAAATATAAATTAGAATAAAATTGGACATGTTGAGGTGAGGAGAGCGAAATAAAAGGAGTTGAGGACACTGAGAGGACTAATAGGAGAGGTGTGGGAAATGTCTTTTAAGAAGTGATCTGCAGTATTTTGAGAATTACCATGTGTCATAGTGCAGTTTTCATTTCTGGTTCCAACCTGGCTCCTTGTTGAATTACTGTTCTTTGCTTGTATTTGAATTATTCAGTCTGATTTAATTGGAAATACCATTGCTTCAGTGTCTATACATTTACTTTCTGAAGAGTTTTTTAATTTGTCAGCATAAGTCTTTGAGATAGACCAGGGCATTCTCCTAATTTTCTGTTGTTATTATGAGAGCTTGATTGAAGCTTAGTGGATGGAGCAGACTTCTGTTGGAAAATAAAAGGACAAGAGAAGGTCTATCTGTCAGCAGGGCTGTTCCAGAACCACAAATTATTTCTTTACTGATTCCTTACAGTTGGTTGACAAAAGATGACCCATTCTTCAGTAGTTGACTTGGCAAAATGCAGGGACATGTGTGAGCAGCCTACTCTTTAATGACTGCCTTGCTTGCTTTGGCTGTAATGTACTGTTGTGCAAATCAATTTTAATAGTAAGGGTGAACAGCTTAGCAAGGAGACTGGCTGCCCAGATTGAAACATCTGTCTTTCTGCTCTGATATAAAATGCCACTGAAAAATCTGACACTCAGTGTTCTTCCTCCTCACTAGAGCAATGGCTGGGGAAGGAACACAGATAGTTTAGTTCTCTCTACTTAAAGCAGATGCTGACATCTGCTCAGATAAAACAAGTATGTAACTGGTCCAACACTGCTTTTAAGAGATGTGTAATGTTGAGGCTTGTTTATATAGCAGCAGTTTATGTTGTATGCGAATATCACACTTACCTGACATTTTGAAGACAGCTGGGTTCAATCTATGCTGACTGATCCACTGAGACCAGAACTGTGCCAGCAAACCTGACTCTCAGCATCAGATGCTATGGTGCAGGCAAGCCTAGCTTTTAGGCTAGAATTACATCTAATACATATGTCAACTAATGTTAATTTTTTGTTGGGCATTTCTGGGAACTTAGCATGTCGCTCTCTGCAGTGGTGGGTGGTAAAGATGTACTGGAGTCGTCCGTTCAGAGCAGAATCGGACCAGAGGCAATAAAGGGTTGTTTGCTTCCCATTGGCAGTGCCCCAAGTTGCTAAACCTGCCTAGGCAGCTTGCACGTCTCTTCACTGTGCTTCTTGGCACTTCTGTTTTCAGGATGTAGCTTCTCTCATGCTAACTTGTATGAACACAGATAGGCTTCACACAGTAAACAGTGTCTTGGATAAGCCTTGAGTGTTCAGTGATTGTTATGACTTTATCAGAAACATCTAAAGATTTGGATATCTTTGTATGGAGTGCTGCATTTAGACACAGTGTGGGAATTTCCAGAGTCCTGATGTGTTTTGTCTTCTGATGAGTCTTTGTTAGAATTTTCAAAAAGTGCTTTGCTGTTTTATTGAGCCAGTGTTCATGCAATATGAACTCATTAATGCCACTGTGATTTCAGTAATCTCTAAATGTTCATTCTCTCTCTGTCGGTTGGCAGTGATAGTTTTGAATAGCATGAGTGTTGAATATAGATCCTGAAAAAATCTGGATTCACAACTGTGCTTCCTTTCTCACTGAGCTGGGAAAATTCAGAACTCTTCAAAGGTGACATTGCAATGTTTGATATGTATTTCGACATTTTAGAGTTCATCGTGTCTTTGACATTTCAAAGTTATTTTATTCTTTTGTTCTTTAAGTCACTTCTCCCCTGAGTCTCCACAAGAGGTGTCAGAAAAGTAAATACTGAAATACTGTCGTTTAATACTGCAGAGGCAGAGGATGTGCAAAACTATTAACAAATAATGTGTCCTTGTACAAGAGACCACAAAAATAGAGACCTTTTTATGAGATTTTTTTATAAGGGCAAACAGAAGTTTCTGAATTTTGTCATTTAAAGATTGAAGTTTAAGTAGATGAGAATTAAGACTCAGATCTAAGATAAGACTCTGACCTAAGATAAGACTCTGACCTAAGACCAATGTTCCTTGTCAGTTAAAAGAGGAGGATGAAATACAATCAGTGGCATAGATTTTGAGCAAGATTCCCATATGGTGTAATTTAGCCCAATTGTATTGAATTAATCCGTTTTCAAGGTAGTGAGGTTAAATTGAATTATGTAGTCTAAGAATCTGGCCTTTTGCATAACCTCACTATTTCACAGGAAAATCAATGCAGAGTTAAATTGTAATCCAGTCTTCCTCATAGTTTTAGCTACATCTGGAACTCTGTACAAAGCACTGACTGGAAGTGCAGTGCAGTAGGTCACTACCTAAAGATAGAGCAAATAGACCAGGAAAAGCTTCAGGAAATCAGCAGCTCCCTGTGCATGGTCAACTCTTGCCATATTGTCCCTATATTTGTTGCACATGCGTTTTAGTGATGGAGATTCTGCAGTGCCTCTAAGCAATATTTTCATATCTGTGAAAAGATTTCTCCTAATATCTATTTCCAGATTTTCTTAGAGCTGTTTGATCTCATTACTTCTCCTGCAAATCCCATGGACATGATCATTGACCATCTCACTGTAGTAGCTCCTTAAATGTTTGGATGCTGCTGTGACATCTCTCAGACAATTCTGTGCTCTTTTTAGGTTAAACAGTCCTGGTTTATTCAGTAATGAACAGCTTGCGCGTCTCTGGCCTACAGTTATCCTGCTGCCTTTCTTTGCGTTCTTTTCAGATCTTATTCGCCTTATTTTATTTGCCATATTTGAAGTCCATCATCCCAAGTTGGACATTACTCCAGGCCAGGCCTTGACAATGGCAGTAGGCAGGGAATCTTGTCCCATATGTAAGCAGTCTAGGTAAAGCAGTCCATATCCTGGTTATAAGCCCTTGGGTGGTGATTGTTACCTTTTTAAGAGCAGCACATTGTTGGCCCAGGGTTATCCCAGATGTTGTCCATGCAGTTCGCCCTGGGAGGTCCATTTTGCGGATACAGAAGTACGTAATTAGGACTTACATTGAGCTCTAGAGCTTTGCAGAAGAGGATATATCTTGAGCATGGTCAATACCTTCCTGAGCTCAAGCTTCTGTTCACAGTGTCTGGATCAGCTGGGAATACCTGAGCAGGGGGAAAAAGCTCAGCTCAGGCCATTAGCTGACACCTTGGGCTGCGTCTTTTTCAGGGCATGGGCTCCAGAGCTAACAGCCCGCAATGAGAACAGAAAGCATCTGTCAGCAAAGCTTGCTGGGCTTAAGCCAGATAATTACTGCTGGCTTTCCCTACTAAGGCATGGGAAGGAGAGGCACATAATGAGCGGTGAGGATCTGTAGGACAGGCAGCTTCTGCCTGTCAAACGCAGCTACTATTGCAGGGCTGTTCCTTCTGTCACGTGTGCTTGTTTATGATGATTTGCATACTCTGTAGTACTGTTTAAATGAAATAATCTTTTTATGAATGTGAACCGTAAAATTTATTTTGAAATTCTTGCATTTTATGCGCTTTTATTCTCACAATTACACTAAAGCTGTAATGACCTGTTAAATTATAAATAATATGTGCAGTGGACAAAATCATGTACCAAACGGTGTAGGGCACATTAAGCAATCATGTAAAGAGCCGCCTAGGAACTGTGTTACTTCATTAAAATCGTGTACTTGTTTATGACTTTTCATTTTATGTATAAGGTCATAGTTAATTGATGTTTGTTTTAATAAGAAAGTTGGACCAGTACTCTTAAAATTCAAATTGAAGAGCCTTCAAAATTTGCCTATATTGACTAAAAGAATATTTGAATAGAAAATGTATATATCCTCTTCATAAATCCAGCACGTTTGCAGCTTGGACTTCAGCGCTGCAGTAAGATTTGCACAAGAGGGAGATTCCTGTACCTGGGCAGATACTGTTTGACTTCTTCAGTATTATTCCTTGTGAGGAAAAGGGCCTTTTCAGAAAAACTTGGGTAAGGAAGGCTTTGTATGTGTGCATTTATTTCAGAGTAGGGGTTAAAGGGGAATATGGGCCAGTTCCTGGGCTGGCAAATTGGTTGGAAACAAGTAGCTTGAAAATCAGCAGTCACAGCAGCCAGTGGAAATTCTGCTCAGACACAGTTGGAGCAGGATCCCTCCCCGTTTACTGATCACAGCGTGAGCGCCAGCTGGCAAAATGGAACCTCAGAAGGAAGGCATGACACTTCAGTAGTATCGGTATAGCCAAAGGAGGAGAATCCTGCTGTACTGCGACTTCTCCTATTTGTGGTCTGTAGAATCAGACGTTGTCTTGCTTTGAAATGCTAACATAGCCTGCCAGGTCATTGTGTGTGCACATGCACAGTGTTCTGAGCTATTTATAGTTATTTTTCCTTGTGGGATGGGGGGAAAAATGTCATTTAAAGGAAAAATGTTTAAGCATAGGACAATTATCCATTTCCAAAGGTTGAAGTGTGGATTTAGCTTTCCAACGTTGGACAGAGCTTAAGCAAAATTAACCTGAAACAATGAATACGGAATCAAAACCAGGTGATGCCAGACAAGGAGTCTGAATTCCTGACATTTAACTACCAGAAACATCTGTTTTTGTGTGTTGGTAATTCTGCCCTTTTTAAAGTGTTTTTAAAGATGGGAATGATTTTGCAAACTTTTTTTTTTTTTTTTAACAAAAAGATGTCCCCAGCACATGATTTGTAATTACCTGGTTTAGTCTGGGTGTTTAATCAGTATGAATTGAGATTGCTGGGGATGTCTGATTTCAATCACAAAGAGCAATTGAGCAATGGACAGTTACTATCCTCCCATCTGCCAGTATGTTCTTGTGCCAGAAAGGATCCCAAACAAACAGACCAAAAAAGAGGGTGCAGCTCACACACAGATATTTTCTAAGGAAGGCACTTGACTCCAATTAAATGTCTGATATGTCCTTAAAATATTGTTTTGGATTTAGGTCTTTTTTTCTGATTTTTTTTAACGTATTTGAGGAATTTCTCTTGGAGACTGGCTGTGCTCCAGCATCCAGCTGGCAGCGTGTGTGAAAGGGAATAGCACACAGATCCCGCGGTGGCTTCCCAGCCTGCCAAAGGTTTAGGTTCCAGCCTAGCAGTCACTGCCAGAAGTGCTGCTGAGTCAAATGGCATTACTCAGATGTTTAAAATCAAGGTTTTCATGGGATAGCAATTCTTAGCTGCGATTTGTGTTTTTTTTTTCTCATTTCTTTTCCTTGTGTTATCCCCTCACCACCACTTTTAGAGGATTTTGTGTCATTATTTGTTCTAATAAATCTGGCAGAGGAACCGCCTGAGGTTTCACTGAGACTTACTCGTAGTGACAGGACTCGCAGGTGTATTTCTGCATTTGCCAGAGTTTGCACTGCTAGGAGGAGCAGGGAGTTAGAGAATTGCCTGTTTCTGAAGGCCAGAATCCTCCAGGTGACCGGAGACGCCGCGTACAGGTTCAGGCCAAGGTGGCCGAGGCATTTAAGTACCAACAGCTTGATGTTGGTAGGCAGGTAGTTGACTAGCCACTCCTTGTCAGTTATTTTTACTGTCATATTTTTGGTACCAATGTCTCACGTCTCCTCATCCTCTTTTGTGTCTAGAGCTGCTGGAACTGCGGCCGGAAAGCCAGCGAAACCTGCAGCGGTTGCAACACGGCGCGATACTGCGGCTCGTTTTGC
>JAWLRI010000031.1:6032999-6050538 GCA_034781795.1 Crypturellus tataupa
CAAGTGAGTGACTGATAAAGAGCATCTGCTGTTCACCTCATTAAGCAAACAGAAGAGATGATAGTTTTTGTTCATTTTTAAAGGTGGTGCAAGGTGAAGAGGAGTCACAGTGGTGTAAATAAATGTATCATGAAGACCTGTGCTTCTTTCTGTTTTGTTTGGTTTGATTTTGTGTATTAGAACTCTGGTGCTGAACTAAGCCCCTTTTTAGGGTGCTTTAACTTCCTTCTGGTAAAATGATGCACTTACCAGTATAATCTGTTCTCTGTACTGAAAAAAATACATATTTTTTAGAGTTTCTATACAAGCTTTTCTTGAGAAAGTCTAGCATTTATATACGCACTGAGATCACTGTTCTTCATCTGTGTCTCAACAGTTGTCACAACCTTCACAGTGAATCTTCCTCGACTCCCCAAAAGCTCATTCTCAAAGTTGTCATTCCATGCTATTAAACGGTATTCATGCAGGAAAGGAAACTTGCCTAGACCAACCTAGTTGGTTTTCAAAACCTAGGCTTCCGAGAATAGCAAATCCTGTCAGCCTATACCAAACATTTGAACTGCCAAATAAATAAAAAGATTTTGAAAGGTTCTGCACCGGGGATAGCTGTCTTCTTTTTTTTCTCTCTCTCTCTTTCTCTTTTTCTCTTCATACTGTCATCCTGGACTTGATAAAGCTGTGGGCCATGTTAGATGTAGGCTTTTACCAGAGCCTTTTGCTCATTCTTTTCTCAACCCAATGATAACACCGTATTGATCTAAACAGTAGTTTAGTTCTGATCCTATGTTAACAGGGTAAGCTAAGGATGCAGAGTAAGAGTTTGATAACTCTACTTTTCTCTCCTGTGACTTCTCATGAGAAGTATCGGTCAAAACCAAGACCTTTTGGCATCCTTGGAGAAGTGGTTAATTTAAAATATTTGCTTGAAGGAAACTGTGATTTGAGTCATTTATCTCCCCTTCTGAAGCATATCCGACGTGGGAGATGATAGCATTTATGGGTTGACAGAAGAGCATCTGAGCAGTAAACACCTGCCTTGTGCTTCGCTCACCTTGCTGTGGCCACGTTCCTTTTTGTGCAGCTCCTCTAGGTTAGTCCATTGGTTATTCCAGTCATTAGATCTTCCTAATTCATCTACAATGTGGTCCATGTTTGGAGGTGAATTTTGTCTCCTGTACTGGGCAAGTAGTAGGAACAAATAGCCCAGAACAAACGTCTGTACTTCCCATTTGAAGACATGCACCTAACAGTACCCTGTTTTAGACCTTTGCCCAAAAGAGAAAAAAGTACTGCACTAAATCACTGGATTTTTACGTGAATGCTGTCTTAGCAAGCAAGGTCAATGCCTTGAAAGCTCTCCAGTGATAAATGTGATGGGGAAGAAAGAGCAAATCTTCCACTGGTTGCTTCATTCTCTGTTACACTAAAGGAAACTGGTGAAACTCCAGCTGCCTTGCCTCACTGTTCCCTGCTATTCCCCGCCATCAAAAGGCCTCATTTGGGAGTGGGAGAAGGAAGCACTGAGGCAAAAGGATGAGTGACATGGAAACAGACAAGTTGCAGGGAGCCTGAACTGGGCTCCATTACCTTGCTTTGAATGAGGGGAGACCTGTGGGTTTTTTCCTGTCTGTTTTTGCCATTGGTTTGTACTGCATGTCTAAGAAAATCCCTGTTCTTCTATGCTGCTCTTCTTCCATCCATAACATGGAGTTAGCAGTGCTTTCCCATCTCTGCCAAAGCTTGCTGAGAGCACGGGGAGAAAGCGCCATGCAAAAGGTATTTATTCCAACAGCCAGACACCTATCTTGGGGGCACTCAATAAAAAAAAAAAAAAAAACAAAAAAAGCTAGATAGGGCAAGGAATGTAAACACGCTCGCTTTGAAGGCTAAGGCCATCTCGTTCAGTCTAGATCAAACACCAGCTTGCAGGCACGGGCACAAGCCCAAGAGGACACGAAGTGCATGCACAGTTCAGCGAGCACGCCGGCGTCCCCGGGCTGCGCAGGGCAGACGCTAATGACACACGAGGAATTAAACGCCAGAGCGCAGCGACAGAGTTATGTTTCCTTAGAAATCATTAAACCCAAAGGCAAGTTGTTTTATAATGGAAACACCCTGTGTAAAGTGCAAGAGATGAGATATGACAGGGAATTGGCTCCCAACCACACTGTGTGCTCGGGAAATCAGCAGATGTAGACTTGTGCAATTTTCTAGCATGCAATTTATTTTTATATTACGTACCGCTCACACTAAAACACACCGAGACCCCATCCCACAGCTTGAAGCTGTCCAGGCAGGCAGCACAACCGTGTACAGCAGTACACGACTTCTCTCTCCTCAGAGCTACCTCGTCTTAGGGGCATTTCATGTGTGCGTGAGAACAGATGCATGGAGCTCTTATGTTTCACCACTGGCTGTGGCATGTCAGAGCCCAACAGCATCTTGAAGGCCATAAGCAGCCCAGGACCAAGGTCTGTGGAGAGGATATGCACTGGAGCAGTTCCCCAGAGGTGCCTTTTTTGCTGCTCTTGCTGCGGGAGGGAGCACACGTACTCCAAAGGAGCCCGTGTCTCCTCCTCACAAGTAGGCAAGCAGATGAGAAGGCATGGAGACTGCTGCCTCCTACTCCTATCCGCAGGGCAACGGATAAATCTGGCGTTTGAAGGACATTCTCAAGAAAAATCTGCCTGTGTTTTTCATCTTTGTATCTTATAAAGACCAAAAGCATGCTTTGAGTCTTCATGATGTTTTTATCCCTGGATGGGAGAAAACCACAAGAAAGACTGACATAAAAGTTTCTCTGGATGCCCATTCTGCATGCGCGTATGTCCAGACTTGCATACTGAAATCATGCTTGTTACCCTCAGCGTAAAAAGTCTGCCCTCCATCTGATTTCCTGCCCTGGAATATATATAGTTTTATTCCTTATTTCTCAATACCCATTCCAAACCCAGCTCTTTATGTCCAGCATTAAGTTCTTTACAGTCAGTGTTTTAAGATTCTTTAAAACTTTTTCACTTTTTATGATTTTTTTACTAATGTAAAAAACATTTCCTGAGGCATGACGTCAATTGTGGTTGATGGGCTTTGTTTATTCATGCCAGTTAACAGGCTAAAGAGAGGTCTACTGTACTTTTGTGAGCAATCTTAATCCCTTTGAATGAATAACAAGAAGAAAAAACGGGTTGACAGAGGCAGTTAGCAGAGATCATACTTACACATGTTTGTTTTCCGTAATTAGTCACAGTGTTAATAGAAACATCCACTTTAAGCAAAGACTGCTGATTTGCACAAACAGAGGGCCATATGCTCTGGTGGGTGTGGAAGGGGGTTGATAAATAAAACTAAAAACTTTTGAGGAATTTTTATATGTGAAAACTTGCTATTATATTTATTCATTTATTTATGTAGTTTAGTTATTTCTATGCCAGTGAGATTTTGCAGAATTTTCTGCTTAAAAATGTCAGAATAAAAATGCAAGCTCCATGCTCACCTTCTCTCACTCTTTCTCACACACACACATGTACACAGAACAAGCCTTTCTAGGGGCTTTCTATTGCTAAATGCTTACATATGGAGAGCATATGAAAATGAGAGATGCTGTAGGTGTTTTAACAATGTAATTTGGATTACGTTGACTTTTTTTTTTTTTTCTAATAATACCAGACAGGACTTGCTGCTGGACTATGAAAGCAACTGTGGCATTTTACAAAGGTTTATTATTTTTTAGTGATATGATAGACCAATACTACATCCAAAGGGGAAGGAAGATATGCTGAATTGTTAACATAACCCTTTGATTCCAGGTTTATTCTGCTCCTAACAAATGTAATGCAGAAACTTCCTACATGTTATGCAATACTATTAAACTGCACTGCTCTGCATTTAAAAAAAATAGAGTTAATAATTGGTATAACTTTAAACAAGTTTTTTTTTCTTGGACAAAGCCATATAAATTCACTTATTCACAATTGGTAGAGGTTTTTAACAGAAAGAAAGCTTTGAGTTTGTTGTGTTTGTTTACTTTTTTCGCTGCTGTGTTTTTAAGAATGTTTATAACTTACCCAGTGTGGTGCTTTTGACTTTATTTGCGTGGAGCACTAGTTATCTTGCAATTCATCCTCTCTCAAAGGACCCAGAAGCCTGAAGCACCCACAAGTGTCAGCTCCAGAACGGCTCCTGATTTCCTCTGAGTAGGTGCCCATAGAGATGACAGCACCATCACTGCGCTGGGGCACGGGCGTCCAGCTGGTGCTTCTCCCTCACGTGCCCAGCACCCAAAGAGCATCTTCCTCCCCTGTTGTTTTTCCTGCAGTTTATGTTTTGCTATCGTTTCCAGCAGGGCTTGGGTTCTTAGGGAATATATTACTATTTTCCAAATCACAGTGGTCAAGCAGATAAAAGGTATTTTTACAAGGAAACTACTGCCTGATGCAAAATATTATTTTCAGGTTTATTTACATGAGTGCTTTACAGAAGTGAAATATGAATAGCATATCCACTTGCATTTTTTTTTTAAGAAAAACAGATGAATTCACCTTTTGTATAACTGAAATAATCCTAAACAAGCCACAGAGGCACACAAACATAAAAATGTTCTGGCGTGGCTGACAGATCCGAGCACCACTGAGTGGCCATTTTGGTGATCCAGTCTGCTGCCTTCTGTCCCATTATTATGGTTTGTTCCACGTATCAAACATAGTGTCTCTGTAAATGAACTAATGGCATAAGCTGGTCTTTTGATGGAAGCTGAGGCTATAGTAATTGTGTTAAAGGATGCTGTCCTGGGCCATGCTCACAGCGTTGAGTGTGTGAGGAAAGACGGGAAGATCTGGACTTGTGTAGTGGAGAAGGGAAAACTGAAGGGCAAACACGGGCACAAGCTGCCCATGTTTGCCCTTCAAGGTATGCCTCAAGGTGTATCTATGCTTTTATATTCTTGGAGAACCCAAACGGGAGGAGCAGAGATAATGAAAATCTCCTTGCTGGCCCCAGTTCACCACATGCTCCCATGGGTACATGTGGACAAGAACAGTGCCCCAGGTGAGAAAAAAGCCCAAGCAGAAGACCAAGGCTCACCAGCCTCTCCTTCAGGGGCCATCAGGATGTCCCTGCTTCAGGCAGCGACTCTTCTGGGCACTGGGTCTGCTGCGAGGAAACGAGGCAAGCAGCGTGGACACGGTGGTCAGCTTCAGTCGGAAACTTTTGAGCCAAAGCTGGGCTGCTCTTGGCTCTCTTTTCACCCCAGTGGAGCGGCCTCCCAGCAGTTTGGCTTGGAGTCACTGTGGTAATTCATGGTTAAAATCATCATTCTTGGCACATGCCTGAAGATTAAAAGAAAACAGGAAAAAGATCCTCTCGGAATGACAGATTTACATAGCAGGAGAAAAAAAAACCCACATAAAAATCTGATTTGAAGAGCACAATTATAATATTTTACCCTCATTTCACTAACCATTTTATTGACTGAAAAAGCAGCTACCTCAAGACTACAGATCTAAAGTGCTAACAAATTAAAACCATCCTCGAAGGAGAAGAGACGCTAATCTGAAGCACGCCTTCCAGAAGAATTTCCGAAGATCTATAAATGCCATATGCTGAATAGACAGTATTTCTTTTAAGGTACAAGCATTTTTTTCTGAATAACTGACCAACAAAGTCAAGAGAGGAAGGAAAAAAAGACAAAGGACACCACAGAAGGAAAACAAGAATATTCTACCAGCACGAAATACCAGCCAACATGCATATGGGAACACTTATTTGATCATCTAAATATGCTTATTTTATACAGTGGATGTCCAAAAGTGTTTGCATTTGCACTGATTCACTTAGTGTAAGAAATAAAGTTGGCCCAATCTCCATATTCCATAAACAGAGGTAATAAATTAAAGAGTCTGGGGCCTTTTTTGCTGCCAAAGCACATATAAAATGTGAGCCAGAAACAGAGTACAGCTATGATGTTCTGCAGAAAAGTAGAGAGAAAGGAAAAGCTGTTATTTTGTAAATGTAACTACTCTCTGAAATGCAGGCAAATAAGGAAAATTAAGATTCTGTAGGATTCTACAGAGGTCTTTGCCAGGTCTGGGGAGCAATGATGCCTTTTGCTTGCTGGGGACCTGTCCCCCTGCTCTGGCTCACCTGCACGTGTGACTCTCCCAGGCCTGAGATGAAGCCACCCCCTCTCATGGCATGTCTGTGGGGCTGCATTTCATGCTAGCTGCACTTTCACATCCTTAATGTCTGAAAATGACACTTTACACTGTAATGAAACACATGCATCCTATTAAGAAATACATAAATATGAACTGACAATACATATGTGCTTTAATATAAGCCAGAGAATTTATAGTATGCTCCCAGTGGCCATTCAACACCTGGAGATAAATACCTTCATTACAGCTCTGGGAGCATCTGACCAGTCCCAGTGAGAAAAGAGAGAAAATCAGAGACTCTTTCAGCAGATTCCTCACTTTCATACAACAGGCTTTGAATATTTCTGAATGGTGACAGACCTCCAAGAACGTCCTCTGAAAAACATCAGGGCCACCCAGAAACAAAGACATGAAAACATCAGGTGGACCTTGATTTTTGCATAAATGCATCACCTTGGCACTCTCCTGTTTCTGTGAACAGCTAAAACAACGTTGTTATATGTGGAAACTTGCATAAAGGTCACTGAGAGTATTTCTCAGTCATGCATAACCTGTACTGCATGAGGTAAAATGAGCTGTCAGGTGGACTACCTCTGTTTACACTTATATATCTTCATTTTGGGCATGTGTGTCATGGAAGGCAACAGGACTTCTTTCTAGCAACTTTCAGTTTTCATATGCTCAAGTCGATGTCTGTTATGTCAATGATCCATTATTTTAGGAAAAAAAAAATCCACTCTGGAAGGGTTACCATAAAAGCGTTCAGAGTAGTAACAGGTCTTTACTTTTTCAGAAAGTGCTTTGAAGTGTAGTTCTCCCACATCTGCAGTCAACAGAGCCATCCTTGTTGCTCATTGACCACAATTTTAACAACACTTCGCTACACAATGGTGCCTGAAGGTGGCAAGACAACTCTTGGACTGCAACCTGGTGACACACAGATATTTTGAGGATACCTTGTGAGTATGAGAAGAGCATGTGGAATGAGAAGTGCACATGCGGAAGGGGTGAGGAATAACAGAGTAGACTCAGGAGGGCTCGCAGATGGAGCTTCTGTCACAGCCATCATTTGCCTTGTGAGACTGGGGTAGCGACCTTGCTGGGGAAGCAAGTCACTCTTGGTTGAACATCCCCTTTGAAAATCTCCTTCATTAGGATGCAGAGGTTCCCACTCAGCAGACCACATTAGGAGACTCGTCTCTGTCATTTCCAGCTGCTCTTCCCGCTCGGTGTCACGCGCCAGCCCACTTTGCCTGGTGCCAACCATGTGAGCTGGAGAGCCGGACATGTCTGTGTGCCATGTCTGTGTGCACTGTCAGTATTTATTTGTCAGTATTTTTTTTTTCCTGTTAGTATGGAAACTGAAAATTGCAGGAACTCCTCACTAAAATATATGATGTTAGTCTATTTATTATGTAGCATGGATTGACACGTACATATGCTGGTGTTAGAAAAGCAGCTATCTGCTCTAAAACTTGCCATAGACCTCTCATAGGTCACAGATCCAAATGGAGTGAAAAAAGGTTGTCATTATGAAAAATCAGTGTTCCTGGATTCAGTTCCTCATGTAAATACTTAATTTAACAATTAAAAAAAAAATGCAATGTAAATAATCTAGAGGGATTAAAAGGAGATGTATAATTAGAATTTACTAAAGATTTTTTATCATTAAAATGCATGCTATTCCTAAAGAAAAGGGAGTTTGTGAGTGAGGTATACAATACATAAAAAATCAATAGGGAAAGAGGGTTTAGAATGTCTCTTATACATGCTTCTAAGGATAATTTAACCTATTTCAACTGAAACATGTATATGTGATTATATGAAGCTACCAGCATCTCTTTTTCATTTTCTCTTTTATCTGCATACATATACATGTTTTCTTTAGGTTTTTCCATTGCATTTGAATCCAGCACAAAAATATTCAAAATCTCAGGTATTTATTGTAACTCTACTAGTCAAGTCAAATTTCAGGTCATACTCAAAAAAAATTCAGTTTTACTTTAATAATTTAATTATGCTTTGTTTTAAATATTTATATTTTTAAACTAAACTATTAATTATCTGCCCTTTCAAAATTAGAAGGTCATTTCAAGCTGAAAATCTCAAAGAATTTCATTTTAAAAGTGTTAAAATGGGATATGACCAGGTTTTAAACTGATTGCTCACAGGAGGCTCAACAAAACCAAATTTCTCTTACAGATACATTCAAATTTTACAATCTGCTGCTTGTTAAAAAAAAAAAAAGAAAGAAACATTTTGCAGGAAAATTGCTTTTCAGCTCTGTCTTAAATAGTGTCATTAGGTCTTTTTTTTTTTTTTTTTTTTTTAATCAAATCCTTTTATTTGTAGCCCCATTGGTGCAAGGACATGCTTGCAAATGTCTGGATGCCTGAAAAGAGGGACAGCTCCAAAATCCCCCGCTGCTGCCCCAGGTTGAGGCAAGGAGAGTGGCCACGAAATCCTGCCAAGCAAATCACTTCCTTTTCAGTAGATTTAACACTGCAGCCTGGAAGGAAATGAAACCTGGAGAGAAAAGACACTTTCCTGCTTTTGTGGGGAAGGAGGCTGTGGGCAGCAGTGGGCTGTTCTTGCATGAGGGTCCTCTTCATCGAGCGTCTGACCCTCTCCCCTGGGCTGCCAAATCACAGCCTCATGATATGATTTTTGCCAGCCTGATGAGGATTTTCCTTGAGCTCACACAAGGGTTGTTGAAGTAAGATCACCTTCAAGAAACATGGTTTGAAAACCTCCCCCTGTGAGTAATGTTTATTTCAGAATTTCCTGACCGCACATTGAAGAAGACGAGGTGACCCTTGCACAGATCTTTGCTAATGGGATCAGTGCAGTGATTTTTCTCACATGAAGTGTGATATAATGTTTATTGTAGCATGTGGAACTATGAGTTTGTATATACCAAGAAAAAAGGGACATAAAGCTCATTAAAGCTGTGATTAAACTACACAAATAAAGAAACAACAAAAGTACTAGAAAAATGGGATATTGTATTTGTATGCCATCATTGATTGGTACAACATAATTAGAATTTTACAAAATTTCAATTATATGTTGCTTGCTCATGTTTCTAACTCCTTTCCCTGGAGAAGCTTTGTCACTGGGAGCATTTTGTGCTATTAGAGTGAGTTCTGGAATACAATCCTCTTAATGGTACCAAAAAGGCCCTGCTGCAAATGAAAGTTTGTCTTTATTGAGGAATGAATGCAACTTGATAGAGAGCTTTGGGGACAGAATTTTTTTTCACTGAAATTAGAAAAGAAATGGAAGTATTTTCCTTTGTGCATGCATTTTTTCTATTTTTTCTTTTTTTTTCTACTAATGAAGCTCGAGGAAAAACTGTGAAGACTTTTGATTATTTCTATTAAGAGATCACATTCTGCTTTCCATTACCATGCATCCAAATGCAGCGGGTACATCCTTGTTATCTTCAATAAAACAAAGCAATTACCCCGTATTTACTCCAGAGTGAGAAGAGGATTTGGCTGCAGAGTCAAAGGATCCAATTCTACCCTGAGGCATAATTTGTCCTTTTTAAAAAGTGACCTAAATACAGCATAGATGCCACCAGGAGAACAGCAGGCTTCAAGGCGGGGATACTGTTTCTGTGCTAGTGCCCCTGGTCTCTGTAATGAATCGCAGTATGTATGGAATATACTGAGACTGGCAGCTGATTGAGTCTGCAAAATCTGAGCAGTTTGAAGGTCTCTTCTACTAAATACTCCTAAATTCCCTATAGGACTGGGCTTATCCAGAAGTGTGGTGCCTCTCACAGGGGTGCAGAGCAGACCTGGTGCTCAGGATCTGGGGAGATGTGAACGAGTAGTTCTCGCATGGCAGTTTCTAAAAGAAAACACTCACACCTGGTCTAGGACTTGGGCAGGTCTCCTGGGATTTGCAATCACCATTTGGTCTGTTTAACATGCAGAACTGAAGAGCAACGTTTAAAAAAATATTCAAGCAAAAAAAAAAAAACCACATTAATCTCAGGACACACAGGCACAGGAATTGAAGGAGTTATTAAATATTTAAAACTTTGGAATGCTGACCTTCAAGGTGGGCTGCGGTAAGAATGACCGGGGGGTAAGCAATGAGGAATGATCCAGTTAACACACTTTTCTGCTTCAAGGTTGGGAATTTTTTAAGCACTTTAAAAGCTTTTATTTCTCTGAAAGATGTTGCTGTTTGGTATGCCTCGTGGCGATACTGGGGAAATCTAGTAAGCCAAATTTCTCAATGAATGAAGTCAAAGAATCCCTCTCTACCTCTTCCTACCCCCTGCCCCTCTCCCAAGCTTACCCTGTAATTTTTAGCTTGACGGATTCTCTCAATGCTACTCTCCCAGCCCTGTGGAACCAAACAGGTCCCTCCCTGAAGGTCTCAATGAGTGAGGCTGTACTCAAGGCATCGCGAGCTCTGAGCATCGGCCTTTGTGTGGGTTAGGAAGTGGAAGGAGGATCTGGCTCCTGGATCTCATGTTTCCCCTTCTGAAAAGGAAATGGAGGTTACTGTTTGTCAGGGAAGGGGAAGCAGGATCCTAAGAGCGCATTCTGCCTTTCCCGTCATGTGGAGCACAGAAGCTGGCAAACCTGCCAGTCTATTTTTTGATCCTCCATCTGGTTTATGTCCCAGCTCCCTCCTCTCCCACATCATCACGTTTCAGGTCTGGGACTATCCTGAGGAATGCCTAAATTTAACCCCCTGAAAACACAGAGATGCAAGAGGACTGCAGATGTATTCCTGATATATTCTGGAGAGACTCTAAGTGAAACATTACTTTTCCTTCAGATAAGTAGGAATTATCATCCAGCACAGAGTTCAACGTATAAGACTACAAAGAAGTCAAGATAGGAATCAGACCGCATGTCAAATGGCTCAGACCTATGGGTCGACAGCATTGTCAGGGAGGGAGGCTCCAGTGATTAGAACCAGAGAAAAGTAGGTCTGGAAGGGACTTTAGGAGGTCATATAGTCACTTCCCTGGCCCCCAGCCAGTTCAGTTATGTGTGCGCTGTTCCTGACAGATGTTAGCCTAAATTGTGGAGACCGCCAATGATGAAGACTCCACGACTTCCCCAGGCAATCTATTCTATTGCTTCCCCAATTGTACTATTAGAAAGTTTTCCCTAATGCCTCAGAAAATGTTTATTCACTTCCTTTGTGGCAGTTGAACTCCAGCACTTCTTGACCTATCCCCTGTAGATGGAGAGGGCAGGCTGCTCCTTTCCTCCTCACTGCAGCCTTATTCACTTGAAGGCTATTACCACCCCCTCCCCCTGACTTTCTTCGTTCGACCACACTAGGATAATCCCTTCACTATTTCCTTCAAGGTCATGCTTTTTTAGACCTCTTGTTACTTTTCTTTGGACATTCTCAAAGTTGTCTTTCTCGAGTTACATCTGTGTCTTTGCTGAGGAACAAACGAATGCTATTTCTCCAAGGAGCTCTCTGTGACAACATTTTAGATACCCCAGCGCAATGTTTGCCTGTTTTACAGCATGGCATTGCCTGCGTATGCTCAGTCTGTGATCCACTGCAGCTCTCAGGCCCTCTTCAGCAAATCAGTTTTGTTCTTGCCAGCCTCAGGTTTGTGATGATCCTGCTGAAGTGTGGCACCTTGCATTTTCACTGTGGAAATTTGTTGTACGAGTTTTCCAGGCCATTTCACCAGTTTGCCAAGAGTATTCTGAATTTGAATATAATCCTCCAAAGTACTCGCAGTTCCTCCTAGTTTCTTGTCATAAGAAAATTTATCTAGCACTTTTTATTTTTTCCATCATTCAGACAGTTAGCATTGGGGAAAACCGTCTCTAGAAACCGCATGATCACATTCAAGGCATTTTGAGAGCCAAACTTAACCAACTACTCTATAGGCACAGGTACCAAAACAGCTTGTAGAGAGCCTATAGGCTGTATCTCTTGCTTATGGGGTGGTGCGTCACGCGCAGCTGTCTGACGAAAGCAACGATAGCCGATATCCACAGCCTCCTCCCCAGCGGCAGCCCTGGCAGAATGTGGTAGAAATTAACTCACCGGGTTTCAAGCGATTTGTACTTGGCAGTTCAAAACTGGTCACTAACCTTTTTACCTCCAAGCTCCTCCCAGGAAGTTTGCTTGCTTTTTTTTTTTTTTTAATTCTTTCCCCTTACCCCTGCCTTTCCACTAACATTTTCCAGACTCCTGGCATCTCAGCAGCTCCCCACAAAGCCTCAGCAAAAGCTGCCAGCAGTCTGAGATTGCTTCAGCCAGCCCTCCTTGTATTGCAGGGGGAAGCTCAGCCAATCTGGAAGTTTGAGCCTACATTTTTCCTGCTGGGCTTGTTGTTTTCCTATTATAATCTTTTGTCTTTGGAATTAATGAATGATTTTTAACCACCTGATTACTGTTCTATGGAATATAGATGAAAGAATGCATTAAACAGTTTGACCTTCATCTGTAATACTCTCTACCATGTTTAACTTACTAGAGATGTATTGTCAAAAATTTTCTGCTTCTTCTTAAAATGTCTGTTCTTACATGCTTTGTTTCTTCTTTTAAAGCTGTCTTTTGTCATCTCACCCCCTGTTTACTTTCTACATTTCCTCTTGTATTTAAGATGAATGAAGAGCTCATGATTTAGCTAAATTTCTTTCTATAGTTGATTTCTTTCTCTTTTTTTCTAAGGAACTGCCAGCTTGTTTCATCTTTTCCTTAAAGTGCCTTACATGAAACTTTACCTATCAATTCTTTGCATTTACTGAGGTTTGCCTTCTTGCATTTCATTTTTTTATTCTCTTTATGAAGATCATAAACTTTATCATTTCATGTTCATTCTCACACAAATTGCTTTTACATTTATATTCTCAACTCCTCCTTCCCTATTGGTCAGGATCAAAACTAGAGAAAGGTTTTACTGTTTCATCTTCCTTATCAAAAAATTGCCTTCCAAGATATGACTGAAAAGTCCTTTTTTTTCCCCCCTATATTATTTTTCTTTTGTAGAGTTGAAACTCACACTATTCCCTGATCTTGCTTAGCATGATTCTGTTAACAAAAGCTCATAAGAGTCTCTCATTAATCTGAGCTGTGCTAGAGGCCTTCTCTCTCCCACTGCAAGATGCAAAGTATTTTTTCTTCTTTAATGATTTCTAAGAGACTGCCAGAGGTCTAACTTTTTTTACATTCACATAGTGAATTTAAGAAGCCAGGGTATGTAAGGCAACAGCTTCTCCCCTTCATTCTGTCTTTGCAGAATGATTTATAGATTATATTAATATTCTAATCACTTTAGATATTCAACGTAATCTTTATTATGGTAATTGTAGTATAGTCTTGATCATATATTAAGATTTCCATCTCATATATTCAAAATAATAATCTTCTATTTGATCATCTGAAGTGCATCCATCAGTTACCAGAGTACGCATTTATAATATTTCAACAAAGGGAGCTTCATGATAGCAATGCAGTTTAGAACTGGAGCCTCGGACCAGAGCCACAAACTCTCTTAATTATGACACCACTTAAAGTTTCAGGGACAGATCCTGAAGGACTGAGGCTCCCAGCCTGAGCTTTGTATCCACGCGTGGGCCCCATGGACGCCTGGGTGCAGTGGATGCTGCATCCTGAATGCTGAAAAGTGCTGTCAGCCCAGCTTGCCTGGTGCAAAGGACCTAATCTGGCCCTTTCAGGTGGGCTCTGAGGATGGCTCAGCCACCAGCAGCTCCTTGCTGGTTGGCTCAGGAGGTGAGGGAGCGACTCCAGTGCTGAGCCAACAAAGCGGATTTGTATCCACCTCTCCTGGCTAATGCACCACGTCCCAAGGCGCTTAGCTAGAGATGCCATGTTCCTCCAGGGTGAGGCAGCAAACAGAGCATCCAGAAGTCTACATCTTTCCTCCAAAGGACGCAAAATGTCAGTGAGAGCCAGAACTGCTGCCTAAGTGACACATTGGGGAGAGTTCAGCCTCTGCTCAGGGACTTGCTCTGCTTTTGCTACTCACCAGACTTTCCTCTGGGGGCAAAAGTAAAGCAGTGGGCTCTGGTGGCAACCCCAGGCTGCAGTCTCAGGGCTCTATTGCTATGGGTACACACAGAACCATGAGCTCTCATAGTGCTCATACTCCCCATCAAGTGGTGTGGTACCTTCTGATTTAAGTTGATTGCCAGACAAGTAAAGACTTGCCCAAATTTGTGCTTAATGGAGATATTTCTCAGAGCACAGAGTTGCTCAGTCCCAGACAGATTCTGCAAAACAGCTTTTGGGAAGGATGACAGCAACCGTCTTCCTCTGACTGCAGAGTCCGGCTGGTCAGAGTGACGCACGAGTGCCAAGGAAAAGCGCTATTCCATTTCTCAGCAAAGACATGTGGTCCAGCTGCCTGCAGAGCAAGCAGAGGTCTGCTCGAGCAAGTGAGGCTGGGTGAAACATCTGTTTTGCATTTCCCAGGCTTTTGACAGCAAAACAGAGTTATTTTGGGGTTTTTTACAAGCCTTGTAGTCATTTTAAACAATGTTTTTGCCAAGTTTTCCGCTTTTTTTTTGCTGAATAAGATTGCTGTCAATATCAAAACCTGACTTTACTTCAGAAAAAAAAAAAAAGTTATAAATGTCTGCTGCTATTTACATTCCCTCCCCCACCTTGTTTTTTTTTCTCTAACCCAGCTTTAATACATCCATTCCAGAACTTTGTGAGAATTTTTGCTGGTGACACAAGGAGAAAGATTTCTTTCATGAACAAATGAATGGTTTCTCTTAGAAGAGAGATACATCTGCTCTTGCCTTATTTTTTTTCCCTCCCCCTTTAACTCTTGGTTTCCAGATGTAGCGAAAGCTGGTTCGAGCAGAAGAACATATGTTTTCAGCATGAATTCTGTTGGCAAGGTCCTGCCGCACAGTCCTGCAGAGCTGCTGCAAGCCATCCCTGACCAGCATACATGTATAATGTACCCTAGAGATTATCTTGCACCATTTTTATCCTCCCGCCCCTCCCTTCAGCAAGTTTCAGTTTAATACAACACTCCAGACTTTGTGCTCTGTTCCACTGCGGAACACCTGAGTGTTCCTATCAATAAAACTGTTACAGACTGAGCTCTCTCAGGCACAGGGAAAAGGCAGCCCACTTTATTCCATGCCTTCATCATCCCATTTCTTTGATGTGCATCTGAGACATGTGGCCACTCATATTGGCTGATTAAAAAAAAAAAAATACTTTGTCCAGGTTTTAGATTTGGGTTGAAAAAAATCATAACAAAGGAATAACTGCCCATGTGGTCTTCAGTGTTTATAGATATCTTCCTTTCTATATATTAAAAAAATAATAGGATCCTTTATATTTATGTGGTGATATTTGGCATCAACAAACTTTGAGGCCAACTTCTTTGGACCAGCTTTTGGCTCACTTACTCCTTTTGAATATTCTCTTTCTCCAGAAGTAGTAGATTTATTTTGGGGTAAAGTACCATTCAGCTGGAGTAAGTGTGCCAGAATCTAGCCCTGTGGTAGCATGGCAGGGAAACTGTACTATAAACATGTCTTATCTTAGCAAGCAATATATCAGAATGATAATGTTTCCATTAAATATATTTTCAATGACAGAAGGTTAGAATCACACTTTGTTCAGTCATAGATGCTTGGCTGAGTCATCTGCTAACTTGCTGCTTGCCTTACTCCTGTCATATATTATCCATGAATGAACACAGCAATTTCCATCCCTATTATTCCTTGGGTTCAATCATTTAGTGCACTCTGCAAGACAGCTACGAGGCCATCTTTCCATCATAACCTCTATTACTTCAGCTGCAAGTGAATTATCAAACCAGTAATCCATAAAGCCCTTAGAGCTCATATTAATTATCAGAAACTGATGAGATATAAATACTTTAATTGATTCCTTTCATATACATACTTTTAAATACGAAAAACACCCCAGGACACGAACTTTTTTGAGGTTTGCATTTTGTGCTAAGTTGCAGTACTAAAAGTATTTGGTTCACAGCTGTTATTTCTGTTGGTTTGATTTGCCAAGTAATATATATAACAGAAGGCTTTCTGAATGTGCATCTCAAGACAACTCTGCTAAATGGGTTCCCCCAAAGTATTCTATGTCTCTGTTATAGGTTTGGGGAAACAGAGCACTATCCTTGTTGGCACTGGGAGCTACTCAAAATTTGCATGTGCATGTATATATGTCACAGGTTATAAAAAGAGGAAAGAATGATTGGTATTTGGCTGTATAATTGCAAATGGCATGGAACACACAATGGCATAAGTTGTTACTGTCTCTGATTTGAGACGTGAGCATGGGTACACTTTTACTCTACTGTAAGGCAAAAATGAGCCAGATGAGCTTAAAACTCTTCAGACCACTGTCTTCAGAGACAATAATTCTTTTAAGCCCAACTGCTAATTTATAAAGAAAGTAGGAAGTTTACTTTTTTCAAGTCTCCTGAAATGAAAGCCATGGAAAGATTTGTGCCACATTCCAAAACTGTTTCAGAGAGCATGTAGCACTCATGGTTGGAGCCAGAAAAAGAGGTAAACAAAGCAGGACATAGGTAGAACTTCAAGCTCTAAATTTAAAGCTGGAACCCCAGAGGTCCCTGCTACGTGAGGGGTACCCAACCCTATAGGCCATAGGGGCCTGAAAAATAACCCATGAGTTTGGCACTCAGGCCATTCACAATGTCCCAAGTCAGAGCAACTAGCTGACTCCTTCACTTCTTAAAGTCAGTAAAAACATAAGGAAAAGGCAGGTTTTGAACCAAATGTTCTTGCACCTTGCCTTATGATCACTGAGAGACTAGTGTGGAAAAAAAATGCAGAAAAATTAACAGCATCTCTTGGATCAAAGAGTGCATTAAACTTTGAGCTATAGGGTGCTTGGGGAGGAACTTTTCCAACCTTTTCAACTGTGCAGCAGAGAAAATTGTTTCTATGGGACATATTAGGCAAACACAAAAAGAGAATGAAGCCCACTGCTTAGATCACTTTTATGGAGAAGAAGAGGTCTGAACATTTTACATGACTGTCAATTTGAGATACGGAAAAGGAGCTGATAACATGGATAAGCTTTGAAATAAAGCTAATAGATATTTTTGAAAGAGAAGGATATAGATCCTAAGCAAATGGGTCGATAGCCACACATACCTGCAATCTTGAGAGAAACACTAAACCCTAGAGAGCTGGATGAGGAGGCTCCTGTAGGGAAAGGTATGCACAGAGTCCGTAACAGCTTAAAAGACCAAACAAGCTTTGAAGACTGGAAATATTTTCTAGCAAAGCTAATCATGCTAAAATTCACCAGCTGCTCCTCTCTCATTTACTACATGCCAGGCAGGCAGACAAGCCACACCAGTAAGGTTGTGCTCTGCCCTCCTGGTCCCCTCCAGCGCT
>JAWLRI010000031.1:6057427-6080227 GCA_034781795.1 Crypturellus tataupa
AGCAAGGAAGTAAGGAAGGAAGGAAGGAAGGAAGGAAGGAAGGAAGGAAGGAAGGAAGGAAGGAAGGAAGGAAGGAAAACGCATCAAATTGGCTACGTTATACCATAGGAAAATAATTTTCTGGAAGGAAGAGGCAGTCCTGGAGAAGGGAAGGGAACCTCTAACGAGCCTTCAACCCCAGGATGAGTCTTTATGATGAATTCCACCATGGGAAGACTTCATGGCTGAGAAGAAAAGACCCTGTGATGATGGGAAATCCCCACTGTGTTTTACAACTGAAAGCGAAATATATTAAACTCCCTATGGCAACTCTGGACAGGCTGCGCCACTCCTGGGGGCATGGGTAGCACATGCCAACAACAAGTGATGTGCAGGATGGTGCCTGTTCTTCTCCCAGCAGCAGCTGGACCTGTTTTTCCTAGCGGACAACATCTGGTTGTGACCGAGCAGGTTCCTACACTAGAGAGCACTCAGGATGGCAAAGCAGTCATGCAACCACTTTCACCGCTGTGGGCACGTGCTCATCTCATTCAAGGTGCACGTGGCTGTAGTGATTATGTGTATTTTGTGCTGCTGTCCCAACCAAAAGGCAAATGGGCTTAGCACATATAAACAAGCAAGGAACCCAAAGGTCTCTGAAGAAAGTTTGCTTATTTTTGGTCACCAAAAGTCTGAAGTCTCCATCCAACTTTGATATTTCATTTGTGGGAACGGTTCATCATCAGATAAGCAAAATGAGATCTAAAATATTAGATTTGCAAGAACATCTTTCTACGAGCAACAAAAGAAAAATCTAAGAGGAGATAAGAAAATAGTCTTCTGCTATGCAAAATATTACTGAAAACAAAACAAAACAAAACAAAACACTACATATCTGTTACTCTCCACATCCAGGAGCAATGGAAAGGATTAGGATTGAATTAAAGCACAATATGGCTGAGAATTAGGAATATGTTTTACCTGTCAGCATTGTTAAGCCTGGAACAAATAAAAGTGATTACGAACAACTAGCATAGGAAGTTCCCCAAAAGGTTAGAGAAACAGCTGCTGGCCACAGCTGAACTATTAGTGGCCCTGCTTCTGAAAGCCTCTGAACATCCATGAGCACACACACACACACACACACACACACCTCAGGTAGAAAAATTGCAGATTTCTTTGTATAAGCAGGGACTTAACATTAAAAAAGTCTCTGAAGGTTGAAATAAGCTGAAAACAAATGTTATTAGGGAGGTCTCCCTTCTCTCTGAGAGTCCCTTAAAGAATTCTGCTTGTTCTGAAATTGTATTTCCACTCTCATATTTTGCCTTGCTTGGTGGCAGCTGTGAAATAGCAGCAGCGGCTGATTAATGCCAGGTGTACATTCAAATCCATGCATCTGTATTTGTTGCTGCAAACTTAAGTAAGCAATGACCAAATGTGGCTCTGCTAAGCGCAGTTTGAACTACGGACGCGCACAGAAACTTAATCACTGTCAGCCACCGCGTCACAGGCACAGAGGGCCCTAAGCACAGCGGAAAGCTCAAAGGAAAGTTCAAAGGTATTAACTGCTTGACACATCTTGCATTTTGGAAGATATTTTTGGATGACCAGAGACAATGGGGCTTTTTGCATTTCACCTTGCAAAATTTATTTTATGGCCTGTATCACCAGTCACACAAAGCATGGGAGGCCCTGGTTCATGAAAGGCCTTAAATGCACAGAAATAGGCAACATCAGGGAGCTTTCACTTATACATAAAATAAATCCACATTTCACTGGATCCCTGTGACTGGGGGCTCACAGAAGAGTTGTTTTTAGAGCTTCTTTGAATCAGACAAAAAGGGAAATAAGTAAGCTTATCTTTGGAAACCTGGGATGCCTGTGACAGGGAGGATGAGGAAAGCCTCTCCTAACTGAAAACAGTGCTGAGAAGCCCAGGGATTTCATTGGCATCAGAATTTTATCTGGTGTTTTATGTGAATGAGGTTCATGTCTTATCTAGAGGTGTTTAGACAATAATAATACCAAACAGAAAACAATATCCATCTCAAAACCCCAGGGATGGGTATAAACATTCTTAAAAGTTATATAAAGGATATTTTTGATGGCTAAACAAGAAAAAAAAATAATGCAGGATACTTACTGTGTAGATTATGCACAGATGTGTGTGTGAAGGAGAGATGAGGGAGTGAGTAGAAGCTATTTCTGAAGCTATTCTAGTAGAGCGTGCAGTTTTGGCAAAACAAGTCACATATGTATGTCATCGGGAATTTGAAGTCTCTGAGTGGCATGAAGTTAGAGCAGATGCTGACTTGAAATCTCATTTGTAGCAGGGTTAAATCATGTGTGGGTAATTATTAAATATGAAAAGCACAAGTCAAAAAGTTTATCCAAAGAAGAAAAAAAAGTAGTATTTCATAAAACTCGATGAGGAGGTGCCGATGAATGTAGACAGGCATAGAGATGGATTTATACAGCAGATTGAAACATTACCCGTTTCACCTGCCAGGTGCTTGATAAAGGCTACAAAATATTCCCTATTTAGGCCTTGTCTCCAGGTATGGCCTCAGCACTTTTCTATCCTTTAACTCTGTCTTTTCATTCCCCTAGAGGGAAAAAACGAGTACGGAAACGGCATTTCAGTTGGCAAAGTCTTGTTCCTACTTAACCTCATTTGTCTGTCAAGACATTGTGAATGGGAAGGAAAAAAAATCTACTTGGCTTCAGCCATTTTAGTGCCAATGAAAAGATGCTTTATTGAGCACCAAACAGATTGTGGTAACTTAAGGAGAAAGACCATTCCTTAAACCTGACCACAGCCATTAGAAGGCCGGTGACACTAAAAGGAACTCGGGGCTTCTAAAACCTATGGTGAACATCTTAAACAGGGTGCGAGGCCATATAGCTATTCACTGTGCAAATAGGGCTAAACCACTTGCCTAGCTCAGGACGACTTCTGCCCTGCAGGTGGGGTGTTTAGTCTAAAAGATAACTGGCATTTTACTATAAAAGCCTGCCACAAAACACTGAAATTTCCATAACTGTCCTTTACACTTTTAAAAAGACTTTCAGTAACTTCTAAGCAGAGAAGTAAGTTAAGAAGAGCTAGAACAGAGTTAAAGTATTATTCCAAGGCCATGATATTTTAAGTTTTGTTCATTTTTTTAGTCTTCTTTATTTTTATTCCCCATGGACTAAGTGTAAATAGGAATGCAAAGCAAGTGAAACAATCCATTCTAAAACCCCTGAACAATTTTATTTGTCAAGTCCACCTTCATAATTATTATGCTAGTCCCAAAGTTCTTATAAAAAACTCTGTATGCCTATAATTTACTAATAAGAAGCTTTTTTTGGTTTAAATTTTAACTTTTTGATTGCATCTTCTTGAGATCCAATAAACAGACTGTGTTTGAGCTTGGTTCATAAGTTCATAAAGGATTTCATAAATTATGGATTTTCTTTTTTTTTCATACATGAATATTGGGATTTAATTTATTTTGTTCCATTGAAAGGGAGTTTGAAAGTTCAGAGTCCTATCCTACTATCCAATCAATCAGACCTTTAAATAATAATCTCTTTGATGAAGAGTAAATGCAGTGGTATCATCCAGCACATGATAATTTATAATATTTATCAAGTGCTTTATTTTTTTTTTGTGTGTGGCAGCCATTGCGTGTCTTGGTTTGCAGACTGGTATTCTCCTAGAGCTGTAGTTAAGTTGGATTTAAGAACAACAGCAGCTTAAAACATCAAAGCTATAGGAGGTTATTCTTCAACATAAGCTCTGTTCTAGCTCTTCGCATATTAAGTCTCCCTATGAAAGTCACTGAAAGTAATAATAAAAAATAGAGAGAAGGTTAACTGTAGAACAAAACGCTACGGATTCAGATGTGCTTAAACACAGAGGCCAACAGAGGGTGGCAGGGTGATGGCAGATGCTGTTTACTTTATAGCCGAGACCCCAAAACCTCAGCTGACCAGGTGTGAGACAGCCACTTCTGCGAGCGTCCGAGCGGCTCCTGGCCGCGGGCCCGAGCACCTGGATCCACTGCAGCTGTGCAGCCTTCTTGGCCAAGTTCTTGAGAAGACAAAGGTCGTTTTGTACTCTCAGTTGTAAACACACAGAGGCTGCTGCAGCTGCAGAAATGGGAACGGGAGTAGAAGCTGGCTGAAGCTGTTGCAGTAAAAATACAAACGGGCAATTGGAAAAGAAATTCCAATCAGAGGTTTTCGAAGGTTTTGCTTCACTTGATAGACAGCCCAAACTTAAATATAACCCTAGGCTTAATCATGTACTTTTCCTGCTCTCACATGTGTATCTGCGTAACTCCATTAACTCAGCTGCATTATTCCCAGATTCTCATAGGGGAGTGGGAGCATCCTTATTCGTGCTGTACTTGTGAGTGCAGCCTGAGGGACTCCAAAAGGGGATACTGGACGGTCTCCAGCTCTGGAGAGGCAGGCAGGCTGACTCACCACCTCAGCTACAGCTTACTGTCATGCTCTATTACAGCTCTGTAGCAAAAGAGAGACCGTGATGTGTAATGATGGGTACACGATGATCCCTAACTAGAACAAAATTTACTTAACATTATTATTATATAGTAAGAGTTCTTAAAGGATTTGTTTAGATAGTACAAGCCTTTGACTGAAACAGAAAATAGGTTCTATTAATTTGTGAGCATTCTTAGATATTCAAGGTAGAGAAAAAAATTGAGCCTGGAAGCTTTTATATTGTCATTTTGCTGAAGATAAATGAAACCACATTATGCATCTTGTATTCTTGCAGGAATCCACAAAGTTCCAATTGTTTCTGCTGGTGAAGCAACCACACAAAAATATTTGTTCTCTATGTCATTATATTTCAGTAAATCAACATTATGGCAATTATTTTGAGATTTGCTGAAGTAACTGAGATTCTGAGGGCCACAGTCAGCTCCTTGTTCTGCCAATATGTATATTCTTTCAGAAGCCCATAGATGCAGCATAATATCTGAAAACAATGACTGTTTATTCACTTTTCTCTTATTTTTTGATAGAAATAAGATCAAATCCATCCATTAAACCCTATATTTGGCTGATTGGAAAATTATTCGGGCTTTTTGATCACTTCAGCCTTTTTTGTGGTCTTTACAATTAGGCTTGTCCCTTTACAACAGTTATTGTTTAGTTTCTGAGTGAAAGCAGAAGTGGGAGGTATGCAGAAGTTGCATGATTTTAATTTACAATTGTGCTATTCAGCACCAGGGGTTGTCATTAGTGTTTTATTATCTAGAGAGGCCATCCTTAAATTACATCTTAAAATACCACTCTATGGTGGCCCAGTACATATAAAATATGATTCCTTTTTGCCTTTAGCAGAAGAACACCTTCATTAAGATTTTTCTCAGTCCCTTGAATAATTCCTTAACTAGTTTCCCTGTGCAGAAACAGCCACGTATGGAGAAAAAAAAGAAGTTTCATATCTTTTTTCCCCTTTGATGCATTATATCAGCAATGTCTACAGGTGAAGCAGAATCATAAATTTATTTCTGAAGAAAGATTCTAATGTTGTTTTTTATTATTTTTCTTGTTTTCCGTTTCATAGACATGCACAAAATTATGTTTGAATCCATAGATTTTACTATCCCAAGGGGAAATTACTGATAGTTGTAGATTTCCTGCATGATAGTATTTTGAGTAAAACTGTATTTTATTTGATTGCTGTGGGTTTAATAATAGGATGGGAAGATGAAGAAACTCCCAATATACAAATAGATAATGCTATTCCGCTGGCCTACTAGATAACAAATGTGAAACTTCCACGTTAAAATGCTAATGTTTTGTGTCTGTGAGGATTCAAAAAATCCAGCTGGGTCTGAAATGTTCACCATTCTGTGTTTGTTATGAATTATTCTTTGTTTCCACACAGTCCTCCTTTAAATGTTCATCTAACATGCAAATGCATAACGCATTTCTCCTTATTCAGCCCAACATAGACTCTGTGATCCCTTGTGAACAATGAGCCTGGAAAAGCTTTGCTGTCTTAACTCATTGCCTACACTGTAGCTTTGTCTGCGTTTATTGTGCTCATTGATTACAGGCAGGGAAGAATTTAAACACAGGGTTTTTCAGGACTTACTTCTGAACAGCAAGATTCAAAGGTTTCCCAAGAAATCAAAATTATATATATATATCTATCCTCCACTGTGAATAAACTCAGGATCTCTACACAACACTTACCTTGCATATAAGCAAGAAAAGAACAATTTCTGGAAGAACTGGAATAATATTTTACCTTGCACAGGCACACACAGCCTATCTGGTAGAGTATATTCCTTCTTCGTTTTACACAGCATCTTTTTTTAACAATTTATGTAAGGTTTTCAGAATTGTTGCTTCAAATCTGTAAACCTTATATAGGCTTCTATATTCTGAAAAAGGTAGTCGCAGTGTCCTGCACATGTTTATGCCTCTGCATGGCACTGTGACAATATGATTACAAAGCAGTGAGGAAGCGAATGGTAACGGGGCCTTTACACCTTTATGAAATGAACTGCTGCCACACAGGCAGTGTAGGATTTCATTTGCAATAATCTGGGCAGATTTACATCTAGAAATCCATTAAAAAGAATATTTAACACCAGACCAGCAGGGCACAACCTCTTTACTATCAGATTAAGAAACTAACCTCATATAGGAGGGGTAATGATGTAAATATCTATCTTAGCTGCAGGCTTCCAGACACCAAGGCTCCGAAGAAGTTCACTTGCAATGCTCATGCCAACCAATTATGATTATTCTCCCCCTTTAATTACTTTTCAATTGACGTGGAACCTGAGATATTATCAGCCTCTGCTGCTCTGATTCCGCCAGCCAACACAGGGAGCGAATATCTGAAACTGGAGAACGTTCGGAAAGCTGAGTAAAGAATGCAGCATGAAAGTACATTTTTTGAAAATTTGATATGGTCTTTGTTGGACATCTCCTCTCCTTATCTGCTTGTATTTTCACTTTCAAGATGGTAACACCCAGGCTGAGTTGAAACATGGTGATATTTCTGCCATTCTCTTCTGAGTTCATTGTGACTTTTATCATCAGCAGAAATAGAGGGAGACTGAATTAAACAGGAGCTGCAGAACTTGGAGCTTGCGATAACAATACAAATGGATTTTCTCTAACAGAGAAAAACAGCTGTCTCCATTATTTGAATGCTTCACCTTTCTCCATTCCATTAATTGGGTCTTTGATCACAAGCGGAGGTGGAGAGGCCCTGATAAGGAATAGGTTATTAGTAAAGTAGCCTAAAGGAATGAATTGGGCCTAGCACTTGCTGCAGAAGATGAGATAAACCCATAATGCCTGTGTATGTGAGTGGTAGAGAGTGATAGGGCCCTCAGACTGCCCTGAACTGCTTGCAAGAAGACTAATACTCTAGTGCTATGATAGCTAATGCAGGATATAAATTTAGCTCCCGGGAATGGAATAGGATAAAAATTCCATAAAGAGTTTTCTGTAAATGGCTTACACTTTTATATCAAACTGTGTCAGAGTATTCACTAAAAAAAACATTTTCTTGATCTCGCTATATGTTGAACACAACTGGAGGCTTTCAGTATAAGAAGAGGGAAAAATTACTGTTACATTTTTTCACCAAGACATTAATAAGAGCACCCTTTGAAGTGCGGTAAAGCTAAATTGGAGGAATTAAATTTGATTGAATCTAAGCCTGTTTATTTTTCATTTCTGCAGAGCAGGCGTTGAGTGATTTGTAATACTTCATTGGAAATCTTCAGGAACTTGCTATCATGTAATCCATTTTTTGCTGAAGAATACGACCGCAGGGGACAAGGCCATATTGGCTTGTTGTTAATGTACTGGAAAGAGGTACTATGGAGAAAACAGTTAATATTAAATTACGAACACAAGGTTATCTTTCTGCTGCACATGCTCCACTGCCCTAGGCAGGGGTAATCTGTTAATAGCATTCAGCCAAAATGACACCATTAAGGAACTGAAGCTACACATCTTTTGCAAGCTGAATGATATATAAAGCTGGTTTTCTATCATCCTAGATGCAATAAATTATCCATGCTGCTAAAAATTGATACAAGACAGAAGTTTGATAGAACTAGCACCCCAACACAAATGGAAGGGCTGCTTGTCAGGAAAGGACACAGAGATGTGAGGGCCTACCTTTTATTTGTGTCTCTCTTTTTTCCTTTCTGATTTTTCGTATTTTAAGTGCCAATCTGGCACATTGCCTACAGTGGCATATAAATGGTGGGGGACTGATTGTGGAAGGAGGAAGGTAGAAAATGTAGAGCCCATAAAGTAGGTAGATGGGGAAACAAGAAAGGAGTACATGCTTAGTCTACCTTGAATGAATCATCGCTTTTTATTTTTTTTTCTTCATTGCAGATGACTATATATTAAACAAAATAATAATAAATAAATACGTAAATAAAAAGAGTATGTTAAATGCCTTCCGCTTAAGAGCACCTACTTAGGTACTGGTTCCAGTTCATTCAGTACTGTTCCATGATACATGAAGTTTAAATTTCTCCTAAAGTTTCACTGAAACTGTTTCATGTTGTTATGGAATAATGTAAGTAATTATTATGACAGAGAAAAGAAAGGCCAAAATAAAGTATTAGAAACTCTTAAAGTTCTTGCTACATGATAATTTCCTTTCACTTTTTATTATTATTATTATTATTTTCATTGGCTATATAGACCTACTATTGGTTTCAATCCTGTCTCAGAAGAACCGGGTCATCCAGCTGTTGCTCATTCCTGGGAAGACCAATGTCTCTCAAAATCCTCTGGTTTTCCACTGTCTTTTTTTTTTTTAAATACCTGAAGAGTATTTAGAACTTTTCACCATCAGTGGGGCCAAGCATCTCCCTCACTATTCTGCTTCCTCAGGCAGAGAAGGCAGAATTTGTTGTAAAAACAAATGAAGCTTCCCCGAAGTACGATCCTTTGCAGGAATGGTATTTGGACAGATATCCCTTCTCTCCCAACTTGTCCAAAGATTCAGTAGTGAACCCAGAAGAGAAAGGTCAGGCCCAGCATTTGCAGCACTGAACTTACATGGCCTGATGCTCTTCAGTGATGGGCGGCAGCATGTGCCATGCCTTGGCTGGAGCTATTCTACTTTGTAATGAAAAATTCACTCAGCTAGAAGAAAAAATAGAGATCTGGTGTAACATTTCTACGCCTGTGAGTTGGGTACTTGTGTGAAAGGGAAAGGGAGCGGAGAAACCAAGTTTTCACTTCTTTTCCCAAATTGTAGCTGCCTTCTTTTCCCACCTCTGTGCATTTATGCAAAACAATACATTTCGGTAATGGGAGATAATGTTTGAGGACTGCACAACAGCAATGAGGGAGTACAGAGACAGGAGGAAGGACCTCAGTCCATACAGTTTTAGAAAAACCTTTTTTTCTTAAAGAGAGGCCAGTATATTCCCACTCATCTACGGTATATTCTACACTCATCTGGGACACTTGGCTTTCAGACCTCAGCACTGGGATCCATCAGGAGGGAATCACTCTGTAGGGTTCTTGTTGAACCCATCAGGAACAAGCCAAGAGTGGTGAAGCTGAGCTGCTTCCAGTCCAGTCTTTGCACAGGTTCAGGACACCTGCGTTCCCATGCAGCAGAGCAAAGAGGCCCCTACACAGAAGCTACATGGACATCAAGTTGCTGCAGTATCAGAGCAGCATCGTGGCAGCACAGAGGTCTGTACAGAAAATTACAGTCAGCTGAGGACCAGTTTAACTCCCTTCACTGCACTGAACTGCGGGTCCCTTACTGCAGCCTGTTTGGGTTAGTCCAGATATCTCCACGTACCTCCACAGGGTACATATTTGTATATAAGCTTTTTCTTTGTTTTGGTTGTGTTGGTGCTTATTCTTTTTTTTCTTTTTTTAAGAGGTAATTCTATTAATACACATTGATCACCAAATTACTCCAAGTCCAACCATACCCAAAGAGCATGAAACAAACTGGCAATTAGTAACAGATATACAGGATGAATATTTTTAAGGGCAGCATGAAGACTCTCAGATAATTATTTAAAAAATACTGTTACTTGAAAGATTGAGAGTGGAATTATTATATTATATTAAGTCAAGATAGTGCAGAGAAAAAGGAATGGCCAGATAGTTTTGAAAGAAAAATATATTCACAAGAAAGCCCCCCCAAATCCTATTACAAGGCCTAGTTTGTAAACTATGATACAAATTAAACTTTTGAGGTCAATATGGGATTATAGCATTTTTTTCATACTCATGCATTTTGTTAGTTACCTGGTATTTATTATTAATTGTATAGAGAACTTATTATAAACACAGAGAGTCATTTTTTGGGGCTATTATTTATTTATTTTGCACAGGTTCAAAACTGTATCTTGCGCCAAATCTGGGGATGGTAATTTGATTTGGTTAAATGACATGATTACTGATGTCATTTTTAAATCTCAAGCTAAGCTGAAAAGCTGATATATGATATATGAATATACTTTAAGTGCAAGCTCTTGAGAGGAACATACTATAGTCCGGCTGCTTTTTCAGCTAAAGCAGTAATTGAAAATGTGTTTGTAGGTCATAATGGTATCCTTTTAATCTGCATCAGCACAGGTGTAGATGGCTAAAAGTACCTTTAATGAGTTAGTAAAGAAGGACTAAATCTGGTTAAAAAAATAGAACATTGTGCTGCAAAAACTTCCATTGATTTTTAGAAAAAAGTAATTTTTCATATGGAAAACATTGAGCAAAAAATAAGACAAGAGAATGCATAAAGTTGCATTTGCAGTGTTGCCACAGCCCAAATCTTTCCACTTGCCCAGCTCAGCACATACCCTTTGCTGCTAAACGGTACCATACCCCCAGTTAACCACGTCTGTTCTCAGCTCATATATGTGCACTACTGTGAACAGAGCTTACCATTCAGAAAGGAACCAAGAACTGCAGGAAGGACTGCGTGATATGATGAGGAGCTCTCCTCAACCACCAATGCCTGGGTGATTCCTAGTGAACTCAGCTGCTTTAATTTTTTGCTTTTTAATTTTTACAAAAGAGAAGGACTCTGAGGAATATTCACAGCTTATGGCAGGTTTAGTGGTGTGCAAATTAAAGCACTTTTCACAAAACCAAATGCCCGTGCTATGAGCTTAAGAATATAAAGTAAAAGGGTGGTAATCCATCCTCTCTACCCAGGTATAAACAATCCCATGGTAACAGACAGAAATTCTCCTATCACTAATGATGTGGTCCTCTCAGGATGTTCCTCAGTGCTGTTCTCAGCAGAGCAGTCGATGCTTCTTATGTTATGAACAAAAGGGAAATCGGTTATCAGCAAATATAAACAAATTTAAAACATTAAAAAATATCCAGGATAACAATGGAAATGCCACCTGTATATAAGAAATACGCATGTCATAATGGCAGCAGATAAACAGGGCAGCTGCACAGCCAGCCTGTGGAAATGCCCTTGGAGATTTTGAAAGTTTGACGGGACAGGGTCCAGAGCAACCTGACCCAGCTTTGATGTCAGCTCCATCCTGGGAAGGAGGTGGGACAAGCTGACCTCCAGAGTCCGCTTGCAACCTGAATTATGCTTGATTCACTACCAAGTTTTTAAAGGTTTCTCTTTGAACTCTGCAGAAACATCTTCTTGGGAGAAAGGATTCCTTCTTCCTAATTTTAACCATCTGAAAAACAGATTGGGGAATTTAGTGAATCTGAAGTTAAATGGCAGAGAGATCTACTGAACTTGATGTTTGCTTCTAGTTAAGCCAGCAATAGTCAGAAAACACTGAACAGGTTGGTGCTTCTGTAATTTTGATGGGAGATCAAAAGGTGGGAGGAATAAACTACTATTCAGCTCCAAGAAACCGTGGAGTGACACACTGGGGATATGTTTAAAAAAATGAATTCTGTTTAGATGCATTTCAGGACAGAATTCCAAACAAGTAACTCCCATTTTAATGAGGAAAATCTGTATACAAACCAACAGATCATAGCGCTTGTGCCTCTAAGTAACCCCTTGCTAATAGAAATCAGGTGCTTAAAGAAACAAATATTCTGAGTTGTTTATTGTAAAGGGCAAATTTTGTGGATTCAAAATGTCTCCATGCAAATCTCTGGAAAATCCACCTTCACGTTCAGCACAGCGTTTTATGCTTCATGGCTTGTACAATTATATACTTCCTACTGTGTCAGTAAGGTAACTTCTCTAATTACCCCTAATCCACTCCCCCTTCCCAAAATGACATTCAAAAATACAGGTGTGCAAAAATCATTAGGGGGAATAATGTTTGCACTACCCTCTTAATGGCTGCTTTAAGTTTTATTCTCAGTACATCAAACCACATGAGAACTTTGCAGATGTTAAAAACACATACAGTCTATAAATTAATCTATGCCACTTGGGGGAATTGAAGGAAAGAAAGGGAATTCACATAATTCAGTGTAATGAATTCAGATATCTAGCAGTGTGGCTTTACCACCAGCTTCATTTTAATTTTAAGTGTAGAAACTGGCAATCAAAGTTAGCACAAAAGTGATAGTCTTTTTATAAATGCACATGCTTTGCTGTTGGATGCTTCTTGGCTGATAAGCGTGACTTCTCAAGAGTATTTTCGAGAGAAAACCAAAAGGCAATGCTGAATAGTTCAGATGCAAAAACTGAATAGGAAATGATGCTTCAGGCAAACAAAAGACTCAGCAGTGCTTATTAATTGATTATAAATCACTTTATCTTAGAAAAAAAGGAAGTGATTTGATTTGCAGTTTTAGAAAAGGAGGCCACAGAGCAAGGTGGGGGTTGGGAATGTGAATGAAAGGGTATATTGAATACCAGCACCTTTATCATATCTGTGAAAACATAAATCATACAAGCTAAGCAGTAGGAAAGAAAAAGATTTACAAAAAGTAGCATTTTTTAAGTGGGAAAAGAATTTCTGTGTGCCACATCAATCATAGACAGTCAATCAAATGACTCTTCCAGTGATCCTCGCATACATCTCTCTTCATCTGTAAATTACTGAGCAAACATATCGGAAAGGATCTGCCAAATCACCTATTGTTTCTAGCTGTTCTGGAAGCCTTTAGGCCTCTGTAGCCCTACAAACAATGACTGGAACCAGATGTTTCTCAGTTTAGCTGGGAACAAAACGGTTCTAGCTCAATTTAAATTCAACAGAACAACTCAGATTCATTTCTAGCACAAGATAAAAATAGTGGTTCAGATAGATTTCTGTAAACTTCATGCTTTTCTGCCATGTGGGTTGGGTGGAAGAGTCAGTAGTTGATTGATCTCTACAAGCAGGCAGGTAGGACCTTGCCAGTGTTACGTGAAGTAAAGGTAAATGATCACTGGACATGAACACAGAGACGGCAATAGAAGCAGCAAGTTGCAGGAGCAGTATCCAAAATGTGGATGTTCTCCTTAGAGTGGGTCAGAAGTCTGCTGCCACCCTGAAGGTCAGCTTGGCCCACCTGCTGCTCAGGGCAGGGCTCGGACGGCTCAGGGCTTCTTCCAGCTGCGTTTGAAATTCTCTGGTGGTAGAGATTCCACTGACATCCTGGGCAGCCTGTTAGTATCCTTAGGAAGAAAAAGAATTTTTCTTATGCCAAGATAGTTTTCCTTGTCACAAATGTGCAGATGTTGTCTCTTTTTTCTTGCTGTGAATCCTCAGGAAGAGTCCAAGTTCATCTTCTCTGTAGGAACTTCTCAATTCAAAGATGATAAGAGGAGTTTTAGTAATCTACAAGGCTGGGAAGATGGGGTTCTCCTCACCCTACTCGGGATATACCAGTCCATCCAGGAGTCTGGTGGTATGAAGGTTTTTTGTCTCCACAGAAATTTAATAGAAAATGTTATTAGAAATTTCTGTGCCAAGTGACAGATACTACTGATAATCCCTTTTGTTTTTGATAAGGAAGCAAGTATCTTTTTGTTAATGTTGCTAGAGAAAATTTTTACATGTCAAGCAATGGGGCTTGGAGTTGTGGAGGAACAGGTATGCAGACACAGAAATATTTGTTGGAACCTCCCTGAACATGTACCTGGATGAGGTATTTGGTCATTGGGTATTGTATTTCTCGATCATCCTGAAATGGGTTTCAGCAAAGCTAAACTACAGAGCGGTTGCAGTACGGTACTGGTAATGGCATGGAGGTGTTTGGTGAGAGTGGAAGAAGGACGCAAGTGTGGAGTTATTGCTGCCAGGCTGAAACCACAGCCGGTAGAAACCGCTGATAAAGGTGTGGCGGGCTCAGATCAATTAAGTGAATAAACTGGACCTATTAAGTCCATCTCACAACTTTCTCATACCTCTGGATCCAAATCTGTGAAAAGATCATTTTGCAGCTAACAGATTATTGATTAAGGTACTCTTGCACGGTAGCTGTGTTCTTAACACATGCAGATCATCAGCATAAGGATAAGGAATATCTTGAAAGGAGTAGAAGGAAGACCCACAAATAGATTTGGGAGAATTATTCTCACAGAAATGACTCAAATCTGCCTGCAGATGTCGGATGCTACTGGCAGAAAGAACTGCTGAAAGTGGGATATCTATGAAAATGGATGTGGCTTTGTAGTTAAAAAAACAGGAGTGTATTGTTCATCATTTACACTTATCAGAAAATGTGTTAAAATAACCTTTCCAGAGAATAAGCTTCAATTGCAGGAACGTACTTATTATCACTGTATGAAAATCCATGTGTCTATTTTAGATAAGTCAAAACTAGCTTTGAGTAAAGAGTTGCCTCAGATGTGAGGACTGGCAGGTTTGACTTAACATGGTCACAGTGGTCACCTGTGCTATATTCTCTCTTCAGTCTCTCCCTCCTCATTTCTATCCTTACTGAAAATCTGTCTTTTCTTTGTATAATAACTTGAGGTAACAGACAGACAACAGAAAAATTGCCTACAGCTTTAGCAGGCAAAGAGATGATAAATTTATCAGGTTATTAAAGATGAGACCAAAGTTGTCATTTTCCTATCCTGCAAGATTTGTCTGTTTCCATGCTGTTCCTCATTCTTCATTAACAGTATAATATAAAGTGACTTATCTATGGCCTCATGTCCTTTTTTATTTTATTTTATATTTCATATCATAGACTTGTGATAAAGGCTCATCAAAATCATTGTTGTACCATATTTATACGCACTACATTGATTCAGTCTTATGTTAGCTCATAAATGATGCCTTTCTGTAACCACTTGTATTTTTTCTCATTTGTCATCATAGCTTTGTCATTCATTCTAACTTTTCATTGTCTTCTTTTTTTTGGAAAATGACATTCCCTGTGTCTCATAAATCTTTAAAAGCATATTCTTCCAAAATACTGATGCAAATAATAACAACAAAATATTACCAGGGTGCTATTTTTGACTAGGTATCAATTTATCAAATTCTATTTAAGCACATAATATGTTATAATTTATGTGCTTTCACCTGAATGCTACAAATCACTTCTGAAGTATAATTTGATTCAATATCAAAATGCTCATCGAAGGAAGGAAATACAAATATTCTGATCTTATAAAAAGAGCAAATTGTAGAACTCTTCATTAAGTGATGTGACTAGCAAATAAATTCCAGAAGAGAATCTGGGAACCTGCATCTCAGTTCTCTGCATTACACAGTATTCTAGCCAGATGCTTCTCTTTCTGTTTGTAGTGCTGATACAATGAGAGAGAATTATTGCTGTCTCCTTAACGATGACTTTTTTTTTCCATAATAAGTTCTGGGAGGCTTAGAGCTTTAGGGCTCTTCAGCATGACAGGGTGTCTATCTCTCAGAACTCTCCCAAAATTGCAGAACGTCAAATATAAACCCAATATAGAAGACTACTTTATCACAGAGGACAAAAGTTTTGACAACTGGAAATATGGAAAGATATCTGTTTCTTGGATGTGGCACCTAGATGATGCCATATATGCTACCTAAGTAGCTGTTCAAACTTTTGCCTGTTGTACTCAGTCTACATTATTATATTAAATACTCAGTGTTAGGAAAGCAGTTTTCCTGATATTCTCTTTGCATGGTGTTTTTTATTAATTACATAAAATCTTTTATTAATTATATAAAAAGATACCAACAGATACTAACAGATACCAACAGATCTGTTTAGCTTAAAACAAGAATGGATGACTGCAGACAAACCTGTGTTGAGAATGCTAGACTGTAGTGGGTCAGATCCAAAATACAACTGCTTATTTTGACAGTGTCCTGAAGCACATGTTAAAGGTAGGTATTGGAACCAAGATAATGGTTTAAATACTGACAAGAGAAGCTTAATAGTTACTCCAAAATAATAGAAAAAATATATAATGAACCACTAACTTCCCCGAGAGTGCAGCTAAGCTCTTGGCACAAGCCATTTTTTGCCAAAACTTTGGCAGCTGTCCCCTTAAGCCAACTATACATGAAATGGAAAAAAGGTTGTGTTTATTACTTTCCACTTTTATGTCTTTAAATATCACTGGGGTACCTTTAAATATCATTTAAATGTTATTGGTTTTGTACAGTGCTCATGGGAAAACTCAGAGATATAAATTAGAAAGGAATCTTCAGAGTTGTTGCATGATATTTTCCATTTACTGATCAAAGTTCCTCATGAGCCTTATTAAGCTATTTCCCCTTTCCCCTTTCTTTCCTCTCCTATCTGGTCCTATTTCAAGACCGATCTCGAGTCCCAGGGAACTGAAAATCTGTCCTCTCTCCACCTCCTCAAATCAGGCAACCTAGTCAAACTTTTCTATATTCTCAATTAAATGCTATTTTTATTAATTGTAGTTTGTCAATCTTTTCTCTGAACATCCAAATATTTCTATCACCAAAAGGCAACACTAGGAAGTGATATGACACAGATCAAGTCTAAAGTGTATATAGGTGTAAAAGTCATGTGTAAGCCAACTTTGAGGGAATTTGACCAGTATCATATTCAGACTGCATATGTATTTCTTTTGTCTGAATATAAGCACCTTCTGTATTGGAACAGTATCATTTAGACTGATTTGTTAAGGTGCACTATAACTTCTGTTTGTTTTTATCCCAGGAGAGAATTTTTGCTTTTGTGTAATATATCTTCATATTCTACACTTATGAAATTCAAGTCCCATGAGAACAATATAGATTTTCAGTACTAAACCCTGAGTCAGGTTGTGCCATTGATTTTTAAGTAGGGCTCCACATTGAAATCAATTTTTGGGAGAGGAAAAAATGAATATAGCAATAAAACATCTTAAATCCATTCTTAAAGAAGAAACCCATAAAATTATCAGGAACGTCACAAAAGTGTTTTCTAAATGCAAACATATTTCAGTTCAAGAAGGCTTAGTTTTGTCCTTATCAGAGAAAGCATACAAAGATCATAAGAATGACACTGGGTAGTATGGGTGATGTTTTGATGAATAATAAAACTAACAGAAGATTGGAAAACTAACAGCATGAATCATATAATTTAGAACTAATTTTACAGCCATTAACTTGTGATAACTTGTTAGGAGAACCTAGAGTAAAGCAAATTAGTTGTGTTAAGAAATTTCTTAGATATGCAGAGACCAGTTCTAACTACACTGACGTTCATGGCAGAATGCTATACAAATTTGAAATTTTCAGAGATTTCAGAATCCATTTTCTGGGACTAAAAAGGGAAAGAACACTCACAATTACAAAGAATTAAATAACTTTGTTAAGCAAGCTTTCTACCATATTGATAATTTTTTTTAGTGAAATTCAAAATATTCTTCTACATACTATGCCATGTTCAAGCCCGATCAAAAGTTGCCAAAGTCTTTGGATATGAGGGATGCACTGCAGCTCTCACTAAGTTTACCAGAATGAGTTAACTGGAACATCACTACAATAAGAAATATTTGCAAGCACCCCAAACATTAAGAAGTCTCCCCAGTGTAGGGGACATTCTACTAAAGCATCCATGTGTATTCTTCAATGATATCATCTTTCCGAGCTGTTGTTTAATCCAAACTCTTTTTCTTTTATTCCACACTGTTGACAGGGGGCAAAAAAAGAGAACTAATCTTAACTGTTACTAAGTGGTCTTCAAACTTGAAAAGCCTAGTCTACATTTTTATCATCACTGTCCTGAGTCCCAGAATGGTCTAAACAAATATGGAGCTTGAAGCTATATAAAACATAAAGAATAGCCTCCAATCAGCAGGTGAGATGAAATTTGGATTTGTGCTCTTCTATGTGCTAAAGGGTTTGCCTTTCAGTGTTAAATCTGTTCAATAAGATTTTCAAGTACAAATTAAAAGAGCTGTTTTCAATATGTTCCTCTGCAAAGCACAAGAACAAAGAATAATTGCACAGAAAAACAGTATTAGCTGAAAATTACATGAAAATCTAAGCTAGGTTAGCATTCAAAAACTTCAAACTTCAACTTCAAAAAATACAGAAAAATAATAGATTGGTGTTTTAGTTGAGCAGTGGTGGAGGGCAGAGCCAAGGCTTGCTCCATCCTCATCTTGACAGCTGTGATTTCTAGCGCACCAGATCTAAAGGTGTGTAGTGCCTGACAGCGTCCTCTGAGCGGAGCACGTGTTTCCTGCGTAACAGAACTGGGTCTAGGACAGAGGAGTCTCTGTCGGTGTTTCCACATGGCCTTTCAAAGCAGTAAGCAGCCACTGGGACTGACATGGAGCAGCGAGTCAACTGGTTTCCTTTGCACAACATGCATTTTAACACAGTCAAATGCATCTAGGGCTATGAAAGGAAGCAGTGTTTCACTGCTGCATGTCCTGCTGGAGTCAAGCAACACTGGCTTACACTGTTCCACTTTTAAGGTATTGTTTGTGATGTGTTTGTGAGTTACATCACGGGTGCTTAGATCATTGCACGGGTATGATAAAAAGATACAATATAATAACTGAGGGATATGAACTGAACATCTCTGCTCTATTAAAGGCAAGATTTCTAGTCTGCAGTATGCTACAAGTGGTAATAATTACTAGGGAATGCATAACAATAAAAAGGCACTATCTTTTAAGTCATAAACAAAAGGGAAAGAGTTACAGTTTAATTAATTTTGTTTTCTTTTAAGCAACCCAAATAAGAGTCCATCCCTCACTCTAGGGCTCCTTCACAACAGTTCAGTTTTCATAATAAAATGAAACAATGGAGAGCTCATCCTTCTCCAAAAATAAATGCACAAACAAACAGAGTAATCAAATAAAGCCGTTCACAGCAGGCAAAATTCTCAAAGCTGAGCTTTCTGCTTAACTCTGCACGCCCTGCCTTGCAATGCTCGAGTTCTCAGCTCTCTGCTGGGGGAATGCAGACTGCCACGATGGACGAACAGCTGCCGATGGGTCAACATCACTTAAAACCCAGGTTAAGGTACACTCAGAAATAGGTGCTCGTGATCATGGAGCCTGCACGGAGCCATGGAGTAAATACAATCTTGCGAAGGGAAGAGGCACTTCATTGGAACTTCTGGAAAACGCACATAGATTTTGTGCATTAATAGTGGATCTCAAGAAGAAAACAAAATAAAAAAGCCAATAAAGTTTGAATTGCAAATTGCCAAAAGGAAGAAAACATATTTGATTAAGTGGAACTCCAAGAGTTCCACTCCTATTTTTCTCTTCTTGGAACATGCTGAGAATGCTAGAGAAATCTGGTCCTTTTCAGTTCAGTGGGGCAAAACTCCATACTGGAATAATAATCTCAGGAGAAGAAGGTAAAATGTAGGTAAGCTGAAATAAAGGTGAAATAAAGATGGTAATTATTTAAGGAAATAAAACACCTCTTCAAGGACTAAAAACTCACAGGACACTATAACTGAAAGTGTTTCCAGAATACAGTAGAAAACCAAGCTAATATAAAATAAAAAAAAATGTAAATAAAGAGAAAGCAGGGCTAAATTGAATTGTAAGATATAGAGGAGAAGCAAATGACAAATAGATAAATATCATATAGAATATTTTTGAGATTTGGTCACCTAAAAAAAAAAAAGAATCAAAAAAGGTCAGAAAATAGCAACTAATATTCTACATGTAAATCTGATCTAGAAAAGCACAGATACATGCTAAAGATTGGTGAATAGTTGTCTGTTTAATGTAGAAAATTGTCATCTTGTTTCTACATTTTTCCCATTCCTGAGAAATAACATTTCTATGGGACTCAACTATTAAGCAAAAGTTCTTCATAAAAAAGCTAGATTTGCTGATATAAGATAGGTCGGAAGAATCAGTCTTAGATATGCCCTGCTCTCTCCTTTGATTATAATGGGGATATAGATGACTGGATTAGACTAGACATCTATTTCAAAAATGGTCAAAACTGAGATAAATCCAAAATAATGGAAAAAGAAAAAAAGGTATATCATTATGTGTTATTTAATAGCCCTAAAATATGTTAAGCAAATCTGCTTTGATAAAGGGGCCCATGAACTATATAATGCTGTAAAATGGCAAAATGTCTGAATTTTCTTGGAATGCAAAATGAGACTAGATCTCCAGAAATGCAAAACAAAGGAGAGCAAAACAAAAACTGAAGCACATAATGCTTTTCAGACAAAAGCATTTAGAGAATGGTGCAGAGTTATCAGTATATGCTCTGTGTTATCAGCATATATTTTCCTTTGGATAAAGGAGATGTGGTTTCAGAGCCCTGGAATAGCTGGCTGACAGAAGCTCTGGGTTGGGCTCAAAGCTGATAAAGACAGATACAGAAATAACTCCTTCCTTTACACCTCCAAAGCACCTACCTCTAATATTAGTTAAGTCATTTGCTGTTATGCTCCAGACTTTGCACAGCAATTGACTGTGACGCAGAATTGTCATTAATAACTATTTAAGAGCATCACAGTACACTAGATATCATCCTCTTCTTCTGGTCCAATTTTAGCTACCCATTCTGAACTGGACGGAGGGGAATGCTCTAAGTAACAGAGTGTATCACTTCCTCTTCATGCTCTTTACTTGCACAAAACAGTTAAAAAAAAAAAAATTGTCTTCCAGAGTTACTTAATGTCACAGAGTTGAAGCATCTTCACCTTCTATTTCTGTTTGTCACTGAAGTACCGAGCGATCACTCAGGAGAGCTATTATTTGATATCCTTCATTCAGAGGAGTCTAATGTTGACTGTCTTTTGGTCTTTGCATCCTGCTCTTCTGAGAAGATCCCTTCTTCCTCTGGCTTGGTGGCAAGAAACATTGCTGCCATTAATAGTCATTAATGCCAGCATATGCTGTGACTATAATATTCTTTTGCTGAAATCCTGTAGGAATTTCCTTAAGTAATATGACAGTGATGTTTATTCTTACACCTGTGATTTTTTTTCTTTTTCTCCATAGCTCGGTCCCTTCCCATTGAATCACAGCTGTTTCTGAAAGAATAATTCATGTTTCACAGGCTGAGACTCATCTTTACCACTTATGTTCAGTCTTTTTAGAAGAAAGTGAGCTTCCTGTGGTATAAGCCACATGGAAAGGCTTAGAGCCTTTTTACAGTATTTATGTAAGCATGTTGTTGCTTTGACAGAGCCATGGGGAGTAAACTGTTAGGGGCCTTTCTGTTTAAAGACTCACATGACTTCATGAAGGAGAACATAGAAATCTGTGGGCTCACAATGCTCTGAGGCATCTGGAGTCTAAGCTTGGGGGTGGTCTTTTTAGAAATCTTCCAAAAAAGAAAGTTTTCTATTTTCCCTTATTCTTGCTCCCATGGTCAGTAAGTCCCTGAATAGCATTTTTGATCAAATTCACAACAGCATGGATAAGAAGATCAGGAGTTTAGGAATACACAGGGAAAAACTAACAACAAGAGAAAAGGCCAACAGAATTTTTGCCAAGATCAAACTTCATCAGAGAAAGCTAAAACTGTGAGAACTAGATGAGGGAGAATGAATTTGGGAGGAAGTCAAGAGAAACAAAGTTCAGAAATAGAAATGGGACTCAAAGTTGAAAACCCAAGCTCTCAGACTTGCACTGAAAATAAGAGTTTGCAAAAGGTAAAGAAAAGGGTAAGTTTGCCATGGGATAATGTTTTTAATCACTATTGGTTACTTACTTATTATGTTCCCATCAGAGAGATTTGTCATAGAAAAGTCTAAACAACAGCTTTTTAGGAGTCTCAGGTCACTATTCTCCTTACAAGGTCAGGTTGTTTCTAGACAGGTTTACATTCTAATATTTATATCATTAATTGTTTTCTGCGAAGAGCTGTTAAATTTTCCCTTAATATTCTTCTCTTTTATTTCCAGTCAACTCTACAGTTTTTGATCCCCAGCTTATCCCATTATCACTATCCTGTTCTAATTATCTTCCTTACTGCCTAAATTACCATATATGCATTCTTTTTCCCCTCCAGGACTTGGCTTCTCATACTTTGATCTGCTAATTGGCTTTTTAATCATCTCACTTTGTTTTCTTTTCTTTTTGATACTTAAAAAGGAATTATTGACTGTAATGACCTGGAAGGTACCGGTTTGATAAGACTGGCTCCTGAGACCTGAGAGTCAAACCCCAGAGATGTTGATTCCAAGGCAACTAGTGCAACTGCACAGCCAAGAGACAGAGCATCGCTACAGTGGGGATGTGATTTAGGCTCCATATCCATGGCATTCCTTGTTTCACCATTGAACCATTGCAGTTTAAACATTTATCCACAGAGATCTGCTCACTGCAACCTCTGTGCATCTCTTGTCATCTGTTGATGTCTATTGATGACGAGATACTCTTATCTGAAGTATTGTGTCCAGTTCTGGGTCCCCTAGTACAAGAGGGATGTGGAGCTGCTGGAGAGAGTCCAGCGCAGGGCCATGAGGATGATCAGGGGCCTGGAACATCTG
>JAWLRI010000031.1:6080327-6097780 GCA_034781795.1 Crypturellus tataupa
GTTCCACAGGAACTTAAGGAAAAATTTCTTGACAGTGAGGGTGACAGAGCACTGGAACAGGCTGCCCAGAGAGGTTGCGAAGTCTCCTTCTCTGGAGATCTTCAAGACCTGCTTGGATGCAGCCCTGTGCCGTGTGCTCTAGGTGGCCCTGCGTATGCAGGGGAGTTCGACTAGATGACCTCTTGGAGCAACTGACCCAAAGTCACATATTGCTCAAAAATTCCAGCAAAGCTAAATCTCTTGCCTTCTAAGTGTGGTCCAACCTCTCATATTACCACCTGTTATTTCACAACTTTTTCCTTCTTTACATCAGTGACCTTTCCAGTTCTGTTTCTTCACCTTGTCAGCGTTTCCTTCCTTCTAATAATTCATGTTAAATTCAGCAAAACTCCAGTTTTCTTATTTTATTGACTCTTTTCATAGACCCCTGCTTTTCCTTTTTGCAGTTATGTCTACACATTGTCAAAGCATGTAGGACTACACTACAAGGGGGTGTGGGCTAAAGATCAATTCAGTCACAAGCAGAGAAGTTCATGATCTTTTGGGTAATGTACATCCATACTTGACATTCTGCTCTGCTGGTATTTCGTACTCTAATAATCTTCACTTGACATTCCTGGATTTGCCTAGTGATGACAGTCTCTGTATATTAAGGCTAGTAAATTTCTCTATTGCAAATCACATTTATGTTTTTTTAATGTCTTGAGGACTGTCAGAGGCAGACATCTGAAGGGTGCGATTTCTTGACAGACTGTTTATGTACTAATGTGTAAAATTTCCCTAAAATCTGCTCTGCCATTTCTGTTGCCCGTAGGGTTGAGAAATTCAGTAGTGCCTTATGTTAGTGATTGTCTAATCGTCTTGAACACAAGTTCTTACTATTGCACTATCATCACGCCATAAAATGGTTCATTGAAGTTTCTTAGAAATAGAAAAGGAGTTTAAAAAGTAAAAATCACTGCTGGATTTCCCTCTGCAAAGTAAGGATTTAGTTTAACAATTTTCAGTGCTTATGTGCAAAATAAAATGTGAGGGGGTTTATTTTCATGTGAGAGAAAACAAAAAAAGACACAGTCATATGGGAAATTAACTTTAAAGAACTATTTATGAATGTAAAGATAAAATGTTGCCCTTCCTGCATGGGGAAAGAATGGAATCACGCTTATTTTTGCATTAGGCCAGAGACATTTGATAAAGATCTAAGTCAGGGCAGATGAACTCATAAGAATTTATATCATTATTTCATTTAATACTCTATTCATCTACCCAATGTTGCACATATCCCTGCCTTTTCAAGCCAAGATACTTCTGAAAAGCCCATCAAGCATTGAGGAAAGATAGGGGGTTGGTAGACTTGGCTATAATTAAAACTTCTTGGAATAATTATGTTCAGTCTTTTATTGTGTTGAAATGCTGATGAATTCTCACTGATAACATCAGTATGTTTTTTGAAGTGAAGTTTTTATTTCTATCATCAGGTCTACATGGATCCAGGTATCAGATATAACCAGGATCCAGGTAATCAGATATAATATTGGATTTTCCATAATACACAATTCTTCCCTGTTGTGAGTGTTCAGGGTCTATGGGTCTAAACAAGCATACCAGGGAGACGAGTATTTCAGAAACAGAAGTGTTCACTTTAAATCACACTTAAACAGCATCAAAATATCAAAATCTTTAATCAAACAGAATGACTTTTCCCCATGGATTTCTCTCTGTTGCTGCAACATGCAAAAATCCCCTGCTTCCCATCCCTGCACTACAGATATAACACTGAGTTAAAAAAAAGAAACACTATTCAAGTATGCTCCCAGTACTTCCTTTCCAGATTATTTCAATTCTGACTTGAAATACTGGTACAACAGAAAAACAGATATTTAATAAAACAAAGATTCACATAAAAACAAACAGAAAAAGGAAGGTAGGAGGAAGAAAGATCTTCCACGAGTTAGAGATGAAACAGCCTACACAGAGAAAGAAGAAACAGAGAAGAAACAGCCTTTTTAAGTCTGACAAAAGGCAACATGGTTAAGGATAGAGTGGAGTACATATACCTATTTTTTCAATCCAAAGATAAATTAAAGTCAAGAAAGAGGTAATAATTGTATGTAAAATGAATTAAAAAGAAGCCATGAAACAAGTAAGATATATCGAAGCGGATAAGTAGAAACCCACATCCATAATAGGAACTTTAAAAATAAAGCTTTCAGTATTCACACAGCACTGCATGTATATTAGATATTGGATATTTCATCACATTAACAACATAGTAATAGCTGCTAAATGCAGTTCCATGCAAGCAAAAGAAATACAAAAGAAATACATGTCTACTTAGTGTCTCAACAACTTCTTATTTTTATTAATATGAATATTTTAATGTCATTAAGTGTAAGGTGGTAAGTTCTCTTCTACATTAATTTATACATCTAAGTGTATAAATCCTTACACTGAAATACATTTTTTCTACCACAAAATAGACAATGAAATTAAAACCTGATTATAACATTTCATTGCTATAAAGTCTGAAGAGTACTTAAGATAAACAGTAAAGATATCATTATCAGTATACATTTATGTCATAAGTAGAGCTGAACAACTATTTCAATTAAACTTAGTTTAGATAATTTCCTGCAGGAAATAAAGGGCTCTAAAGAACTAAGAATTATTTAACTGTAACAGAACAAAGAAAGTAAAGCTGTATTTTTATACCCCTTAATATGCTTCCTTTTCTTCCACCTACTGTTGGAAATGGTACTGATTAATTTCTTTGACTGAGCAAGGGAATCAGCAAAACAAATTTGATTTCATGTCTGCTGCTAAAAAGATATGGCAGGACCTCCATATCCTAGAACATGTTCTTATTGTAAACACTGGAAAAGATACAACAATGTAGTTTATCAGAAAAGTCAATGGTTTAGGGCAGGAAGGCAATTTTAATCAGTGCAGTAAAACATATTCTAAGAGACTGAAGAGTGAAAGTTTTTCTGAATAAAATGTTGTCCTCTGGTTTGAAGAAAGATGCTCTTCAGAGGAAATAAATGGCATGCTATATCTATCAATCAATCAATCATTGGTTGATCGATGTCTTTCACTCCTTGATGAAATGACAATACACAAGACTTAGCTGAAGTGGAACAAATGTTCACTTGCTCATCTTTAATGTAAATGTACCTTATGGATTGTTGAACTTTCCAGAGACTACTGCTGTGTTGATTAATTGCTAATGAATGCTAATGAAGTAGTGAGGTGAATATACACAGTGATGTATTTAAGTGATGATTGATTGGATTTAGCACTAGCTGTCAGGAGAGTACTTACCACATGCACAACAAGTCCATAAATATGCACAGAACTGTTAGTTGTCTTCCTGTGTGTCTCTCTGGTCTTTTAAGCCGAGCTGTGACAGGGAAAGAACTGCCCCTCTAGACTTTTACTGTTAAAGGAAATTCATTTCTCAGAAAGGACATCACCTTTCAATGACAAGTTTTAATTAAACATTGATGATCAGCTATAGTTGCACAATAAGATGTCCCTCTATGAGCTCACTTTCAGAAATAAAAGACATTTTTTTGAAAATGTTAATAATAAATAAAATGCTGGCAAAAATAGAAAGGGCCTCTGTTCAGAAAGCTTTAAAATACAAAGGGTTCATCAGGATAAACAAAAGAAAGAAATGACATTTCCATTTTAAGAAGAACAACGCTTCCTTTGTCCTTCCTTATTCTTTTGTCAGATGATGGAAAATAACTTGAAGAAACAAGCTTTTTCAGACAAATGCCTGCAGCAGGTCATCATTTCAGTGGCGAAGAAAAGTGAGTTACTGACCAAATAAAGAAAAGAAGTGTCTGCCTGTCTCTAGTGCAAGGGAGGAGAGAATGTGAAACTGCAGGCACCAGGAACAGACGCAGGAACCAGGATGGAGGAGACTGTGAATCTTGTTGCCAGCTCAGAATAAGTTGTCTGTTTGGGAAGCAGGAGCTGTATTTGTCATTTGGATTACAAATTCTCAATGTTCAGCCTTCAACACCCAAATTTCTATCACGCTGGGGTCCTTGGAAACAGCTGTAACAACTGCAAATGAATACCCCCAAACACTAGTCTCTGATGAATTCAGTACAGTAAGGACCTTTCAAAATGAACATTCAGGAGTAAGGTTAAAACTCCTTTCTTCAAAAATAGTTCTTATTCAATAATAAACATGTTTTTTCACATAGTCAAAATATAAACTAATCAAGTTGTTTATTTTACACAGGCCACATGGACGAAACAGCTATTTTAAAGTATTTTGGAGACAGACACATATTACTATGACTGTAGTTTTAAGTTGGTTTTGACTTTTAAAGTCCCTAAACATTTTGCAGTAAGTATACAGTGAGTTTAAACCTGCTGTCAATAAACAGTTGGCTGTTGAAGATACTTGTGATATTCTACAGCATAGCAATGAGAAATGAAATGTAGGTAAAATGGGCAAGCGAGGAAGAGAAAAGCTCTGCATAGCAAAATTTTCTTCCAGTTTACTAACATCTCAAAACCCAGCGACTCAGATTAGATGGGATAAAAGAATGTAAAGAAACAAATGGAGTGATAATTGGACAGTGTTTTAGAAGTGTTTTCTGGTTACAGTCTTGCAATATGTAAATAGAACCACATGGGTAATAACACAGAAAGAAGCAAGCAATTTGGCTTAGAGGGAATATCAAAAACAAGAATAAAGCAAATAATCATTCAAAAAAGTTGAGGAAAAAAGAGGTTGACAATAGTGATTTTTCTACATCAGAAACAATGAAGCTCAAAACTATTAGAAATTTGGACTATCAGCTTCTTCCAAAATATCATTAAAAGAAAACTAAGAATCTAGCAGCCACCCAAGGAAGTTTTGATGAGAAGAATGCGCAAACATAGAGAATATTTACATTTCTGGCTTTCTGTTTCTTTATTTAATTCATGTTAGAGGAAGAGTGATAACCTTTTGCAATCTTCTTTCAAGCAGTGGTTTAGGAAGTCCTCATGAAAGTATGGTGATGAAAGCTGTTTTTCAATCTGTACCATTTATAAAACTTAAGATGTCCCAAACTGAGTATCCAATACTTGAACTATCATAATTTCAAGTCCTCTATTCCTTTAACCTATACATACAGAAATTCTGTCCTGTAAGATCTGAACGCATAGATCTAACCCCAAGCTGACTTGCAGATGCTTGGCATTTCCATGAAAAAACAAACTAACTAATACATTTTTCCACAATCCTGCCCACAGTCCTCCTTATCCCATGTTATGAACTTAACTCATCTTTATCTCATCTTTCTCTGCCATCCTGGACTATTGCCCGAGTCCCAGCCCAGAGTCTTGCCTTACTCTGGGCAAACAAAACGAGTCTCGGAGATAAGACCAGGCTGGTAGGTACTCCATTCAGGGAGCAGTCCTAGCATTAGTCTAATGGCTACTGCTGGATTTTGCCCTTCCAAAACCTTACTCTGAGAGTTTATCTGATGTTCAAGCTGAGCTCATCAATCCTTGCTAACCCTAAACCTTAAATTATCTAGCCAGCTACTGCTGTAACTGGATATAGCTTTTAAACATAAATTGCTATATTTTCACAGCAAAAAAGTTCCTTGGGCATTAATTAGACAAACATAATCTGAAAATTTATGAGATGATCACAAACAAATCAAAACTCTTATGCCAAATTACACCACTATGCTAGTAATACTGCTAAGGGGAATTGTTCATTACCTAATACTGAACAATATTGATCACACTGAAGAAACACCGAAGAAATTTATTTTAAAAGCTAAATAGTTACATTCCATGTGATCTTTTAAAAAAGATTTTCCCCTCCATTAAAGTTAAAAGAGACCTTACAATTAACTTAAGTAAAAACTGATTTCTGTTTGAATTAGAAATGCAAGGCAGAATCAGTCACGTTCTTGTGCTATTTTTAATAGCATTCATCTAATATTTATGCTATCAGTTCTTATTTGCTTAATTTTAAGATTTGTTTGGGTTTAAAAACACTCTTCAGCCTCCCTTTGCTCAGAACCAGGTAGAAATCTTCTGGTCTCAAAAACAGTCTGATAAGAGACAGCCCAGCTACTGCACTGCATCACAGGCACGGCCTTAGATCAGATCTTCAGAATTTGTCTGAAATCTTTAGGTTCAGGATTTTCTACATTTCCAAGCTCAAGCTCAGTGGGGTGCTGATCCGGAATCAGAACTCTTGTATTGTGCTCACGATGTAAATTATGAAGTAGGTATGCCTTCTTGTGCAGCTGGAAGACTATAGCCTGACTCTGTCCACATTTGTAGAAAGTGGTCTTTCCTTCGAAGTGAACTGGGCTACAGTCCAGATACATAACAGGTATTAGTGAAGCTGAGTGTCTTTGAATTCTGTGGAACCTTTAGATTTGAGGATGGGTCTGGATCCATGATTCAAGAAAATTAATCATTTGATAATATAATGACCTTCCTTCAGCACAGAATTAGTATCTTCCAGATATTTCTGAAAAAAAAAGTAGCAATCTGATGCAGTTCCAATATTACCTGTAAGAGAACATATATGTACAATTGCTTCAAAAAACTACCATAGGATTTCCTTTAACTGAGGAAAAAATATCTCCAACTCACAAGTCTTCTGTAGCAATGCTACTGCGCTATTGATGGTTTTTTTTGAGGCCTTTGCCTTATTAAATATTAATTTTGTTATATGTTTTGTTCCATTTAACTTAATGGGACTATCCCCATGTTGAAACTGCCAATACACAGAAAATTTTACTGGATTCAGGAAAGGAAGAACCAAATTAAATTGAAGATAGAAATTTAATGTGATTTGAGCCACTTTTTTTTTTTTAATCTCCTGCAACTCAAAATCTGAGGTTTCTGTTCTGTATCATTGTTCCCTAACTTATTCTGTGTAACTATTTTAAAAACAAAATGTGGCAGGTGAATCACAAGAAGACGGCATAGCACATTTCAGCAGCTTATTGACCCCTCATCATGTGAGCCAAGCTTACAATAGAAATGTCTGTTAAATTTAAAGAACATTGTGCCCTATCCAGGGAACAGCACGTATTCTACAAAGGCTTGTTATCCAAAATCAGGGTGGCAAAGAGAAGACTCCAGCAACATTACTTGCAAGTCAAGAAAAAATTTTCTGACAGTGAGGGTGACAGAGCACAGGAACAGGCTGCCCAGAGAGGCTGTGGAGTCTCCTTCTCTGGAGATCTTCAAGACCCGCTTGGATGCAGCCCTGTGCCACGTGCTCTAGGTGTCCCTGTGTGTGCAGGGGGGTTGGACTAGATGACCTCTAGAGGTCCCTTCCAACCTTAGGCATTCTATGATTCTACGTTACCAAAACAAAAACGTGTCAACAGCTGTTCATGAAAAATGATCTGAAATTAATTAGTATAAGAATGAACAGGCACTCTTTCATCATTATGTAAGACAGCATCTTAAAAGGAATATCAGTCTTAAATAAAGATTCACACTTTCCAAATATACTACAAAGGTATTGCTTGGCTTTTCCGAGGTTGATAGTTTCTGTCATCATAAAGTTTTCTGGCTTGTTAAAGTCCATCTTTCAGTCCTACTTCTCATCTACTGCATCTCTGCTTGTGTTGAAAACTTCACTGACCACAATTTCAAAGAGAAGCTACAGGTTTTGTCCTTTAGTTCCACTCCATATTCTGCTATTGCTCCTTAAAACAGAGAGGCAGAAAAGGCTATCAATATCTGGTTCAGGAGTGTCCTAGGTTGACTCTATATGCAAGTATGAAGATGGAATATCTAGGTATATAATTGGTGCTATTGGGTAACCTACAGCATTATTCAACTTTTATGGCTATAATTCCTGTTGTACACAATATTTCTAGATCAGTTAATAAGTGAGTTACAACAGGGAACACATTATTTAGAGGTGTTTTGGAACCCTACCATATAGAACTATTATGAATATATATACAATTACTATATACTATTAATATATACTATTCTCTTCATGCCTTCCAATCGCTAAAGAAGTAGAGGAGAACTTTCTCATTTACCTGTTATACCTATCCTGTATCAGGTATTCAATATGTTTCTGTCTCTCTTCTTTTGATCTTTGATCTACTGGTTCATTAATCTTTTCCGAAGCTGCTAGATTCTTGAGTTGAGTACTATCTGAACTTGGAATGATTTACATTCATATTTATTCCAGAAAGACTTTGTATTTTCCCCATCATTCCCCTCCTGCCAGTCCAAAAAGTTTTAGGACTGATAAAACCTTCATCTACCAAAAAGGTGAAGTTAAGTATATTCCTATTCTAATTTAAGATTATTCTCTTCATAGCTTTTTTTTTCTAATGAGTTTGAAGAACAAAGAAAACCCAGCAACGTGTACTGTGTTATATTTTTTTCCACTACATTCATTTTCTTTTCTTTGATACTGAACATAAATCCATTCACTAGAAGATACAGGACGAAAGCCTAAGATCTTGTGTGTTCATGCAATACCATCAAGTGCAGAAATCTTATGTAATTTAATAGTTTAGTAACATAAGGAATTTTGGCTAAAGAATCTATATGCCATGTGGTATCATGAATTCTAAAGCTAAAAATTTTGGATGCTTGGATTTTGCATGATATATCATAAAATAATAAGGATATAAAATGCACTTCTCCGTGCTGATGCTTCTACTGTACTTCCATCTCTTGGCAAGTTTAGCAGTTTTCCTGGAACTTGAGATTGCCAGGTCTTGGCCAGGACCTTTAGCCTGATTATTGTTTGATTATGTGTGTTTGTTTTCCTGCTGTGTCCCTTTGTTGCTGTGGCTCAGCAGGAGTTTCAAATCCAGGGAAATACAAATAAAAAGAATGGAAAGTTCCATCAGCAATCATACAGTGGATGGAAAGTCCATCAGCTTTCATACAGCACTCACGCAGTATCCATACAGCATTTGTTGGCATCTTCCAGCAAATTAGTGTTAAATTTTTATGTTTGCAAAACAGGGCATGATGCATTGTCATGCATTGGAGGACCATGTGTGTATGATCAGAAAACTGATCAAGAAAAAAATAGCTTATTGCATGTGTATGTGGAAACTAGTAGCTGAAATACTGTTTGTTAAATGTAATTAATTGATGGAGTACTAGCTGCCTCTCTAGCTTTCCCCTCCTCTCATAACTGTGCATTTGAGGGAACTTAATGAGGAGTTAAATGGTATAATTCAACATAATCAACAAACCAGAGACCACTGCCTTCAGCTTACTTTCATGCTCTCTTGTCCATCCTCTCAGAAGCCAACAGCTTTAGATAAGAGACCTCCAAGTCCGCTAGGTTGGTGGTAAGTTCTGACTTTGGTTTTCTTTAACCTTTCTCCTCCATCCCTCCTTCTCCCCCTGCCAAAATTGTAGGGAGATCATTTAAGAAAACTTTAATTTTAAAATTTAAATATGTCCTTCACTCTTTTAATCCTATATGAGGGCGATCACATATGGTAGGTCACCTGCACACCCCTCTGCTTCTCACCTGCATACCCAAATGAGAAAAAAAAAAGCCTCAGACTGGTACAGGAGAACTACAGTGGACCCAAAACACAGTTTGAGAAAGCCAGCTGATGGGAAGACAGGCAACAAACACTTCTGGGTCTCCTTTCAAGCTGGAACGGCTCCCAGTGTTGAAGAAGGACAAAGAATGGAAAAGTAAGTACACTTCCTCAGACCTCCTATGGCCAGAAAAGAGATCCACTTTCTACCTCCTTCTCTTTAGGAATATTTCTACCCAGAATTTGAGGCAGGAAAGGGAGAGAGACAGGAAAACCCTTCGGCAATGCAAGGACATGCTTCTCCTCGGAGAAGTCCTTAATTTTCCACACGGTTAACCAAGCACCCGTGGTCAGATGGCAGTCCAGTGTTTGTTATGCTAAAATGCTTCGGTGATGATTTTAAAATTATCCATTGGTTTAGATTATTGGTTCCAAATTGGAGCAATAAATATAGGGGCATATCCAATTAGTAACTCAAGTCATCACTGATCGTTGGTGCGATTCAGCAGTAGATATGTTCAAGTGCCCATTTTCTTCTCAGTTCCTGGAAGAGGCAAGTCAGGTGCAGACCTTCTCCCGGGTGCCTAAAGGATTCATGGTCACCCACAAGTAGTATGAAAAGAGTCTGGGCTAAACTGTGACAACTTCCAGTACACAAGAAGCAAGGTCTGATGGAAAAGTAAATTACTGGCATGTTTTCTGGATAAATCAAACATTGGGCAGCTAGAGTTGTAAAATGGGCAATAAACTTTTTATAACATGTAATAAATAAGAAATCTCACACTGACTGTTTGATTGAAACGGGCAGTTCTTCATACCTCATATTTTGTGATCTCTTGACTCCTGTACTCCTTCCATTACAAAAGTAGACTAGACATTTACTTCTGTGTAGGGAAGAAAGCTTTTGAAAGGAAATTTAGCAAATATTATCAGTGTACAAGCTACTTAATGTTTGGAGGTTACTATTCTCAAACACAATATTATTCTGTGTTTGTGTTTTCAGGTGTAACATCTGATGTACTAGGAACACAACAAACATTACAAAAAAGGAGCATAATTCAAAGCTGTGAATTCACTTTTCCGCCCTGATTCTTTTGGTATACTTTCTGGAAATATTCACTGAATGATTTTTCATTCACAGCCATGCTTTTAGATCTAGACAGTTATTTACAGCCATATCTGTGGCACTCATCAGCAGTCCTGAGAGGAAGTCGTGCATTCATTCTCCCATTGAGCAAAATGCAGACAGAATAGGTCGCACGGCCATAGTCACAACAAACTGTCTTTCGACAGAAACTCCCCCACGGCCCAGATCTCCAGACCATCTGGAACGGAACCTGGGTGGGGCATGAGATGGCTACAATTTAGGCATGTGCCAAGAGCACCCTGTCAAGACCAATGTTGTTGTTAGCTTCGTTGCCTGCTGGTGATGAATGGCCCTGTATTAGGACAAACCTAATGCTGACACGTTAGTCCTCGCTGCCATGGGCTAGGAGGACACCGCAGCGGTGGGCTGGCTGAGGGTGAGGAGCGCAGAATGGCAGGGATCGGAGCTGGGCCTGCTGGGAGGCAGTCTGCTGGGCACCGTCCTTGCACCAGCCAAGGGGCAGTGACAAACCGTCTGTCCTCTTTCTCCAGGTCCCCATATACCTTGCCAGGGCACTGCCATATCACAGAATGTCCTTAAAAAGACTGAATGTGCATCAGAAAGCATGATGACTGCTTGTTCCAGCTCTTACACAGTGTGTGGTCAATAAACCTCACACAGGGAAAAAAAAGGTTCACTGGTAATGGGCAAAGCAATGCATCTTTGAAGCTTCAGGGAAGGATCCAGGATGTAACTGACCATAGCTGTTGAAGGAAAGCTAAATTTATCTCAACACAAAGACTGGACGGTGACCTTTGTTTAGATAAACAGCTGTATCAGCTGAGTGGATCAACTGACCATAACACAGTTGTGTGGATCAACTGGTTGTGTAAATGTTTTTTCCTGAGTTAATCAAAAGAGTGTGAATGTCTCCCTGAGTTGGCCAGACCAACACAGAGTAGAAAAACTGAACAACTAACAAAATAAATTTCAAGAGAGCAATAGGCCTGAGATGATTTCAGTCCCCATATCCCTTCCTGACAACTGAGGACACCCTGTGTCATGATGGTGACAAAATAGTAATGGGCATCACATTTGCATTGTGATCCACCTTCATTGGATCCAACATTTGTATCCAGTGGATCCCCTGTTATCCAACAATTGCATGTTGCAAGTGCTACATTCTGCTAAATGTGTCTTCGACTTGTGATTTCAGCATATTGCTGTATCACTCTGCTAAATCAAAATCAAATATCATCAAATAAGCAAATTTTATATTAAACATTACACTGTCCATACATATTTAAAAGAACCTGTGCTGAACTCTGACACAGAGTGAGCAAAGCATGGGGCATTTCTCCCTGGGATGGTGAGTGGAGGATATCAGCCACCCTTTTCAAGCTGCTACAGGGGAGAAAAGTTCAGATCTTACCTACTATATACAAAGACTAATACTGTGAGCAACAGTTGGGAAAAGATAGCTGTCTTTCAGAAACATATGGGTTGAACAATATATATAAACTGTTATGAACCTCACATTTTGAGTTTCTGGAGGTGTGCAGGGATGCTTGTGTGCAGGGATGCTTATGTGCATATGTGTATCCAAATGACTTCAGAAGCACCAAACAAATTTTGTATTTTATTGTAAGATTCCCTCTGGTGTTGACACCTTGTATGCCAAATTGCAGGCTGGAGTGACAGTTTATGGCCAAATTTTAAAGTATTAAACACAAGGATTTCTAATGGAAACACTGACATAACCTAAGCTATAGCAGCACTTGTGTGTTCTGCCCTAATTATTACAGTGCTGTATAAATCACAGCTTTTTTGCCTGTCACTATGCAAGGCCCCAGTGTGAATCTGGGCCAGGTGAATGTGTGGGGATGATAGAAAGAAAATGATGGAGCACACCTGAGCTACCATTTTCTCAATTGCAGAGATTATTAATGTGAGAAAGCCACGGTGATGGAAGGTGATCCAAGTTATAGTAGAATTTATAGCTTTTAGTATCAATGTCTCTCAGGCTTGACCAGCTGTTACACACCTGGAAGTGGAATACAGAAATGTTTTCCCTCAATTTATCTTTCTTGAACTTGTTGCTTATGGGACTGAAAAAATGAGGGCCAGATCATTAGGTAGCATAATTATAAACCCTCACCTGCACAGGATTATTTTCATGTAGGAAGATGACACTCTACAACTAAAAAGCTTTATAAACAATCCAGTGTCTTGAAACTTTATTACACCAACTATATATTCACTGAATAGAGTTTGGCTCTCATAGAATTTATATTTGTTTTTTCTTTTTTTTTTCTTTTTATTTTAAAGGTGACAGGGAAATTAAGGTGAAAGTTATTCAAATACCACACCATAAAAATAACAAAACAGATGAAAACTTTTCTCACAAAGCATTTCCTATAGCAGAGGGCGTGCAGTGTCTTTTAGGGATTGCAGAATGTTCTGAGCCTTTAGGACTTTTTAGGTTCAAACAAAATAGAGACACCTGACTGACTGTACATACCATTTCACCTCCTTTTCTGAAATTCATGCCTGCAACATTGAAAGGCACAGATTAAAATATATAAAAAGTAATCCCTTCTTTTATTCCTTGTGATCACAGCCTTTGCCACTGACAGTTTAAATACAGCACTCAAGTAAATTCAGAATAATTCATTCAAGTCTCTAGTCAGATTCCATTAAATCAAATGCAAGGTTTTCCTTAACTTCAGTGACACATGGATGTCTTTCAAGTTATTTCTCATTAGCAAAAAATCTATTTTCTAGCTCACATAGTTTAGTTGATTCAAGGGCAAAATGTATTGCATTGATTCAGTGAAATAAAGATATTCAGTTATATGAACACAAAGGGACAAATGTCTTTGTTATATGCAGCAGAGCAAGAAAATGCTCCTGCAGAGGGGCAACATTTTGCTCAAGAGCATAACATTAGTGATGTCTAGAAGCGGTATTTCGGTCCATCATACTTAAATTTAAGAGGTATTACATTTAAAGTAAAAATAATAGAAGAGTATTTATAACAGCAGAAATGTGTAATGAGTTAAATCTACCAGAGATATAGAAATATCATCATTCCTTAACATACCTTCACAATGTATGATGTGCCCACTTAACAACAGGAGCATGCAAAACTTTTTCATGCTGTAACTTGCTCTTTAATGAGAATAATGTTTCTTTTTTTTCCCCAACCTCCTCATATCTTGTAGCAACTCTGAATTTGCTTAAACTTATTTTGCAACCTTTGGTAATGAAAGTTTCAAATGAACTTAATACAAACATAGAAACAGAGAGGTGGTTTCTATGTATTTTAAGGAATGGCTAGCTGTTTGCTAAAACTTTTACATGTTTTGCATGAAATCTTGAAATGATTTTATTTAATAAACTGATGGCAATAACTCACAGCTTCTCTAATAGAGTTGTTTTCATTTCTGTTGTATAAAGAAACAGCTCTGTTAATAAAAAACATATATAAATAAAGTAGCTCCAGAAAGGAATGCTGATTTGTATAAGAAAACCCTGGACAATTAGGAACTAATGTCTGTAAAATATTCTATTGCCACAAGTCACACACAAGCTGATTAAAGACAGGCCCTTCTCTGAGAGTTTTGTTGAGGGCAGATTTATAAATAGATGCTCAATAATAGCAGGCCAGATGTTCAAAATAAATGTTCAAGCAAGGTTTCTGGTAACCAAGCTGAGGAAAGCCATCAAAGTGTTTGTTTCACAACATCAGATCCAATTCTGAGCCTGTCAGCCTATTGACAATGATGTTCTTAGAGATGACCAGTCTCTCTCCTGTCAGAAGAACCAATCTCACTTTTGGAAGAGTGACTAAAAAAAAAAAATAAAAAATAAAAAATGGACTCAGTTTACCTATGAAGTAGAATGTGCAGTGGGCATTTTGAACCAGAGTGTAGTATTACTTTATAGATGAGGCTCTTGTGAGGGTTGTTGCCATCAGTGAGGTGACAGCCTGTATGAGCTCCTCCAGCACACAGAATATTGCCTCCTCCAGCACACTTGGCACGTCTGAAGGGCTGTAGCAGCAACACTTTTCAGCAGGCCAGAGTAGAAAGGATTTTTTTTCTGGCATGAATATAGTCATCTGTAAAATAAATAAGAATACAGAATGTGAATTGACTCCAAAAGGCCGAAGCGCTTTCATAAGTCTGCTAATACTGTTTTATGTAACGAACACCACAAAATCACCAAAGGGAGTTCATATTGCAAAAGGGATGTGCTGTTAGAGCACACACTTTTTAAACAGAGAAAAATCTTTCTATGATGCGTTAGACTCAAATGAATTACACGGTTTTGGAATCAGCTCTCTGCTCTGTCCCTTGTTTCTTGTATGCCAAATCTTTTCCTCCAGAGTTTCCTTTAAAATCCTGCCACTTTTTGTGACTTTTCAAAAGGAAAAAAAAACAGAAAATGTTTTCTGTGTCCTTTTGAAAAGTCTGTTTCTTTCTGCCACCTCTGAGAACTTGCTATGTCCATTTTCCTGATTTTCTGAGCAGTCTCCAAGCCCTGGTCCATTCTGACTACTCCATGTTGCATTTCAATATCTTTCACCCAGCCAGGAATAGGTGGCTCTGCAGAAGGAAGGGTCTCCTCTCTCCACAATGCAGAGCGGAGGAGCCGAGGAAAGCAAAGCAGCCGCCTTCTTCCCTGATGTCTCATTTTTCCATCTAATGTTTAGATAGGAAGAGTTATATGAGGCTAAAGTGATGTTTGATTTGAATAAGTAAAATAATACTGCTTCCAGTCTGGATTTGTTCGTTGCAGTGATCACCCAGCTTTCAACGGGAAACCTGTACCGTATATGTACATATATTATATTTTTCTTATGATCTGGTGATAATTCCAAAGACTAACTCTACAGCATGCAAACAAAACAGCATCATTTATTTGCTTTGAATATGCTGCCTAATCATAATGTCATGCTCCTTGGTAAGAATAAAAATATTGTGGGAGATACTAAATAAACTTTCTTCATTCACTGACACCATACGACTCATAATTTTATATATCTCAGACATATTCCCACATAATCTTCTCTTTCTCAAACAAGGCCATGTAGTCTTCAAAATAAAAGACATGACAAGAAATTAAAAGAATTCACACTATCCCTAGAATTCCACTCATTACTAAAGGGAAACAAGGAGTAACAGAGGCAAAATTCTCACTGAATGATACTCATAGTGATATGTTTGAAAATTCCATGTTTTTTCCAAGTGACTTAGATCTTATTTTCAAAACCTCCTCAAAAATGAATCAAAAAAGTTCTACAAATGACTGTTAGTAATAAATAAATAAATAAATTCTATATATAGCAGCTGACTAAATGCCATTGTTCTTTTTCAGCATTATCCCTGTTGCCATATGTTTAGAGTCACAGCGACTGCAGCACTGCGATTACCAGCCACACAAGCTATCAATTAACTGTTTGTGAATGCCTCCATATTCTTGCTATACATCACTGTAGCGCCCTTAACCTTTGCAAGATGTTTTCTGTTTTCTTCTTCTTCTTTTTTTTTTTTTTTTTTGGACAGCATTTTGATATTGTTGATAGCTTGAAGTCTGATCATTATAATAGCACCATGGAAACGTGGACACGGCCTTGAACTCCATTGAGCAGGCCCAGAACGTAAAGATACGCAATTGCTCCCAACCTCATATGATTTAAAATGTAAACCAAAATCCTTCAAAAGCAATAGATGCAATACTTCCTTGCAGTACATGTCTGCACTGTGGATATCAGCATCTGAGTTCGTCACCTTGGCTTCTTTAACGGCCAGTAAAGTATGCTCAGTTACTTCTAGGCTATGAAACACCAAATCTTGTCTGGCAATGCCTTGCTTCTTTTTATTCACTACCCAGGAAGACTAGGTGACTTGTATTATAGGCAGAAAGGCTCTACAAGGGATTGAGTGAAGGCCTGGAGAGATCTGCATGCAAGGTCACCTCTCAATCAGGGGCAGCCTGGTGGAACTATAATAGTGGCTAAGAAAAGAGGTAGTGAAATATTTGAAAAAGATCTTAAAAGAAGAGAGGTTGAGAGGCGTGTTTCAGTTGTCAGCTTGGATTTTAAGAGACAAGAGTGGGGAGGAGGAAAAGAGGCACACCAAGGCTAGAGAACAGGCAGTAGCTTCAAAGGAAAACTGTTTTGAGCTAAGAAAATAAACTTGTTTGTGCAGTAACAGCAGAGTCAGAGCATAGTGAGACACTAAGGAGAAGAACAACAAGCAATGGGATGAGATGGGATTGCTGGATCAACTGGAGACATTAAGAGAAAAAAGTATATGGTAACTTTGGCATTATGGCCAGCGAAGGGGAAATATTTATGTATTTTATATTTATATATTAAATGTATACTTTCTGTCTTAGAAGAAACTGAGAATTGTGGTGTAGGCAGAAGGAAATGAAGTGGGGGAGGGTGGGTGGGGTTGGAAAAGTGAGTGCTAGGTGGTGAAATGGCAGCTGCTATTACAGGTGAAGGCACAAGGGAAACAGCAATTTATCTCTGAAAACGACAGACAAGGGATTGTTTGAGGTGAGATCTTGAGCAAAATAAGCAACAAGGCTTTACTAGCCATTTTTAAAGGTCATCTTGTAATTTTTTTGCTGTGATACCTTGACTCAGATGAAATATGTTTATAATCTGATGATCTGAAAGGACAATAAAAGGGTGACCCTAATTTGCAGTCCATTGCATCACCAAAGGAAATATCAACAAGGTTGCATCATTATTTTCATAGAATCATAGAATCACAGAATGCCTAAGGTTGGAAGGGACCTCTAGAGGTCATCTAGTCCAACCCCCC
>JAWLRI010000031.1:6097880-6113259 GCA_034781795.1 Crypturellus tataupa
CTGTGGAACTTTTGGTGTTTAAGTTTGTGGCCATTTCCTCTTGTTCTGCCACTGGCCACTACTGAAAAGAGGCCGGATATTTTTTAAAATATCAAAAAAAAATCAGTTAATGACAAACCTTCCACTGATTGATTTTTATGTTAGACTGACATTTTGAACTTCCTGATTATAGGTTTTTAGAGCATCAGGACTGAAATGTAAACAGACACACCACACGTTTCTGTGAACAATGGAGGCATATTCCGGACTTACAAAAATGGTTGCATAATTTAATAGTATAGATGCTTTTTCGTTTTAAAAGCAGTTGCAAAAAAGCTTTGCATTTCATACATGCAGCAGGTTCTATGTCTCTGATAATGTGTTAAAGAGCAGAGCTCTATAAGTCTGCTTATTGCATATTTGTACGGTATTTCACCGTACTCAATAATAATTAAAGCAATTAGAGCAGACATGATATTTTTGACATAACTGGCTTTGGTCAGTATGAAAGAAAAAGTCAAAACTAAAGCTGGTCCCAGTTTGGGTCCCAGTTGGCAGAAGGCTAGGAAAGAGTTGAGAGAAAAGGCAGATGTAAGTCCCTCTTATGTCTGATGGGCAGTTATGGGGGTCTAATGGATGCTTTTGGCTGACATCCTTTAACAGTTCCTGAAGGGCTTGGTTCTCTCAGGCTACAAACATTCCTTTTCTAAATTACAAAATGCTCAAAATGGCTTGATAATAGCTAGGCTACTGGCTGATAGATCATATACAGTCAGGCCACTCTCAGTCTTTGTAAAGTCATGGAGATCAGAAGAAGTGACTGAGGATGAGAGGAAAGTAAATGTTGCTCCAGATTTCCAAAAGGGCAAGAAGGAGATCCCAGGAAACTACAGATCATTCAACCTCACCTTGATCCCTGGAAAGGTGATGGAGCAGTTCATCCTGAATGCCATTTCCAAGCATATGAAGGATAAGAAGGCGATCAGGAGTAATCGGCATAGGTATAGTATACTATAAATAAAATATGATTTGACAAGTCAGGCACACAGAACCTATCAATTATCTGTACTGGGAAAAATATAACTTATGAATAATCTTCTAAACAACAACTGCAGTGATCATACCTGTAAGTTACCTAAAAGGCTACGAATCTGAAGTCTGGTATGATTTACATTGGTCACTGATGAATCTTTAAGAATGTTTCTTTCTCACTTAGCACAACTTTTCAGATGTTCTGCAGAAACACATCTGTTTTCAGATGTGCTACAGAAAGGAGAAAAGGCTTTGTTTTTTCTAATTTCGAACTAAAGAACCTGAAGAAGGCAGGAGAATTGTGGCATGTATCCCTTTCTGGTGCAAATCAGTGGGAGGTTCATGGAGATATACTCTTGCCTCTCCAACTAGTTCTGTCCTCATAAAAGTTGAATTTTACTGGAACTGACGGCTGCTGAGTAGTGCATTCACAACTACACAGAAAAAATACAGATCCTGATTTGATTCAGCTGTATTCCTGCCCTGTTTTCCTAGTCATATTTCAATGCATTTTCTCTGCATATGAATGCTGGTGAAGTCAACTGATATATAGGCATACACATATTCATGTTGGAATAGGAGTATGAAAAAGTGTACTCATCTTGTTTATTATTCATGATTCACTATTCATCATTCACTTTTTTCTTCTATTCATAAAGTTTCAGGCATCCAATCAGAAACAGCGACAGGGATGAATAATGGAAATATATAGTTCACAGATAATACTCAGGCTATAATTTGTACTGGAAAATAATCTGATGTACATTTACATATAACTGAAGCACAGTACTTTGGAGGTGCACGTGAAGATTCTGCCCCCAAACAAGGAAGCAGAAAAAATACATCTGGTTATTGCTAAGAGCTCTAAGCAAGAAACCAGGATAGAGAGCAACCTCCTCTGATGTATGTGCTTTATCACAGTAAGATGTAAGGCCATTAAGCTATGAAAACCATTTTATCTTTTAAAGTGGCAGGTGTATCATTTTAAGTGCCATCTTTGGAGGAAGATGGATCAGTATCCACAAATGGATCAAAGGTAACCAGATCCTAGATCTTACAAGAGCAGTTAAAACTTCTTGCTTGTGGAGTGATTCTTGGAGAGAGACTACTGCTCTACAGATAGGAGTCTTTATATCATATGCTACTGTCTGGGAAACAAGGTGAATAATTTCTGTGATGTGAACACCTTTCCTGGTTTTCCAAAAAATGACAACTTCACAGCTTCTCAGCTGCTGTATTTGCTCCAAGAAGACCAATATTGTGGCATCTATTCAGCAGACAGAAACTTTTGAAGAATAGAGTGTGTATACCTTTTTTTTTTTTTTCTCAAACTAGAGGTTAAATGACTGGGTAGAAACATTGAGGGAACCCCTCAAATGGACAGAATGGCACCATAGCAATATCTTGCTGCTTAAGGGAGGGTGTCTTGAATCCTTGAGAACAAAGAGCAGAGATGGGGAGTAGCTGCTCCGGGAACAAAAGTTCTTTCCGTGCTGCTGTAGGAACCAGCTCCAAGCCATAGCCTGACCACATGCTGTTACTAAAATCCGTGACTTAAACCAATGGACAGCCACTAGCTACTTACTTTTGCAGCACAGCATTCAGTTAACGATGCAACTATTGTACTGTAAGAAATCCCTCCAGCTAACTGAAAGTAGCTATCCCAAAGAGAATATATTGGCATTTTGGGATACTGCACCTTACAGTCCAACATACAGTGTCAGCCACAGCGAATTTAATTGTCCTTAACATGTCAAGACTATAAACATGTTGAGAAACATCGAATCAACTTGCCAAATACAATTATTAAACCTTTCCATTCTTTTCTCTTCTATTTCTGTTCTATTCCTTTCCCCAAGAGGTAAATTAGAAAAAAACAGAAAGCTGAAAAGTAAGCAAATCTCTAGCTACAACAGACACATATATGTCACATAATTGTCCTCATAAACTGATCAAATCAAATATATTCTAAGTAAGTCCCCCAGTAAGCAGCATTCCAACCAATGCAGAGAAATCCCCATATGCTAATGGGTTTCTCACACTTTTCCATGGCTGTTAGTCTCCATGATTGGAGGTAGTATATTTGATCCACATATGGTTATGGGAGTAGAAGGTAGTATGTTTCTGTATTTTACACCATTTCATGACAGAGACTTGATCCCAAAGTGACTGGAGAGTGGGATTCCTTTTGTGAGAAAATATGAAAGAACGTAGGATAGATGCCGGAGAGATGATCTGGAGAGAGGGAACTGTCTTGCACGTGTCATGCAGATGTGTTGCTCAGGTTGCAGCAAGGTGACAGCGCTGGCAGACTGACATACTTTCAAGTCACCTAACCCCTTGGTGATACCTGCACATAGGATCAGCAAGAAAGGAAAAAAGCAACTGTAGGAAAAGAACTGGGTAAGGCACAAGAGGCTGAAGTTTAGTTTGACAGGCAGGTGTGAGGAACATCAGGAGGAAGAGCACTGGGAGAAAGCCTCAAACATCAGGAGGTAGAGAAGGAAATAAAGTTCAGCTAGCGAAAGTGGAAGTCTGTATTTGGAAGTCTTTAGGACTCGGGAGATGAATATTATACTGGATGTGATCATGCATGCTAGTTTGCCACTATATGGAAACTGCAGGAAGCCAGCACAGACTCATCTCAGCGGTTCAGCAAATTCCCTGAAAGAGTTTCGAGCATAACACAAGTTGTTGCATTGTCTGTTTATTTTTTAGGAGCTGCAGTGAGCTGAATTTTGGGTCATGTTTACAACTCCTTTCACTTTGGGGATTTCCACTATACGCAGCCCAAGGAAATCGATACTGACTTAATCAAATCAGGAAACTTACCAGTGAGAAAGGTTGGGGGTGAGAAGGAACCAGTGTTAGGAACAGACTAGGGAATTAGGTTATTGCACAGCAGCCAGGACTGTTTGTTTACTCTAGCTGGCAAAATTAATGCAAGAATCATGCTTAAAGCTGCTGCCTGGCATTCATTTTATTTCTTTCTTCTTCCCTTTTTTTTTTCTCCAGTTGTTTGGAGTTGGTCAGCAAATTAGCTGGCAGCCTTCTCAGCGAGGTTAATTGGAAGAGAACATTCAAGAATGCTACACAGGCGCGTGAACACACGGCCTGGTGGGAGTCTAAACAGATGTATAAGGAGCTTGGAAACCTTTATTTTTCAGCCTGGGGAATCTTTTTCTCCACAGGACCCAAGTTCAGGCAGAGGTCGGATCCTTGTTTCCTCTCAGTGAGGATCAAAGTCTGCTGAAACTGAGTAATGCTTAGAATAGGAATCAGAGCCTAGGCTTATGGCGATAGAAACTAGAGAGATTTTGCAACCTTTCTCAGTGAAATATTATTGATTTCCAGAGCAAGAAATTACTGTTCTATAGTTTAAAATTTGTTTGAAATTGGTTTGTCTTTTAAGCTACGCTAACACTTGACATATAATATAAGGTCATTTTGTTGCCACTAGCCAGCAAATGTTTGACCTCCACAGAGAATGTAAATTTGAAGCACAAAGCTATAGAATTACTTCTCAGTCCTTGCAGTTGTTTTGTCTGTGCTCTGTATAAGAATGGCTCCGTATCCAGCTCAGACATTTACTGTCCAAGGCTTGAGAGTCCTCTGCCTGAATTTCTATGGACTTTTGACCAGGCAGTATTCACCTAATCAGGGAACTCAAAACAGACTTGTGAAATGTGATTTACCTGCTCTGTCACAAAATGACAGTGAAGAACATAGACTCATTTTCAAGTCTTTAGTGTTTAATACTTGTTTCTAGTTTCTTCTGGCCCTTTTTACTTTTCTCCCTTCATAGACAGTTAATCCTATTAGTACAATTGAAAACCCACATTGGGAACAAGACCACAGTTAGAAACTCTCACTCTAAAGCTCATATTTCTTTGCCTTAGCCAATCTTGTTGACTCTCTAAAACAAAGTTCCTGGTAATTCTAGTATTAACTTTCCCCTTTGACACTTAACTCTTGTACATAGAGCAAAAATGAACAGACTTCAAGGTATGAGAAACTGCATGTAACCACTGAAACCATGTGCTAATATTAATGAAGTCCATCTTCTTTCTTCTTGTTGACAACATACTTAGACATGAAGAGGAAAACTTATATTTCCACATTAAATATCCAAATCAGTGTGAATTGCTGAGAAATGATGCAGAAGAGACATTCCTGAGGCAATAAAGGCATCTTATACCAACTCAATTCTACAGAGATCAAGATTTCATTGATTTATTTACCTCCATACACTAGTGACTCAAGTTAATTAAAGGAGATCTCCTGCAGTCTCCCTTGAGATACATCAGCGGCTCTTGGTTGTACATATTATTTCTATTGGAAATAATGACTTGCAGATGCAGTAATTCCCTGTAATACACATCTTTTCTGCAGTTTGACACAGTATGGCACTTAAGTCCATCATGGTGGCTCTGCTGTTCTGTGTGTGTGAAAATCCTGTATTGCTTTTGCCTCTCATTAAAGAGAGAAGCTAAGTAAAACCTTGAGTTGACCAAATGACACTGATGTTACCTCATCAGTTTTCCATTCACTTCTTCATAGGACCACCGTAAGAGAACACGACTCCACAAGTCAGGTCTCCCATAGCCCCGTCTACTGCTTTTGAAGAAACACTGGTTGCAGATTCCTTTGAGTCCTTTCTGCTCCTCAGGCTTGCTGAGAGCTGTGTTTTTTCCTACAGAAAAAGAAAAACGTCTACTAATTTTTGTACAGGATGAGGTGACTACCTCATCAAAGACTATAGCCATGCAGAGCTATACAGAGTTCACTGATATCAACAAGACAGCATCCATTTTTTTCCTTCTATATTCTGCTGGCAAACTTCCATCTTATAGCAGTATTTTTTGTGTCTGGGTGCATGGTCTTGTTTCAGGCAATCAAACAGAATTATAAATGGCAGATACAAATCAGGAAAAGATCTGTTTTTCCCCTTTGCTCACAGTTATACAAAAATTCACTTGCCTTTGGGGAAAAAGATCCTGCTAAATCTCATCTAACATCTGAGTTTGTAAAGAGCATTGAAACCAGGCAAATATTAATCTCTGCCAATATTTTTATCACAGCTTGTGTTACAAAATCTACACACTAATGCCTCTCTTTCAGGTCCTGTAGCTATATTTGTGCCCTGTACAAAACTATGCCATAATCTTCATTTTAGGTCTGGCACTTTTTAAAGTAAGTTTTGTTAATAGTGACACCAAGAGTAAACGCAGAGTTGTTCTGAGACCAATGAGATTACTCTAGATTGATCCAGACATAAATGGCAACAGTATTTTGTGTCATAATTCTAGTATTTCCAAAATGTGTTGCAAGTGACAAACATTTGGCTGTTATCTACTGTTTTTATCTATATTCTTATACCCTGTACCTTGCTGTGGTAAAACACTCCAGCAGTGAGAGTAAAGACTTTGATCCCTGCTGAGTTGCTAGCTGAACATAAATACATAAGCAATACTGAAGAGAATAGAAACCATGAAAAGTAAATAAAGGATGGTGGAAAAGTCCAGAACACGTTTTTTTTCTTTCTTTTTTTTTTTTTTTTTTTTTTTTTGGTTCTAAATCTGTGGCCACAGTTATTTCCCTGGGAACCAGGAGAGTAAAGGAATGCAAGGTTCATCATTTCTCATCTATCCAGGGAGATCCCATGAGAGCAGATGACCATCCTTATGCATCAGAAATAAGATCTACTGTGTTCAAGGAGGAAGAGAAAACTTAAAAAAAAAGAAAAAAGAAAAAAAGAAGAACAAAAAAAAGATCAGGAAGAAAATCAGAATAAGCATACTATATTTAAAGGCCATCCTAAATAAAGGAGACAAATTATTTTAAATGATGGGGTTTACTTAAAAATCAGATATCTCATCCCCAGTGGATGTGTGAGGAGAGACATAAGCTCATCATTCTTCCTTGTGTTACTCCTTTAGTGTCTGTGATCAAATTTATAAATTCTTTTCAGTTTCTTGCTTCATAAGCTCAGTGGACTGACACATACAGATGAAGGAGATGTCCACACCTGCGCACAAGGACATTCAAAGCAAACAGAACTATGAAAGGGACGTGCGTGCAGCAAGGCAGAGGTGTAGATCAAGGTCAGTGCTTGAACAGTTCTCTTGAAAGCGGGAGTCTGTTCCCTTTCCTCCAAAGAAGCAAGTCTTTTCTTTTAGGCTTGTAAGGAAGTCTTTTAGTTGTAGTATCTCATCATACCTCTTCCCCTCTAACCATTCCTCCCCACAGAAAGTACTGTCTACCAAAGACTGAGATCGGCTTGGATGCTTCTCTGGCAAAGAAAGGAATTGAACCTGAAGAAATGATTCACATCCACTGTGGATGAAATACTTCAGAGACTTTTACATAAATGGTAGCCTCCTTATTCAGCCACATTTAAAGAAAACAGAAGCTGTATCTACATTTTGTGAAGATTTCAATCTGGTGTATGCATATACATGCATGCATGTGCCTGTGGGAGCATGTGCAACATTGTGAGAAATCCTACAGAATCCAACACTTAAGACAGATTTTCCATAAGGAATTATTTGTTCATGGATTGTTTCAGCCTGAAGCGCAGTGATGGCTGGTATCAGCATATGTCAGAAACATGATTCTCACTGCAAAAAAAAAAAAAATCCACAAATTTAAAGATGCTGCTAATATCAAATGACAGTGATGCTAGTCCTGTGTCCCACTAGTGTTTGTCCGTATGGCCTAACCTAGCCTTGGTCTGTGTTGCTTGGGCCCATGGTATGCCTTTGCCTCTTGGCTCACGTAACACCACCTCATCCCCTCTCCAGATTAGGGCCAAATGATGCAGCAACTACCACTTTCAGCACGCACTTTCTTCTCCAGTCCCTGGAAAGGAGGACACTAGTGGGAAAAATGCACTCCTTTCCCCATAGCTAGTGATGTGTCCCACTCTCCCCACAGATGTTCTGCGGTAGGGTCCTAAATCTATTTGACTGTGGCTTAAAAGAACTCAGGTGTCCTACTCTCTCAGTTGACTTTTCATGACTGATGACTAGCAATTTTCACTGTGCATAAGCAGTCTATATGGGATCCCAATGCATTGAAAAGATGCACAAATTCCTTTTTCTCTTTGCTTGTTTTAGCCTGTTCTATTTTTAGCCCAGGTAGGTTGTGCCTTTCCTGACTTCTCTTATCTAAGCTGAGCAGTGTGTCTTCTGAGTTGGTGTGGGTGTTTCACCAGATACACAATAGATTATAATCAAGGCTTTTATTGATCTTTGATGCCTTCTGGCTTCATCCTTTCCTCTCCAGAGCTATTTTTTTCTTGGCACTTACAGTGTCAAGGAGCCCTCAGACATCTCAATTGCCTGTATCCCTAGGATTCGAAAGAGCTATCACCCTCACTTTGTAGACAGAGAATTGAAACTCAAAGAGATTAATTGATTTGTTCAAGGTGCATAAAGGAAAAAAAAAAAAAAAAAAAAAAAGCTTTTGGGGTAATCCTTCAATTTCAGTTTTCAAACACTCCCACATCTTACAGAACCAGCCTGTAAATCCCAGCTGAAAACAGCTCACCCGCTTCTCCCACCACGTGTGCGGATATCATTCCCTCTGGATAAAGCTTCTGCCGGCTCAGGCTCTGCCATTCAGTGCTCCCTGGGAGAACTACACTGCTTTATTCATCCCTTGGCACCTCACGCGATGGAAGCAGCGCCAAGGATCATGAGCGCACAGAATACACTTAAGCCTATCCTTCCTTATCATGATTATACATGCAGATGGAAATAGCGATAACAAAAGAGAGCCAGAGACTTTTACACACAATTCAGAGCAAGAGAAGGAATTGATGACCCCAAACTATGCAGATACCCCTTTGCCACAGTTCAGACCGGAGGCAAAAGCCTCCCCTCTTAGCAAAATCTGGGAAATTCTCCAGCACTGGAGAAACGTAGCTCCTCCTGTGCCACCCAAGCACTGGAAAGGAAGCAACCACCCTGAGCACTACAGGAAACCAGCAGTGTCAATGCAGGTCTCTGAAGCCTGAGTGCAGAGTCGCGCAGAGCAGGGAACTCTGCTCTTCCTCGAGGATGGAAGCAGTTTCTACTGAAACCAGCCTGTGCTATTTCAAAATGCTTAATAGATACTAAATAGATTCTGTGACTCCAAGCTAAGAGTGGATCACGTGCCACGTGCACAAAAGAAACCCTCATAACAGCCAATTATTTTCCATAAGCTCTGGAAATTATTACCTCAGAAGCTCTGCACTCCTTCTCCAAAACCGAGCAAGAGCGATCAGCAGTGACAACAAGTCACCTTGAGTCACAACAGAGTTTTGACGACTCAAGGGGTGCAGGAAACACCAAGAAACCCTGTTCTGAGGACAAAAATTCTCACACAAGCACACAGGAATTTGCCTCTCCAGGGGTGGCGGGAGACCTTTTCTAGGTCTAAATCTTTAAGGTGCATCATAAGGACTTAAATGTCAAAAGAATGAAATAACTTACTGCATCATTCAATAGCAGCTTGATGAGCAAGGTCGGAGAAAACTGGGGAAGTTACCCCCTCCGGAAGGTAAAAGCACTGTTTTAAAAATCATGTCAAGAGATAAACCACTAGAGCAATGTAGTTTCTCAACCTTTTAAATATTTAATAAAAATTCACTTTGACAATAGAAAAATAGAAAAGTGCATCTTTATGATCATGCGAACTGTCATTTCTTGCTTATATAAAACTGCAACTATTTTAAGTTGTAGTACTGTTTACACAGCAAACTGTATTACTGAAAGCTCATTTGATTGTGCAAGAAAACTGCAATAAAAAATGTCATTCCCTAATATAAACTAGAACACAGGGGGTGGAGGGAGGAACAGTCAAAATACTGGTTTGCATATCACTAATGCACATAAATAGGGGGCAAGATTAGCAATTTCCTGCAACACTTCAAGAACTGAGAAGGTTTAAGCAACCTTGACAAAAATAAAACAAAAAACAAACAAGCAAACAAAAAAATCCTTTTTTTTTGTACTTTTGTATTTTGTATTGTGTTTGTTTTGCATCTTGTACATGATAGCTGCAAAAGGGATTTGTTTTCCAGCGTAAATTCATGACTAAGGTTTTATGTCACCAGTTGTCATCATGCCCTATTTTTGGCATTGTCAGAAACTTAAAAGTTCCCTGGTTTCAGAAAGTAAATCTTTTAGCAGTGAATATAATATTAAAATCCATCTATTAGTAATACTTATCCTATCATCTCATTTACATACACTTGTTACACAACTTGATGTGCACTATCAGCAATGAAGGAATCAAAATTTAGAATTCTTTTCCAAAGTTACATAACTGCATTAAAGTCTCCCCAAACCTTCCTAAATACTGTCTTTTCTCCTCCTTTTCCTATTCTATGCATGGCTTTTGCAAGTAAAGGCCATTAAGTTCGACTCTGCTTTCCAGAACAACTACATAAGCCAATAAACAGGCATGGTTTCACTTGAATAAGCAATAGGTCTCGCTTGGCTGAGAGGACGCCGGTTTCTAGTTTTTATGAAACAAACTTTCATACCAGAAACTGAATGTATGCCATTACCTAGACTAATTCTCTACATAATCTACAGTTAAATATATCAGCAACTGCAATGCTTTACCCCTCAAATAGCTATACAAACTCTCACATTCAGCTATCCCAACTCCGCTCTATAAACTGAGTATTCTCTTAAAACACCCAGGTACAGAGCCTAATATGCATGTTTACCATTTTTCCCCATGGGATAAATGGCATCATTCACTTCTGTCCTTCTAAAATAAGAGCTGTAACTCTTCTTGGCCTGGAGGATGAACTCCATCAATGCTGAGCTACTGAAAAATGAGTTGCTCCACTTTCTAAAACAAAGTTCAAAAAAAAAAAAAAAAAAAAGTTGGTTAACAAAGCTTACTGGAAGCGTTTTAGCTCTCTCCCTGCATTCAGGGTAACCATCTCTTTAGCCTGTTTGCATTTTATCATGTAACACCACTCCTGGCACCATCCACCCCAGGAAAGCACCTTTTTTATTCGAATTTCTCCTTGAAGCCTCTCAACAGGCAAGGGCAGCTCATGTGAAAAACTACATCAGTAACTGATCCATATTATTATTATTAAAAAAAACAAATAAAAAGTAAAATTTAAAAATTGCCATGCAGCAGAAAAGAACCATCTCTGAGTCACCACTTTAGGTCTGTCCTTCATGCAACAGGGAGCAAGATGCTCTCAAAAACAAAGCTCGATGGCTCAGAACACTCTGAAGGAAAAGAATTTTAACATAATCTGCAGCCAGAGGTCCGAGAAGTGTACAAACACACCGCCTCTATCAGGAAGGTAGTGGAGCTCCCTCTATTGAGTTAGTTGACCAAAACATTAAGAGAGAAAAAAAAAAGCACAAAACTCCACACACAAGTGTACTACTACAGCCAAAATCAAAATGTGTTATTAAAAGACATTCCAACTAGGACTTAACTATCTGATATACAAACTAACTAAAAGAGGCATCTGAATGAAGAGCAACAGCTATTCACAGAGCTCTCAACACATCCTAAGACTCCACTGATTCACCAGGGCTCCAAAACAGAAGCCTTTTGCAGCCCGTAAGACCTGAGCAGATGCTTAAAGCTTGACAAACGTGTCATTGCTTTTCATTAGGACCAAAATAGCTAATGCCAGTTTTTAATAATGATAGGAAACTACAGATTTTAGAACAGCAGTACAAAACCCAGTTCAAATATTTATCATTTTTCTTCCATAGCAAGAGGTTAGCTATACCTAGTAGAACCTAATATAAAGCAGATGATACAGATATACAGATTGCTGAAACAGTTCTTAAATCACTAAATGCAGTTTTTACTTGTTATCAAGGGAACAGCTTAGTATGCCCCTAGTTATTGCTATTGAAAGCACTTCAAATGCTTTCTAACCAAACATTACAGAACTGTTCTACTCCCGGTAACCTCCTAAAATCATACCCTGAAGCTTCGTGTGGTTTCTCTCTCCACTGTTTTATTACCTGTCTTCTCACTTTCTCCTTGCCTCCACTAAAGAGGCATGTTTCTCATCTCTGAAGAAAATATCAGCTGAGTAAATGCAGGGCTTGCTGTAATACTCATTTGCTGTTCTGGAGACTTACGTCTATGATAAGAAAAACAACTGCATCTTAAATGTGGCAGATACTCTTCAAAAGAGCCACCATTTCAGAGCAGTAGATTAACATTTACTGAGGTAATGGCAATTCAAGCCACTTTCAGTAAAACAGACTGCAGATGGAAGGAAAACAAACAAGCAAAAAATCAAGCCCATTAGAAATGGAAATATATGACATTCCTTTAATATTTATACTAAAAATACGTACACATGTTAAAGATATCAAAATACAGAATATCTAGATCTGACACATTATTGTGCTATCCTCACCAAGGACAATACAACAACAGTAAATCAAGAGATGTGGATAATTCTTTTTTTTTCCTCTCCCCCGGAAAAATCATATTCCACTTAAGTCAATTCTAATCATCACCTACAGCATTTACAATTCTTGAAAATTCTTTCATTTGAGCACTGGTGCATGGAGGCATAACTGACCTGATTTCTCTCGAAAGCAGAAGAACTTGAGAGCATTTAGTACGTGCAACAGGTTCTCTCAGAAGCGTGGCCTTACAGTTTACATACCTTTTTTAATGCCTTGAACAAAGACAATTTTATTACCACAGTAAAATCTATATACTAGTCAGCCTCAAAATACCTTGAAGAGCACCAAATAAAGAGCCTAAGGATTATACTTCCAGATAGGTTAAACACTTTTGGAAAGCCAGTCTACAAGACAAGTCATTTCTTGGTTTGAAGAATGGCACAAGATTGTATTAATAAATAAATAAAAATCCCATGTCAGCACACTAGCATAAAGGAGTTCTCCCATAGGATTAGCAGTGGGAGGAAAGCCATTGCAAACCAGACCATAAGGCAGTTGACCTGTGACCATGATGTCTGTGGTCACATAACGCAAATCACAAAGAGCAAAAACTATGAATATTGCACAGCTACAAATTACAGCTCCTTATAAGTTAGCACAGTCACTCTTAACAGGCTAGGATTATTTCTGTTGTTGCCCTTTGCCTTATAAGAAGTACTAGAAAAGCAACAAAGGAGAAGAGGGAATAAAAAGAATTTTGTGTGTGTGTGCACGTGTGTGAGCCTTTTCAAGTCAAACATTCTTAAAGCAAATGATTAACTTCTGAGAATGAGTTGGGCTTTGCCACAGCTTTGTGTTGGACCACAGAAACATGGCATAACAAAACAAATATATCAAGTGTGGTAGATTTCCAACTTCAGTCTTAAAATTTGAGGGTTCATATGTTCTTTCTAATATGGAAAAATAGTTTTACTGGACTAGCATCATGTCAGATGCACCAGAAAAACAGCAGTCGAGAACACACTGGTAAGCATCATGTGAATGAGAAGAGCAAACATTACAGTTGCACTGTACTTGCGTAGCAGAACATATATAACACATCTTCCATATTAAAGCAATTCAGTAGTCTCTGCTTCTCATAATTATCATTCACCATAGGAATGGGGGGAGATAAGGATGAAGATTAGCTCTTGATTAAAAGTTGACTTTCCTTTCACATAGAGTTACTTCCTCTAGAGGATCGTGCATTTTAATTAGTATGTCTATTTAATCTGGCCTAGGGTTAATCTTCTAATAGTAAACTTGGATCACCTCTGTTTTCTTATCTTGATACAGATATTACATATATATATATATAAATAAAAGATCTGTATCTTGTAATATATCTGCATGTTTAATATATGTTATAAGGTAGTTTATTCTGCAAAGAAAGCTAAAATTTCTAACAGGAATTCACTAATAAACTTGAGCATTACTGAAGAGATCAACATCTGATACACATCCTCTTGTAATATGCTTTTAGTATCTTATCTATTGCTTTTCACATGCAAACCTGAAATGAAATCCCCCAAAGCCAAACACTACGACAGAGCAATACAGCCAGAACTTACTTGCGGATGACAGTAAATTAGCATGAAACAGCTGAGATAACAAGGCGAAACTAACCTGAAATACACTCTTAATATCAGGACCTTCTTAAAGATAGTTTCATATTTAAACATCTTTTGGTCTTCAAAGAATCAATTGGAAACTAGAGGGTTAAACTTTAACTTTGGCTTTCCAGGCATTTTGCTGTGTTACTAAAGAGTTATTAAGGTGTGATAGTGCTGTTTTCTCCCAATATGTATTTGTATGCATTCTGAATAGAGTTATACTGAACTTCTTGTGGAAGGGACAAGGAATAAACTGCATGAAGAACTAGATAGGTTGGAAGTAAACCATTTATTTAAGGTTATAGCAGTTCCATCTTTTTATAGCCCTTCACCAACACAAGCCTGGAAAAAGAGATCTGAAATTGTTAACTTCTTAACTTCACTTCTTATTTTCTTTATTGGAAATTGGGATGAAACTCCATACGGCGGTCAAGTCGTGCTTTTTGGAAGCCAAGGTGCTTATCTCAACATACCTTTAGATTTTCATAAAAATGAATAAGCTTTCCTGAAGAGTTTCTCTACATCACAGAAACGAGCGTTCTTTGTAAGCGCCGCCACCGAGACTCGCATTTGTAAGTCTTGCGGTGATTAAATACTGTACTTGCTAAAGCAGAGAAAAAGCCTGGCAGAACAGCTTGACACATTCCCTTCAGGTTCTTTCTGCAGCTTTTTTAGTATTCCAATGGAAACGGAAGCCTCGGCAGCCTTGCTCTATTGCTTTAGTAGTTTTTCTTTTCTTTTTTTGTAAAGAAAAAAAACTTAGCTAAAGCTTGCACTAAATGAACATCACAATATTGCTAGTGGAAGGGGTCTCCTAGAGTCCCATCCACATCTTCCATTTTGATGGACTACACCGCCTGCGAAGGGTTAAGCAGAGAGCACATAACGAACAAGGAAGAGGCCAGAAATGAAAAGAAAAAAAGAAAAAAAAAAAAAAAAGAAAAAAAAAGGAAACGCCACACAACTCCAACGCCTCTGCAAACGCCTCCTCGTTGCAACGGCAAGCGCACAAGGGCAAAGCCGTTCCCTTCGAGCAATACAGAGCGCTACCACAGGCTGACGCTCTTTTCCACGGCAACACCGCGGCTCTCCCCGCCTCGCACGCACAAACTCCTCTCCGCTCCCCTTCAGACTCGGGGCTCCACGCTCCGTTTTCACCACACGCCGCCTACCAACACCCCGAGCCCGGGGGCTCCCGCAGCCCTCCCCGCTCCCCCAGCCCCCCGGGGCGGCCCTCGAGCCCGACCTGCCGCCGCTGGGGACGGACCGAGGGCGCGGAGCGGGGCCGGGGGCGAGACGGCGGCGCGAGGG
>JAWLRI010000031.1:6113359-6171183 GCA_034781795.1 Crypturellus tataupa
ATTAATTTATTTTTTCAAGGTGCATAAAGTAAAAAAAAAAAAAAAAAAAAAAAAGCTTGTGGTAGAGGCAGTAGTCTGATCTCCTACAAAGCAGGAAGCAGGGCAGGCTTAAAAACAAAACCATCCTCTCTCACTTTATACACTCTGCCTTGTTCAGACTTTCAGGTAATATTGTCTGGCAGAAACACAGTATGTTCTATCCTACTGTCAACTGCAATTTTCTGGTAACATCATAATCTTTCCTGGTTCCACAGCTGCCCATTGCGCAGTTTCTTAAATCTTACCTTGAAACCAGCCAATGTTAGGGACATGTTATTGGACTAGATATCTGTTCTGCTGCACTATGGAAACTCTAGCCTCTTTCACTAAAGCACAACCACGTGTTGATTCCATCAAGGATTTTGGGTTCCTGTTTAGTCCAAAACCATTTGGCAAATGGACTGATCCAGCATTTTGCAGTAGGGGTCTGGGTTTGACATTATTTAACAAATATTTTTGTTAAAGACTTGGATGGTGACTAAAGGAGCTCATGTAACAAAATCTGAAAACCCCAAATGGTTTTAATAAATTTTTAAATACCCTGAAATAAACAGGATGCAGCTTAATAGGGTAAGTAGAACACATGTAGGCATAATCAGATGTGTACACAAAAGAGACAGAATGTTAGCTGAACTACAGGTCTGTAGAAAAAAGGACGGTAAATCCCAGCCAGAACAAATACAAACACAGGAAAATATGCTAGACGTGTGGAATAATTCTAGTTATTTTTCTCTACTTTTGATGACTTATCTTGAGTCTTGTGTCCAGTTTGGCATGCTGCGCCTCAGAATACAGCCGGCTAGAAAAGAGTGCTGGAAACCGGCTACAGTGCTTAGGACTTCAGCAAACACAGCCTGTATGGACAAAAATGAACAGAACTGGAATGCTTACTCTAAGCTGGGAGGGATCTTTGCTTCCATGGTCCATAAAACTAGTCCCTTTTGCAGATCTTCCTATTTTTCACTCTATATTTAAAAGCTCTCTTGTGACTTAAATGCTGATTCCAAACCATTCTTATTTGAATTCAATCTTGCAAAATTCAAGTGACTTGGAAATCTTGTGTAATTTCACTCAAAAGTTCTTTGAAAATTTAATTTGTCAAAAAAGATGACATCCACTTTACTCACACCAGAATGATGTCTATCACATCCCCAGACTATAAAATTTCTTATCATCAATTTAAGCTGCTTGAAGCAGTGATCGTTATCTTCCTGTATTTGTCCATCTCCAGTCATCCAAATGATCTTCAGTAGTTTAACCAATATTCAATGATGTAAACTATTTCCACCTATTTGCTCCCAGCACATTTTTTAATTTTTTTTTTTTATTTTTTACAGGATTAATTTTTGATTTCCAAATATAATATAGCCCAGGGACTGACACTTAAGCTTATTGAGCCTAACATTTTATAACTTGTGCATTGCTTTTCTGGATGAGATGTGTAAAAATGAAGTCTGTTCTCCTGTAAGTTGAGGGGCTGGTAGCACATTGTGTGAGGCTGGAGTTAGATACCTGAGATATTGCTTCACTTTCTATAACCTTGGAATCACATCCTCCCCTGCCCCCCACGGAAAAGTTTGATTAAAGAAAGAGTCCTTGGCTAAGCTCAAGGCAATCTCTGAAAGCCCATAAATCCTTATTAAATTCCTTGCTAAAACTCAGCTGAGGAGAAATGGAGACACACTTTGTTCTGGGTTTGTTTTTTTTCTACAAAGTACTCAAGGGCCTATAATAAGCACAAAGCTCATCTGTTGCTAATGATTTGGAGGAAGAACTCTTCCATATTGCAGGATAATATTAAGGGAACTGTGCTACAGTAGTAGAATTATACTTCAGCTGCATCTGAGCCGAGACCTGACATTTGATAGGTATGTAAAACACCACTTACATATGGTGCTGTAGCTCATGACTCCTGGGCCACATTCAGCCCATGGGATCCGTACATCTGGCCTGCAGCCTCCACACGGAGAAATTGCATCCATGTGCGAGGAGATCCTGGAGCTGAAGGAAAACTCTTACTCAGTGGCCAGAGGGCCAAACCTTTGGGACCATGGGGAACTGCTGCCACCTTCATTTGACCTCTGAGCATGGTGAAAACTGAAGTCCCAATGTGCTACTAAAATGCAGGGTCCATCCCACATTAGAAAATAGGGGAGATGGTGAAGCCTGGTTTGTAAAGTGCTATTCTGGCACTATAGACCTCTCCCTCCCTCTAGTGGTTTGTGTTAACATATAGACATTCTTGGAAATATACCTGTGTGCTACCTCTGTGGTAAAGGACTTGACACAGAGGTTTAAGTATTTCTGGGTTCAGTTTTGCATTTTTAAAGTGTGGGTCTAAGGAGACCTACTGTGAGCCTTGCTGTCATTTGAGGTAGTCCTGGTGGTTGGTAGCCCAGTTGGAAGTCTTGAAGGCCCCATGGCCCCGAGCAGCGTTATTGGGAATTATATACCAATATGGTGTGCCAACTTAATCCTGCATACTGACAAAATGATGTTAGAGATTTCTAAGACTTAGTGGATCTTGAGGTTCTTTGGGTTGTTTCGACTGTTTTTTATAAGATCAAGGGGTCCTTTCCATAAATCCCTGCTGACATCTAACAGAATTGTTAACATGCTATTAAAATCCATAAATTACATTATTAGTATGATATTTTCATTATAGAGGTTAGGGTAGCTATGGTCTCAAGCTTACATAGGAGTTCTAGTCTTCATAAAGGAATGATGTAAGCAAGGGATAAAAATGGAGCATAGACACCCACGTAGAGGAAGAGAGAGGGCCAATGTGGAGACGCTACAGATTTGTCTGACTTCACAGCTTTGCTTATATGCTACATCTGTCAAGGTATTTGTACTTGGCAAGGGAATTGCTCCTTTGTTTTTTGTTTTCAAGATCACTGACTTCACAGATGGGTTGGGAAATATTAGAGGAGAAAGAACTTGAAGAGGAGAAGAAAAAAAATGAGAAAGATAGGAAAGGATGAAAACAAGCAGAAAAAGGATCACAGGGAAAGCATGTGGATTGACGGTAACCTTGCAGGAGACAACCGGTACCCCAAATCCTCATACAAGTGATGTGATGGTACACCTCCAGAGCAAGGGTGTGAAAGAACTGCTCCTGTTCCTGCTGGAAAATGGTGTATTCTTGAGGCTGAAATTCTGGTGCTGCAGAAGTCAACAAGAGGTCCCTGTTAATGTTAATGTGCCAGAATTTCACCCTATGAACTTACTCTTATGGAATACTCTGCTGGCAAACCTGTATCTCCCCCTCCTACCTGTTGTATGAAAAAGACGACGGACCTGTGAGTCCTTGACTGGTCTTGCACCCTCAGCCCGCTGCAGCTCTGTTACCTTTCTGAAGGCAATATTGGAACCTGCCACCTGCAGTTGCACTAGTTTCATTTCAGCAGCAACTGTTTACTCACTGCAAAGCAATATATAACATATAGATATGACCCTTGCTTTATCATAGTGACTGCAATGCTCCAGCTGAAATGTTAGTGCCCTGGAGGAATGTGACAGAGTTTCTGCGAGTCAGGCCCTTGAGACAAACAGTAAAAGTGCCACCTCCAAGTTATTTCCACTCCTAAATCTCTTTGAGCATAAACTGAACCAATGAAGAAATATCGAGTTAAAACACTACAAAGAAAACAAAGTACCACAGCGTTTCGAGTACAAGAGAGTAAAAGCAGGTTTATTAAATCTGATCTTAGACATCATTACTTCTGCTCCAGCAATAGAAATAACAGTTTGGATGGTGCTTTGATCCCTCCTACCTCCTTGTAAAGCTCCAAAAATAGCACTGGAGAGTGAGAATCAAGATGTACAGTTTCTTCTTGTTTCTCCCTAGGCTGAACCACAAATATACAAGACTTATTCCTTTTCTAACTGGAAACGGTGCTATTAGCCTTGAATATGAAAAGAAATAAAGGCATATTGGAGGGCACCTGACTTATCGCCAGGAAAGACTTTGGTGAGACTTAAAAGCAGATTCCTCTAGCTCCTGCACTTGTGTCTTAACCACTTTGTCCTCCTTCCAACCTGCATTATAAGTGCTATTGTTGATGCCTTACCTACATTTATTTCAGGAAGGAAATATTTGTTTCTTCTACCCAAAATGTGTAATGTGTAATATGCACAGTGTTACTGTGCAATAACTGACAGTGTTAAGATGTTAATGTGAACTGAAATTTTAATCTAGACAATTCCTCTGTCTCTTAAATTTTAGGAACATACTTGCTGCAGCAAATCAGATGGAAGCATCTTAACATTACTCTTCTGCTGTATGCTGAAGCTAGTATTGGACAGTTAGAGAAGAAAACAAGAAACAGGTCCAATGTAGACTGATTCCTTCCTGATATGTTCCCCATTCTGCATCATGATAACTTCAGCATTTAAAATCTTCCTTGGCAAAATAAATTAAACATATATCATATACACAATATCAAAGTTGATGTCAGGTCAGTGATTTTTCCATTTGTGTGTGTTCTAGCATACTAATTGGCTGACAATACCTGTCTGATTGTGTCATTATTTCCCACATCTACCAGATATCATATGTCCTTAAAAAGTAATATATGTTATTTATTGGAAATATTTCACAGTTGGTGTTTGTGTGGTGCTTTCATTTCAGACTTCATTTCCTGTTATAATCTGCAGTTTAAAAAACTGAAGTGTGTGCTCTTCAATATTAATTCAAGAAGTCAGAGTTCATCCTGAAGCCAAAATGCTCACAAAAGAGCCCTGGATTAAAAGGTTCATGTTTCCTGTCATATGCAGACACCTAAATCATTCATTGCTCTGTTTCTGGAAGTATTAAATCTTTTTTTTTTTTTTTTTTTTTTTTTTTTCATCCTTAAGTAGTTGCAAATCTGAACTGTGCACATTTTGAAATGTCTCTTTTTAAAGGAAGGATTTGGACTAGTTTGTCCATGGCCTCATATGAGCTCAGACTACCACGTGAGTCCAATTATAGGATACATCTTTGTGCTACTGCCCTGCAGTCCACAGGGAGCTGAACTGAGAGCATCTTGCTCACTTCCCCAGAGGATTTAGGGATAATGATTTTGAATGTTTAGTGTGACATGAAACCAATGATTACATCTTCAGCATTTTGATTTATGAGCAATATTAGGTAGGAGCAGAGAGAGAGCACTGTTGTAAAGATATTTTTAAATATGCAAGCCTTACACAGTGGAGAGAAACAACACACTCAAGAGTCAAGGGCCGCAGTTAGGGTCCACACTGAAAAGTGATATGTGCAGATCCAACACTTCCTATGCAGTTCTGCATCTCTTTGCATAGGATGTTATTTTTTTTTAGTTTACCTATATAGGATTTTTAATTGAGACTGATTTGCTAAAGCAAACAGTCAAAGGCTCAAACAATCGAAGGCTCAAAGAAATCTGAGGTAAGTTTAAGGGAAACCAAACTGAGTCATATTTTATTACAAAACCTATTATATCAAACATGGATTTGGAAAAAATAAAAGTGACAAAGGAGTGATGTGTTCCTGTCCTTGGTAACACATAAATTTGTGCTGAGCCTTCTTGGCAGATGAGCTCCTAGGTACATGCTGGTGAAGAAGCTCCCATAGGTGGGATGGCTGCAGAAAAGCAACCTGGGCTTGCACTTGCATCTAGTAGGACATACTCAAATGCTATTTGTGTAGTCTTATTTCCTAAGGAGAGAGGCTAGAAAAACCTGTGGATAGTCCATTTTACCTGTATTTCAACAGGCAGAATAGCCCAGATGTAGGAAGGCTATGTAGAAAGGGGGAATGCACCCCTTTGGCCTTTACAGACACCCTTTAGCATAGTTCATTACAATTCATCTCCGTTAAATCACCATAGTCTATTCCCCACACTTTCCTAAAATCTATGATCCAATTATTTTGGCAATCGTACAAGTCCTGCAGGCATGCAAAGTCGCACAATTACCAATTTAAACTCTGAAGTGACTCAACATTTTGACATAATTTTTATGAACTACAATACTTCCTCTTTGTGTTGCTCTGTTCTCATATTTGTTGTAGATGTCTGAAAGGGGAATGAAAAATAAATTATAACAATGTGGATTTCATTAATAAACTAATGAAAATGCAGAGTTTCCACAGCTTCAATACCATATTAGAGGATATTTGAAATGGTTCATCCTAGAATATCTACCAGGTGTGAAAAAGAAGGGAGAAAGTGCTCCTTTCTTTTTGTTGTATAAGGTTGACTGGCAAGATGAAAAGTGCATGATATAAAACAATCAATGCTGCTGCACCCTCATAACTATTAATGGGAAATAAATATGGATTACAGATGTGCTGCCTCTTTGCAAAATAAGGAGGGTGATATATAAATTGTCAATTATCTCTTTGAAATACCAATCTTCACAGAGCATCTGAACTGGATTTATTTTGAAGGAATGATCTGGAGCAGAAGGTTTTGCAGCTTGCTGTTGTTCTCCTTACAAGCATTAAGACAAAACAGTGTATGCTATAAATCATATGCTGTATATAAAAAATTGTTTACATGTTTTCAAGTGAGTTACTAAACTAGTACAAAAGAGACACAATTCCCATTGGTTATTGATGGAGATATTTTAGCAATCATATGCTAGTTTCTCTTAGGGGAGTATATTCATAAATCAATTTGTGGTTTAATCCCTACAGAGAATGTATTTCTTCTAAGAACCTTGTCTATGTCTTTGTGTTTGAAGACAAATGTAATCGATTTTACAAGACTGATCCTTTGATCAGATTAGTTTATTGGATTAGTCTTTTATCATCACCAGGATTTACTTGTTTTCCATGATGTATTTATTTAGATATTTTATCAAGGGTTTTTGCACACTGCTGTGATTGTCTCTTAAAAAGATTAAAACTTTCAATTAGTTTTTGGAATCAAATTTTGCATAGATAACAAATGAAAAGTTTATTAAGGTTCACAAAGAACCATAGTATGTTGTGTATCTTGTTAGAGGAATGGAAATGAGCTGTTAGTTAGAATTTCCTAGGAATAATCCATACCATCAGAGTGGAAAGCTTGGTGCGAGCAACCCCTGAGGAGCCCAGCAGAAATGCTGTGCTTCACCCAGGGAGGCTCCTCTCCCAGTACAACTGCTGACACAGAGAGCATGAAGGAAGACAAAATTGCTGAAGTGGTTTGCAGGAAAACATTTTTAGCAAGTCAGCTGATTACAGTAGGAAAAAACTCTTAGATTAGAATTTTATGTATATGTTTTTTCTTTCATTCTACCCATACCTTGCATAAATCTTTGTTTACGGTCTATTTTGAATGTTGTGAATTAATACTTGTATCTGTCTTTTGCCTGACTTGTATTAAGGGGGATTTGGATGCAACTAGTTTGCATAAAGGCATTTGTCTTTTAGAGGGTGGCAAATCAGAAAAATATGGAGCTACAATACCTTAAGCATGCTGTATCCACATTGCTGTTGAACTGTGCCACCACAGACTGTATAAGACTTGATATTTCAGGAATCATAAAGGAAAGTATTTTTCAGTGACCACCAATAGACAGGAAGACTCATTGCCACACAGTGAGGAAATAGGAAGCACGCAGAGGGTCCCTCTGGATTTTGGGGGAAATCTATGTATATTAAATAATTTTCACTACTGCTAATATAGCTATTTCTATGAAGAGAGCTGGTACTGAAAGCATTTAGCAACACTGTGAATCAGGATCTCTCTTAGGTGCTTAATACAATAAACACCTTCTGGCATGTGCTTTGGAAAAAATGAGTACAGGAGCCTGGCTGACTTTCTAGATTTATGTTGGCTTGCTGTACAAGGCTTAAACTATTGCTCGTGTTTTGACCTGCTGCGTATGGTAGCATCACAGCTTTCTTTATAATAGGTTCTTGACATACTGCCTTCTTTTACATGAATGGGTTACGCTAGTCATTACTTTCTGAGTTATGTAACTAAGTCAAGCAGTTGGCTGCAGATCCAGAATGAAACTTAATATCCTTGGGCCAGCTTGCCAAAGGAAAATCTCATTTGGATGCAGGAATGGATAATCTTAGGAAAAGACCATTGCACTTACCTTTGTTTTCTGTTTTAATGAGGACACGTAGATAGTGATGAGCCAGAAGATACCACTTAACCTCTATCACCACAACTTCTTGGGCAAGCAAGTGAGAGTACCATGCATTTTGTGCAACCAGAAAATCATGGAACATATTTCCATTCTGGAAATAAAAGTATTTCTTTTGGAAATATTTGTATTCTAGCCCTGGTCAATTATAGCCAGCCATGAGATACAGACCCAGTCTATGCTCCTTACATCAGTGCTTGGTTTCACATACCATTTAGAAACTCTTTACACTCTTTACTTTACTAAGTAAGAAACTCTGAGTGCAAACTCTTGGACTGAGGTTAGTTTCTTGTTATTTCCAACAACTGTGTCATTAAAATCACTTAAAAAGTGGAAGGAGTGGCATTTAAAAGTTAGACTTCTGTTTAAGATGATTCAGGATTTAGAGGCAGGTTTGCATGTTTCCTTTTGCATAAAGTACTGTAGAATTGTTCCAGAATTTCACTGTTTTCATCTTTTAAGTCAATTAGAATAAGCAATAATTAAGATATTAGAAGGAAATTTAGGAATATTCTTAGAATCTGGTTCTACTTCAATATGGGTGAAAAACAAATCTCTTCAATTGCAGCTAAAATAACACATGCAGATTTGGAGTAATCTTGATCAGACCTGTGTGTTTGGGACAGAAGATAAGTTTACAATTTAATATCTTTTGACACCAAAAAGACTATTAAGATCCAGTAATCTGACTTTGTATGTAAGAGTAATACAATTTTACCCAGGAATTCCTATGTTAGATTTCTACTCAAACCTTTCACATGGCATGCTCAAAGAGTGTTTGCAAGCATCAAATCTTGTTAAGTTTGTCTCATTTGACTGAAAGATGAAAGATACAGCCTCAAGTAATGCATTACAATGTGACCTGCCACATGTTGGAAATTTTAAAAGTCATTTGCTGATAAAAGCAACACAATTAAACAATGGCTAGTTTGAATAAAAAGTGCAACAGTTTTGTGGTGTCTCAATTTGGGGTTATGGGGGGCACTTTGGTCTGAGAAAAGGATTCATTTTTTGCTGATGAGAAATGACAGAGTCAAGCAGATAGGGAATCTGTCTACATAATAACCATCTTCTGCAAAGGCAGCGGTTTGTGTTAGCCAAATGACTGAACATCCATCCAACATCCAATGAACTTGTGGTGCACCTGAATGAACACCTTCCCAAACACAGTGACCCCTATGGTCTTGTTGGAAATGCAAGGCTTGGAAGGTATGCATGTAACAATTTAAACTTTCACCACTTGTGGTCATCTTGAGGCCCTTTACTCAAGACTTTAAGTGCCTTACCATAATTCCAGTTTAGGGACACATACGAGGCAGTGGATCTTCCAACAATTTCGTTTGGCTGCAGTTATTTCCCTTGCACCCTGCTCTTACCTTGTCGCCATTGCAGGCACTTTTCTGTGGACCATAGCAGTAGAAAGGACTCCATCTGGGGTCCTCACAGAACCACACATGCTGCTCAAACATGGCCTGTGAAAAAAACACTCTGAAGCCTGTGAAGAACAGGCTGTCTTTGATAAGACTTGGCCTCCAGCTTTCACTCTTCTGTCATTCTGGTACTCTCAAAAATTCCTGTCTTGGAAGAAAGTTGCTACTTCTTTCCCGGTTACCTAAACAAGCAGGTCCCAGCAGGCTGAAGACTCAGCACACAAAGGACATGCAAGTGACCACACAGTTTAGGCTTGCTCAAAGATACACCTATTCTCTGATAGATATACCTGCTCTTCTTGGCAGTAACAGCTGGTCCCTTCAACCATCACTGGTGTCACCTGCACCGAGAGTAAACAAAAAAGCCTGAATGGGGTGTGCAGTTGTGCAAATGCCATGTGGCTGAGAGAATTTTAATATAAATTGTTCAGATAACCCAGTACAGGGGAAATGCAAGCTACACAACAAGAAAAGAAGGCAACAGGACTGCACAGAAAAGGCAGTGGACCTGAAATTTTTGATAGTGTTATGTTGCCAGTTCAATCTGGCAGTTCTTGTTAGGACACAATTTTCATTGCTTTGACTGCTACTTTCACTGGAAGTAGCAGAGCTTTGTAGAGAAGCTACAAGTAGAGAGCTTTGGTCCTAACCCCAATCCTCTTTCTTTCTCGGCATTTATATAAGAAAAGAGGGGAAAAGTAGCTAAAATTTTATGTGAAAGACCTTGAATATCAATGAGAGGAAAGTGAATAGACGCACATGCATGAATCTAGCTCCACAGGTAATGTTCTTAATTCTTTGTATTTCTGTGGATGGTCAGGAGTTAGGAGTATATATGTAGTTGTGTTCCAGAAACAGAGATCTTGTTCTTAAAAAATATAGTCTGTGGACCAAATTCATCTCTTATAAAACTGTGTCAATTTAATGATGTATTGTCAGAGATGGATTTGGGTCTACACACTTAAATTAGATCCAAGTGACTAGAAAACCCCATAGCAATTTTAAATAAAAAAATAAGAACTGGTAAATAAAAACATCTGTTAGATGATTAAGCTCCACATATTGAGCTTTTATTAGGACTAGCTGATGTAACTCTAAGGGAGAGCTTGCATGTAAGCAGTTTCATTTACATATGGTGCTTAAACAAGAGTGGTAAAAAAACTCAGAAAAGAAGCAAAGACACCGTGAGAATTCTTTAAAAGCAGGTCTCAAATATGCTTTCTCTTCATTTATATGTCTTTAGACTGTATAGTGTGTTTGCAATTTTTGGAAAAAAAACAGTAAATGTGTTGTTCCCCCACCCACATTATACTTGGGTATATGTTAGACATTTCTATTGTCTTTGTGTAAGACCTCTGGTAGAGAGAGGAGAGGGAGGACTTCAGGCCATCCATTTTTTATCACAAGATCCTTGGGGAGATGTGGACACCTCCGGCCGGTCACATGCTGAAGACACTATGTCTGTATGTGTCAGCTTTAGAGGTAAATGCATTCTCAATTACTAATGACTATAAGAATGATATCTTGAGTATAAGAGGTATTCTCCCAATGGGAATATTACTAAGAGTGATTATTCTCCATGCAAAAGCCAAAAAATATGGTACTAACAGGCAACCAGCAAACTCACCAAAAGACCTCAGAGAACCTTTACTATTCCTTTAATGTGAAGAAAAGCTCTGGAAAGAAAAGCTCCCCAAAAGAAAAAAAAAGAAGAAAAGCTCTCAAACATGTGATGAACTGCCAAAAGTCTCAGTACGTCTATGTTAATTTATATATCCCCACCTTAAAATATAGTCTTGAGATCCTAATTATGGAAATCATATAGCCATGCAAACAAGATTTGCTTTATTAATGTTCTGTCCATGATTGTGAAGCAGAGGCATTCATTCTGGCGACACACTTGCGAGCTGAGAAGCCAGGTGACCGCTGATGAGCTGGTTGTGCTCCCCTTGTGTTCACTGAAAACCAGCCAAGAGTTCTGGTCACCACTGAGTGGTGGCTGCAGGGTGAGTGCACAAAAGTGAGGGAAGCTGAAGGGCCGTGTAGATACAGCAGCCCAGACAGTTCTACCTCCCTAGACCCTCGGAAATGCAGGCCAACAAGGAGAAATGCGCCTCAACCACAAACATGGTGCTGTGGTTGCTTCCCTGGAGTTATGTTGACATGCAGCCTAAGGTATGATGGCAGAGCTCCAAGGACACTGAGGCCAAGCTGGTCCTGGTCAACATGGCTGACACCACCACTGTGGCTGTGAAGGGGCTTCAAACCACCCAACCACTGAGCCAAGCAGCAGTGTCAGCAGCCTGAGCCCAGCTTCAGAGCTGCTGGTCAAGCTAAACTAAAGTTAATCACCTTGGTGCCTGGCACTGCATGGACTGCAAGGACTGCGTGGAGCAGGTGGCCTTGTCAAGTGGGATGGAGCAGCAGCCAACTCCTACTGCCTGCACTGCTGGGTGACCAAGGATCTGCCTCCACAAGGAGCCTTCTTTGGGAACACGAGCAGGAGACATATCTTGATTTTACCAAAAATTGATGTAATTTTAATTTGGAAGCACAGACTAAACCAGGGGAAGCCAAATATTTGCTATCATTTTCCTTCATTGTGTTTCTCTAGCAGTGCTATCCCTATGTAGCAGCTTGATTTTCAGATTGCACTTCCTCAGACGGGAAGCATGAAAGGTCTTTTGCTCTGTATGTTCTTGATTAGTTTTATTTTTAGGCCTGTATCCTCCAAAGTCTTGTTTAAGCAAATAATGGCATTAATTATAGCAGGACTAACTTGCTCACAGGAGTAAGAACTACTCAAAGCTTTATCAGTTTGTGTCCAAGATCCAAAACAGAGAAGAATATTAAAGCCAAGGGTTCATGGACTTTAATACTTTCCTTTCTTTCAAGCAACTAAATCACACCATAAATAAAATAGACTAACAGGATAATTAAACAGCCTGAATGTAGCAAGGGGGAATATTTCAATAACAAATATTGCTACCCATATACCTCAACAGAATGTGCTAAAGTAAACAAAATGATAGCATAATTATAGTCATTCCAGTTATGTTAATTAGGCTATATATACGCTTCATTGATAAGCAACTGTGGTGCAAAGAAATGCTGCAAGCCTGATATTTCCTCAGTTAGCAGCTTTGTTGTGCATATGCTGCTGTTATGATCTTGGTTATATTAATGCAGAGCAAAAAAAAAAAAAAAAGGAAAAAAACCCAAATAATTGTAATATGTAATAATAATGATATGTGTCACAGCAGGCAGAGTGCAGGGTTCAAGCTCCACGCACCAGCGAGGTTTTTCTATCACACTGCATTGATTCACAGAAAAGTCTGCCAGCAAGGCTTCCGAGACAGCTTCCCGCTAAACTCAAGTGCACAGCAAACACGGCAGCTAGTTGTGCTGCGCAGAGGGAGCCCTTTACACCTGTGCTCAGCTCCCTCCTTAGCTATAATTTCTTGTCAGTCTGCAAGGTGTTGTTTTGGGTTGCAGTTACTTAGAATTTAACATCACATCTTTTACTGCAAAAAAAAAAAAAATTCCTTGTGCTTTTATTTTTTCAGAACTGTAAAATTTTGTAAAAACAGTTGTCGTCATTTTAAAATATTGCTTTTTGAGATAAAACCTTTCAGTGGAAAAAAATATGGCAGTAGAAAGAATATGAAAATTTTTTTAAGAGAAATTGAAAAAATTATTCTGATTTTTTTTTCACAAGCATAAAGAAGAAGAAAACAGTGTAGATAGATAGATAATTAAAAAAAAAAAAAACAACTTGTGGCTGGTGTGCCAGGCAACAGTTCACTCTCCATGTAGTTTCATATAGATTAGGACAACACACATCTGATTTGTCATACAGGCTTTTCTTTCCTAGGAGATGTTCGTATGGAGACGAGGGTAAGTTTTTGTGGGCCAAAATCGTTCTATTTTTCCTGATTTTGGTTAAACTGGTGCTCCTTCCCGACTGCCTTTCCTGATGAACTAATGACAGATTCACATTAAAATATGAAAAGCTTGAGTAAGGTTGGAAGAGTCAGAAGTAACAAGGTCTCCTGTTTTCAGTAGAGTCATGGCCTCTGGGCTGTGGCCGCTTACCATCCTGCAGAAGACTGTACTGAAGAGATGCTGCTGCTTGCGTCTTTTCTAGAGGATCTCTTACCACCATCATATGGAAACACATGTCAAACTTAAAGAAATATATGCAAATGGCTACAAAGTCTTTGTAGCCATTTGCATATATATATAATTAATAAGGATTCTTTTTATTTTCTTCAGCTGCTGACTTGTATATTTGTATATAAAACTCATGGGTGTTTCTTCACAGAACAGGTCGCTCTCGGATGAGTATCCCACCTTGCTTAGCTCCAATACCCCAATTCAGTGGTGCTCTGTGAAGTATGGGGGCAGGAAACAGACAAGGTAAAATGTTCCCCAAAGCAGATGTTGAAAGCAACATTCATCTTGATGCTGTAAACATCATATAAAAAGAATTAAAAGCTTAAAAGAAGGCATACTTTGGTAAAACTCCTCCTCCCACAAGCAGATTAACATGCTTTTTAATGGTTTGAAAAATTCAGAGTTTTTTTTATATGTATATTTGATCTAGAATAATATATATCAATCACATTGAAGCTCTATGTCTCTTTGTCTTTCACTTTAAAAAGGTAGTTTAAAAAACTATAACCACGGAAACAATTAAAAATCTCCTGCAAATTCTAGAAATAAAGAGGTTCAGTTCTGCAAGGTATTCATCATTTGCTGAATTCAAGGTATTCAAGATTTGCTGAATACAAAAAGAAACCAACCAAACAAACAAAAAAAACCCAAAAGCAACTTTCAAGAGGCACTCAGTATTTCCTTTCCCTCAGTGCACGCCTGGAAATTTGAATTATAATTAAATGTGTATGTGATATTTTTCACAATATGTTGTGTTTGTGGTTCTAATTATCATCATAAGCACCACAGTTAATCTGTAGTTCAACATGTGAAAACGTTTATATAGTTTTACAGGATGGTTTGGTAACACATACAAACATTTAGGTTTAAAGGAGTGATGAGGGTTGGGCCTGTGTTTTATGAACTCTTACGTCAGCCATCTGGAGACCTTTCCCAGCTCTTTTACCACCTGCAACTTGGCCACCCAAGCTCTTTTTCTGCCTGACTTCACCTCGGGCAAGAGAAAGAAAAACTTGTCTGTCCAAGTGCAGAGGAGAAGATGAAAGACTGTCCTAAAAGAGGGCTTGCAAGATACTGAGCTTTCCAGAGGACTTACAACAGAAATGAAATAATTCTCAAATGACAACTCTCTTTGTCAACGGTTATGGCTGAAGGTAGGTTTTTGCTGACAGCGAACAGCATTTTTCAGCTTTTCTAAACTGATGTGCTAAATGTAGCATGTGATGGCTGGAGGAGATGTTGAGTGTTATTGTAAGAAAAATACGATAGGGTTGGATAGAGAAGGATTGAGCCAATGAAAGGGTCAGAAAAGTTCACGGGGCAGAGGTAGGTCTTCATCCACTGGACAGCTACATCACCCTTCCCTTAGAAGCTGAAGCAAGTCCCTGGGCACAAGTGCTAAACCCCACCAGTGACATCCGTGACCCCATCCATGGTCAGATTCATTGTCAGAGTATACAGCTGATTATGGCTGCACAGGTAAAAGTACACTCAAATAATTATTTTATGAAGGGGCAAACTAAATAACTAGAAATAAGGAGCTCCTCAGCAGCAGTCCCACAGTAGAGAGAGCACTGAGATATATATATGAGCAGGCTCTGCACAAGCATCCAAGAGCAACACTACAAAAGTGCTCTTGGCAGCAGGATGGCCCACATGCTAATGCAGAGCAACCAGGTGTAGCTTTGTTCCCAGTTTCCCCATCTTGGCAAGGAAGCAATTCCAGTTGCTCATCTTTAATATCAGGGCTGTATTTTCTGCAGGAAGGTGAGAAGTAAATGGTGTCTTCATCCTTTGCTTCTCCAAGCAGAACTGTCCAGCAAACAGAAATAACAAAACAGGACCTGTCTGGGGATTCCCAGTAAAGCTGCTGTACCCTTAGCTTCTCATATTGAAATATGTACAAGGAAAATTCATTGATACTGGCATTCACCTTTCTCAAATACTTTCTCTTTTCGCTTATGACAGCCCTGGAACAGGCTGCCCAGAGAGGTTGTGGAGTCTCCTTCTCTGGAGATCTTCAAACCTGCCTGGATGCCACCCTGTGTCCCGTGCTCTAGGTGTCCCTGCTGGAGCAGGGGGTTGGACTAGATGATCTCTGGAGGTCCCTTCCAACCTCAACCATTCTGTGATTCTGTGAACTACACTCAGACTCATTTACACCGCAGATTGATGGTGGCCTTTTTGATAAAATTATTTGACAAAATGTTATAGAAAACAATTAGCGGAATGATAGTTTTTCATTGAAACAAGAAATTGTGAGATGTTTTAACACCATTATCATTGGAGATGTTTGTGTGTGGTTAACCTCACATTAGTGTTAATTTAAGGGAATTACACCGTAAAATAGAGTTTTGAGGAAGTTTGGAAGCAAACCAACAGGGTGCAGTTTAAATAGCTGCACAGATACTTGTGCGTATGTGTGACCTCAAAATAACTTTATTTTCATTCCAGGAAGAGACCTGTCTCTTCTTATTTGTCCCAGCTGATTCCTTCACAGTTAATGTGACCATATCCATGCTATTTCTCGATATAGTTTATCTTCTTTTCATTGTAGCCAGTAAGACATCACTGCAACAACATCCTTACTATGGATCTATTCAAGGTGCTCTTACATATACTTTTTTGATGCCAGTTTTTGCTAATAGACACATAAATGAACCTGTAGTCCAGGATATGATAATGTTGTTATTGCCACAAAAGGTGTCCCTTTCATTCAGTAGTTTCACATTCACTATATAAAGCAGTATAAGCTGTATAAGCAATACAGGCAAAGATGAGGGTGGCACAATGCAAATGTTATGAGAAAAGATCCTGTGGGGAATTTTCTGGGACATTTTCCAGGACACAGTGAGCTTCTGCATGCTCACTGTCACCTCCCAGCACTTATCACTTTGTAGCAGAGATGGCAGAAAGGCCCAGGTGCCAACAGATTTCTCAGTTGCTGACCTGCAGCCAGCGCGAAGTCAACTTTGTTGGGTGCCCCAGCAAACAGGTCGCAGGGAATTGAGGTGCCTGAAGCCTGGGCACGTCCTCCCCTGCCACAAGGCAGAGAGAGACTGCAACAAGGGATCTGTAAACCACTTCAGCAGCTCCCTAGTCATGTGGACCTGTGACCATTCGTCACTACAGCTGAGGGGACAGAGGCAATAGCTGAAGGAATATAAACTCAGGTAATTGCTAAGGGCAATTACCTTTTAGGTTTCTCCAGCAAAATGCATCAGAGAACCTTTAAGGTGGCTCCTGGAGACTTTTGCTACGAAGTCAGCAAAAGTTTATTTTCTCAGCAATGAGCTCTATATCCCATACATAAGTGGCTGTAAGGAAAGCTGAAGTGAAAATATAGAGATCTGGTAGATTTATTCACACATCTAATGTGGCTGGAAAATATCCTACTGCCCTGGCCTTCCCATTTAAATAATTACAAATAATTACAAGTGGAGTATATTACATTTATTAAAGTTATGGTAACCTCTCTTGGCTACGCATAGATTTTGGCTGTGGTGTTCTGTCTGCATATACAGTTTTCAGGTTTTATATTATTTTCTTCCTTAAGTTGCTCTACTGTAGACAATTCCTTTGTAAAGGAATAGACTGCAGCTTATAGACACCCATAACATACGGTTGCCTAATCATCAGAGGTACTGAAGATACAAGAGGAGGATTCTGTCTGTCATCCTGACACACTGCGATTGAGAGCAGAATCCACTTTGTAATAGATGTTGGGGAACAGCAGAGTAACTGGCTCATACTGAGTCATTTCCCATCATCTCCGTAGGAAAGAAGGAAAACTATTTGCTTGTTTATTTGTCAGAGCTAGACTACAACTGGTCTAATCTTAGCAGCATCATCTTATGTTTCCTAGATAATATGCCCTGGCCTAGGGCAACCATTTGTTGTCAACTTATATTTATATCACTAAAAAGTTATAATAATATTTATCTGTTACTTTTCCAATTTGTTAGATTTCAGGATTAAACTAAACCAACTTGAGCTCATAAGTCACCATTGCAATAGAGAACACAAGATGGAAAATTTCATTTTCAGTCAGAAAGCAAGTGTCCTCTGTCTTCTAGAAAAGATTTTGATTTGAATTCTTTACTGTTGTGCAACTGCTGCAGAGTATTTTGCTGTCAGTAATAAAGAGAAATCCAAGGCTATTTTAGCTGTGGGAAGGCAGAGGGTCAGAATGGATGGCAAACTCCTGGATTTCAATTAGTGTTAAGCAGAGATGGGGACAAAACATATTCAGGACCATTCCAGCTGAACCGTCATGGCTCCCTGAAAGGCAATTGAATCCTTTTCACCTTGCAAGTATTTAGAAAGTTGTTGAAGTTCAGTGAACCTAGTTTTCACTAAGCATATCTGGAGAAATCTTGAACAGCAAACAAACTCTTAGAATACATTTCTAACTGCATGCTGCAGAAAGTCAAAAAAAAATGTTGTTGCTGTCAAATCTCATATAAAAGGTCTTCACGGACAATACTACAAGGAATATACCACCTCTTGAAACAACCTGAAACAGATGCTGGACTACTTGAGGCTTAGTTCCTTCAGGCATTTTTTGTACTGCAAAGTAGCACATCCAGATGCTGTTACCTGGAAGGCCTTCAGCATCCACTGTACTTAACATAATGTGAAGATGACCAAACATTATTCAGAGCTGAAGACTAAATGCAGCAGAAAATGTAATTCACCATTAATTCAGCATGGTCTATTCTGCAGAATCATTAATGCTGGGAGCCTGAGTTTCAAAACACAAATCACTGATAGAGCTGGGAAGTGGAATATGACTCTCACTGCAAGAAGTGCTAACTCCAAATGCTGGAGAGCTGCTAGCTCCTATATTATTTCTCCTGATTTGATCCTGCAGTGTTATTATCCAGGAGAATTTTCACTCTCTGGCAAGAAGATGCCAGATCCTCTAGCACATTGCAAAGAAACTATATCTATGCATTTTACTAAGCCCTTTTTATCCTCATTCCTTTTTAGCAAATCATTGTCCTGCTCATACTTGTACTCTTCATCCAAAAGCTCCATTACCTCCCTTATTACGCCTTCATCACCTTCCTGTTAACTCTAGGGAAATCTTCCTCCTCCTCTCCCAGTGTTACTGTTCTTTATAGGAAGACAAACACATAATCCAGCAACTGCACATTTTCACCTCCTAGACTTGCTCCCAATACCTCCATCCTTGCCACCTCTCCTTCCCTTGCTATTGTCCTTCTATACCGTTATTCCTAAGCCGATCTCTTTTCTCACTTCCTTTTCTCTTCCAGTAGCATTCTCCCAAGTTTCTGACTGTCACAGGAGTCTCGATTTCTTTGTTGATTCTTTGCTTCCAGTGTTCTCTACCACCCTCTTCTGCATCTGTCACCCTGGATTAAGCAAGAATTTAGCAGACCGAAAGGATTGGATGTGAGCCTGTCACAATGCGAGTGTGACTATTGTGAGTTGGTTGCTTTAGGTCACACCACATGGTAGCACATAAGGAGCAAACAGGTTTATTTTTTCATATCCACATAGCAACTGATTCCAGCCACATCCATGTGGTCTGTATGCTTTATTTGTATCTGTTTTCATTTTTGTATTGCTGCCACTGAATCACCAGCTAACTCCCCCTTATCCAATTTCAATTAATAGTTATTTTCCTTTTAACCAATTACACTTATTCTTGGTGGCCTCAGCTGAAAGGCTTTTAGCTCACTTTCTCTGCATTCTAACTATAGACTAGACTCTAGTCTAACTATCAAACCATGAGAAGCCTATTCATTTAATTTAGCATCTCCTGAGCATAGTCCTCTTCCATATCTCTCCTTAGCATTGCATTCAGCCAAGTGTTCAGTGGTTATCTAGTCTCTTTCAGTGTTTTCATGTCTAAACAATGGTCCATCTCTCTTGCCTGTTATCCCAGCAATTTCTGCAACATTCCTGATTCATTCCTCAAACCACCTATTCTTCCTTCTCCCACTTTGCCCTGTACCCATAAGAATTTGCCAAATTCTTCCAAGAGAAAATGACAAAGAAGACTATATCTGCTGTTCAAAGCTGATCTCAGTAAGTACTAAAGGAAACAATACTGATCGTGATGAAAAAATGAAAAACTAATACCCATAATAGCTCACATAGTTAGCAAAGTAATAAGCTTTCAGGTCCAACTCCTGGAAACACTTGTCAACATGATCTAAGTTAAGATGACTAACAGCATTAAGGACATTACTGCAAATTCCCAAGAACTGTGGTTTCTACAAGAAATGCGGTCACCCAACACTGACAAGTGAAAATATAAAATAGCCAAAAGCTTTAGGATTTGTTGTTTTGTGCCCCACTCCTGAGCAGGCATAATGTCAAAACAAACTGCATGCACCAAAGCTTTGCAAGATCAAACCCTTGGTGTTACACTAAGGGAGCTTATTTTCACTTAATTTTCCCTATTCCATTTTCTTTTTTGATCCTGGCTGTGGCAGGTTTGTTTGTTTGGAGAATAAAATGAAATGTTTTACAATAATGCTATTTGCACAATTCAATGTTTGAAATTAATGGTTTATTTAAATGGATGGCGACAGAAGGAGTGAGTTTCTACTTCTCTTATTCTGCTCTTTGCTAGATGGAAGTAGCTTTTTTTGTCTGCCAGCACTGATCTCATATGGTACCAGCCCCCTCCATCCAATGATTTTTCACTAAATGCAAGCTTTCTTTCATACACCAAACTTTAGAACTAAGATGAACTGCAGAGAAGTTAGTTAGGCTTACAGTGAAAAAAATCTCTTCCTTCAATTTTTTTTTGAGAGGAATGTAATCTAGAATACCTTTTGCTTTTCATTTAAGTAATTGTGTACTATGTGAGCATGTCTGATGGTACAAATCATGCTTTTGAAAAGGATTTCAAAAGCAGTGCAAGATTCCCTGTTATAATTTTTATAATAATTAGAGAAAAAAAGTGCAGAGAGAGGGTCCAAAGTGAAATTTTAATATTCTAAAATCTTAACTAAGAAAAAAAAAAGTTTATTTCTCTCCCTTATTGATGAAAATATTTGATTCCCCCAGTCAAGCTTCTTTTTAGAGCATCTGTTAAAAACAATATTGTCTCTAAGCAATCTTAGTAGAAGAGTTTCTCAGACTTCCCAAAAGGTACCTGCTACAAAAAGAAAAAAAAAAAAAAAAACACAGTTCAAGACTGTAGGACCTCTATGAAATCCCACTGAAAACCAAAAACAGAGAGTTATCCATGATAAGGTTCCCTAGGAGTTATCTCTTTGTCAGAGCAGAAGCACATCATATAACCTCTTTTCCTCACAAAACAATAGAGCGTGGGCCTTGCTATCTCCTGCATATCCCAAATAATTCATGAATTGGATACTTCCTGCAAACCTTTTTTTTTCTCTCTCTCTTTTTTTTTTTTTTATACAGAACTGTGTTGTAAAATGCTCTCAAACCAATTCCATGCCGAAGGCTCAGAACTAAATAATATCTCCAGTGAAATCAGGGTTTACGCTAGAAGAGCACACATCACCTTAACTCTAGTGATGCTTTAATAAATGACACTTCTAAAATACAGCAACAGAATTCTACCACTGTTATTAGTAAGCTGTCTCTATACTGAAGGAATGAGCAAGGACAATATTGTTACTTATAATTCAGAGCTAGCTTGTATGAAAAAGACATGTGGCATCAGGAAAATGTAATTAATTTGGTGGTGTAAGCCTTCATAAATTATCAAGTATTCCCAATAGCAGCCCTGCAAAACTTACAGAGAACATGAGCTGCCTTTAAATTACTTAGTTTGCTTGCTACCAGAATTCTTTTAAGGTGGCTAGATACTGGCACAGTATTAAAAATGCTTAAACTATCACAGTGGCTGACATACTGATCCACCTTTAATTAAGACCATAATGTTCCTTTGGGCCATACATAAGACAGTAATCTGTGTCCAGAGGCTGTCACTCTCTACTCTAATGGGCTACAGCACACAAAAATTAATTATAGGGGAAAGGTTGCTGCTCCAACTGGGACCAGAGTCTCAAGATTCAAAAGCAAATGTTTTGCTGCTGATCAAAATGAGCAGCATCTTTTGCAACAGCTAGTACATTTTCTGTCACATTGCACTTAACCCTCACATCCAACATTAAAATCAGCAAATTTGTTGCCTAAGGAGAAATGTTTACATTTTTATTTATTCATTCATTTGTTCATTAACATGCCATCACATAAGGATCTCAGAGACTCTGCCTTGACTTAATTTTGCTTGTCAAAACTAAGGGAAGAACCTAATTTGAAGAATCAGAATAGAAACTTAAAACCAGAGCTCTCAACCTTGGTATTCTTGTATATAAATGTCAATAAAAACAGAGTACAGCTGAGCAAAGATTTGAAAGATTTTGCACCGCTATTTGTTTAAAAATTCAAACAAATTAACACAGAATATGATAATGCTTTCTATGTTTGCTTTCCGCAAATATTCAACAATAAATGATTTTACAGACAGGGATGCTTGCTGACATTGTAGGTATTAAATAGACATTATAAAACATTAATTAAACCAAATTTTCAGATCTTAATGCTAAGTATTTCTTCCAGAAGCCTCATTGTGAAAATTTTGCTCAACCAGCAAGAAATACACTTGGAAATATATCCCTCTATTACATGTCATCTTGCTATCAAGTATTGGCATTGAAGCTGTTAGGTTGCAGTTGTGAAGGTCTTTGATTTCTTAGTGTGCATATTTGGATAATACTCTTTATTGCCTGAGACTGTTTTTGGCTCTCTGTACCAGAGTAAGTAATGATCAAGGAAACAGAAAGAAAAAACAAGATACCTGTATGCTATATCCTAGTTACTTATGTTTATCAAAGAGCAGATGTGTTGTGAGTTAACTGCACAGATTTAATAACTCACCATCAAAGTCACTGGAACCAACTCCCATCCTACAGTGTATCTATGTGACGTGCTGATGCTACATGCTTGTTCCTGTCTACAAAGTAGAAGGGAAAGGCAAAAGTGTATTTTTGAAAATATTTAGATTGAAACAATTATTTAGGGAAGAAGAAAAAACAACTTTAATAGCAAATTTGAAAATGAATTGATGACTAAAAGGAAGAGACAGCATTGACAGTCTTGACACAGGATGGCCCATGTCATTTTTTAACAGATAATCGTCAAAATTCAGAAAGGAAGTACCAGAATGTTTTTGAAAATCCCATCCTCCAACCTCAGGATACATGCAACCTCCATGAGTCCTAGGGAAATCTTTCAAGCATCAGTGTTCCCTATTTCAGTAACACCTGAGATGATTAAATGAACAATGAAACTCAGCTGCAAGTGTGCAGCAAGGTTACAATCTGCAATCTCAATAGTGTTAGGAATGAAATAAAAATGGAATCAATGCTTACAAGGATAATGTCAATCAGATGTAAATAGGGTTCCTTTTTTTGTCTTTTCTTTGTTTCTTTCTAACAGAGGTATCGTTAATTGATCAGATGCTCAACGCTTATTTTAAACTCAATACCTCTATTATTCCAGGAGATTTCCTGGAGGATAGGGGCATAGTAAGTTGAACCCATATCTTTGCATTCATTCTGATTGCAGAATGAAAGACAAAATCAAATATATGAATATGAAATGACAAAAACAGATGTCATTACAAAGCTCACAGAAACAGGCATTTGTCTATCAGGGTCTTCTTCATGAAAGTAGTTCTGGTATGACAGCATGGTAGTACACTGTAGTACCACATTTCTGTAAATGTTCACTGCCTCTTTGATTTGCATCTCACACAGACATCTGTGCATCACATATATATCATTGATCCCCATAACATGGGGATCAGTGTGGTTGAAATGACATCCTAAATTTTATCCTTGAAAGAAACGTTTAAATATGCTATGGTAAAAGTGTGCTATACCTAGGATCAGAGGCTTCAGGTTTGGATCTATCTCTGAATTATTGTGCTGAATTGATCAGATCCCTGATCCCATTAAATCTGTTTCTTGATCTGCTACATAGACATATGACATAATATATTCCTCCGTGAGGTGCAGTTGTTTTTACCTCTCTAGCACAAGCACAGACTACCTGTTGTCTATCTACTCGTTGTCTACCTATTTAGCTTATAACCTTGAAGACAATGGCAAACAACAAATTCAAAGTCAAAGCACAAAAGACATACATACATTCCTAATGTCTTTTAGCCTTATCTAAGTACTTTGGTCTTACTAAAAATATTCTGAAGTCAGAATGACTTGAAATGACTGAAGTCAGAGACAAGGCTGATGGCCCTTCTGTCCCCCTGTTGTGTGCCTGAGGATCGAGCTCTACCATATAGCCCCTCTGCAAACAGGCAGGCACAACTGTGCAGCAAACACTGCAATTCTGTCTCATAAATTCACTCTTTATTCCCTGTATTAGGACTTTCTTGGTAAGGTGTAGTCTGCTCCAGGGTAGACACAGAATCAGGCTTGAAGGCTCCATAGTGGTTTTTTACATTCAGCTTTCTTGAACAGTTTGAAGCCAACACGAGTGTTTTAAGAATATCCTGAAATTCTCTGATAGAGCTTGTCAGATCAATATCAATAACCAGCAGGAAAGAGTTAGGATTGAGACAACTGGAAGCTTTAGTCTTTGAAGCAGTGTACAGCCAAGCTGGAAGCCAGGGGAGACAAAAAGAACTTCAAACTAGTTCAAAAGGGTTTCTCTCTACTTTCACCAGCACTCTTTGCTTAGCAGAAGTTCATATACTCAGCTTTTAACTATATGCTTCTGCCAGAACAATCTGTTTTGATATAGAGAGCGAAATGTACAATGTCATCCTCATATGAAGAACTGGTCACTGTCAACTATATATACAGTACTTAGGACGTAGAGACAGAAAAAATACTCCCAGACTTGTTTCATATACTGAATCCTCTGGGGTCTGCATCTTCATCTGTCCAACAGTGTTGAGGAAACAAGGTAGTGAATGAAAAGGACTGCTGATCTATTTTTTATTGTCCCAAGTGTATAAATCCACTTTAAATTTGCTTTGTTACCTTTTGCCTAACACTGCACAAAGGATGGCTGTACTCTTCTGAGGAGAAGAGCAAGCTAAGGGAAGAGATACAAAAATGAGCTATATGGAACAGCACATGTCATTAGTAGAAAGGCATCTATGTGGGCCCTTTAACAAGGCTGCACAGCTGAACAGTTTTGGTTAGAGTCAGAAATAAAACTCGGACTTGCCAGTGTAGGACTACTGGACCTTAGAAGGAGCAAATCACTCACTCATTCCCTCCAGATTGTTCTCTGCACAGAAATGCTCTTTTGTTCGGCAGGTGCTGTCTTTGTGTTGCTTTACAAGTTCAGATTTCTAAACTTGAGCTCTTTCTCCAGATTTGTTCACTTTCAGTGATTAATTGAGACAAGTAGCAAGGACAAAAGATGCCTTTCAAAACTCAAAAGGTATTTATGAGATTTAATGCAGGTATAAAAAGACAGGTGGACTACTGTAGATAGTAAAGTTAGCATGGAAGAGCGATCCACCACTCCTTATAACTAACATTCCATTTCTTTGACATTATCTCTTAATTATCTTGACTTGTTTATTTAAACAAGGCAGTTAGGAGACATTGTCAATGGAACAGAACCCTGGCACGGGCGAATGGTCTCTGCTGTGAGATAATGCCAAGATATTTAACAGTCACTAGCATAACACAGGAGGGCTTATTTCCAAAGCATTGGACAATGCTTGCAGGAAAATGTGCACCGTAACTACTGCAAGATGCCTTACTGTGCTATTCTATAAGCATTAATCTTCTATTGCTAGGAATTCCCTTGATATTTTCTTCAGGTGTGATTATGTCTGATGAATATACCTAAATATTGTGCCAGACTTTTGCATTTCCAAAAGAATGCTGTAAATATTATATGCCACAACCAGGAATGAGCTCAGAGAATAGCAATTGAAATAGCAAGAGACTCATGGGGAGATAGTTAAATATAGTTTCAGTAGGAGATGTCTTAGGGAATAGGCACAATGGAATAAAAACATAGTCCTATCTAATCATACCAACAATCCATCTAACACAGTGACTGTTCTCCGAGAGCAGCCAAAAGCAAGTAATTCAAAGTGTAAGATATCTTTACACTAGATAGACAGTATGTTTATAGAAGTTTCCACCTAAGCTCTACAGTTTGTGATTGTCTTCCATCCTGAGATATGAAGAATGCTTTGCCATTTCATTATTTAATCTAACATAGTGATAGAAGCCCATGCTATCCATATACACAGCGGATCATTTTTGAATGCCATTCATTATTTCTGATATTGTCTGAAATAAGAGCAGAATATTGAACCTATAGACTGTGAAGAAAGAACCAGTCCATTGTCTTCTCTACTTCTGGAGAAGCGATCTTCCCAAGGAAAGTTTTTCTCCAATGGAGAATATGGAATAATGGCAAAATGTTTTATGAAAAAGATTGACTAGACTGGTCCAGAAATGCTATTTCCAGTTGTATTTAAGGGTACTAAACTCAGGTTTTGGGTTTAGTTCCTGTTTCTTTTGGGTGTGCTTAAGGAAAACAACTTTTTATTTCTGTACATTCACTTCTACACAGCAGAAATAATAACGGATTAGCACATAGAGAAGTGCTTAGGAGGTGAATCTATATATATACACACTTACGTACATCTGATGCTTAAGTAGCTATCTGAGTTGGATTGTCCATTGCTGACAGAAAGACAACACTTAGGTTTTCAATTATAAGCCCAGAAAATGCAGGTGCGGCAACTGCACCCTCTTCGCAGTGGGACTAGAATACCAGAAATAGGATAGAGGAACAAAAGTGGTTTGGGAGCTGCTGAAAGCCCTAGTTTGTTCTTTAACACTGTTTTGGCATTCTACTTGCAACTTTTGTCTACTTCCTTTTATTTTTTTTCATTACTTTCTTTCAGTGCTTATAATGCTGAGGAAATACATTTTTTATGTTGCACACATCACTATGGCAAACACCACCTAATTTATTTTTCCTGTTCTGTCAGGTGAGTTAGATTGCTTCATTATCTAAAGATCATGTCCGACTCCAATTACCATTACTTATTAAATCAAGTTTGACACAGAAAAATAATTAAATGCTTAAATCAAGACTTTCTACTTTGTCACACACTTGGGTCTGCTGGCAAGTCTATGGAACAGTTGTTAATATTGAAAATGAGATGAAAGATGTTCTAAATTTATCTCCCCAGCATTTCCATTCAGCATAATAATGGACGTTTGACAGTAACACATAGTTTTTTAGCCAGAGAGAGAATCACTTCTGGTATGAAATGAGCATACACCTACAAAAGTAGTCTCACGGAAACCTGGAATCATTCAGAATAGAACAGATAAATGTTCGTTCACCTGGGAACTGTATTTTGGCTGCCTTATGGCACAGATGAAAATGAACAATTTTCAAATGAATATAAAAATCATACTTAAAAGACTTCAAATGGAAAGTATACATGTATTTTCCAATATCCATATATAAGTTAATATGTACCATCTGGATTACATCTGGTGATATTAAAGTGTTGTCTCATGAGCAGAATAGGTGTGAGAACCACAAGGTAAAGCTGAGTGGTTCTGGCACTTAAACTGCAAAGGAGATAACATTCATATGCAGCCCCAAAAACACATCGCTCTTGTCTTTCCACTGTGGTTGCTTTTTGAACATTGTTTCTGTTCTTTTCTCCCCCATTATTGGCTATAAATTTTGGGTTTTCTTTTCCTTAAGAACTGCTTACAGCATCTCCTTGAGCTAGGCTGCCATTCCTTTCCATTCCCTAACTCTACTTCCTTTTCATTTCCCATACATTTAGCTTTTGTAGTAGATCTTCAGTTATGGCTGGAGTTGCTAAAGTGCAACCTCTCTCTCTCTCTCCTGCAAGGAAAAGCATTCACCTTTGGCAGTTCTGGCCATCTCTGATCTTTCAGGAAACCTTTGCAATGCCTCTTGTCTTTCTATATCCCATCAGTTTATGTGATTTTAAGGAGCATTCACAATGTGTCCCTCTCCTCTCTCATCTTCCTTAGCGAGCCATTTAGCAATTCTCTTTAACTCAAACTATAAATGTACTCGCTTTATTTTCCTTGTCTTACTCTGAATCTTTAATGATCTGAGCTCCTAGGGATCCCCGTGTGTGTTTGTTTGGCAGCTAATGTCTCCTAAATTCAAGTACTAGATGCTGACATACTCACAGGACTCTTTTTCTGTCACTTACCTTAGCTTCTACCACAACCTAGTACTTATTGTTGTCTTCATTTTTGTCTTACTATGGAGGCTAGGTAGTCTAGCAATGAGAAATCTCTGACCATGCAAGAGAAATTTTGAAAAACAGCCGAGTAGGCACAAGATTAACAAGTTTGAGATCGGCCTTAGATCTGGAGGGAGTGTTAGGAGAGGAAGGGAGCCTAGAGCTCCGTGTGGAGTGAGGCTGCAAAGGGCATGCCCATGCCAACACTCATGTGGGGCTGCTCCAAGATTTTTCCCATGACAGCTTTTGTCTCTGAGCCTCAAATGTGGTTGGAAGCTTCAGGGCCAGGTCCCATCTGGGATCACTCCGAGAATTAGGGTCATGTTTAGGGTTAAGGCTAGAGTTTCTTTCTCCCTTAATCCAATTCTAACCCTTAACCCAGTTCTAATTTGCAGCCTCACTCCACCTGAGGCTTTAGGATTTCTCCTTTTCTTAACCCTCACTAATCTCATCCCAATCTGAACCAACAAGCCCCATGGCTGGCTTTTTTTTTTTCTTTTCATCACAAATGACAAAATTTCACTTCATGAACCAATCCACAGACTCATTTTAGAGTAACTGTTCTCTGTACAAATACATGTGGACTGATGATTTCCACACATGTGGAATGATATCAAACCAAAGATGTCTGGCACCTCATCATGTTGAGATGCCTCCATTTTTTTTATCAAAAGCTTGTGCTATGATTTCAGCATATAACATCATACCGAGAACTGGAGGGAAACCAAACCAAAATTTCATTATTGATTGAAAGAGTGAAGTACCTCTGACTTCAAATAACATCAGATCAGCACTGTCTATATGTAGTACAGAAGGTGCAAGATGCAAAAATGAAAGAGCTAATGTGTGTCATGGTGTGGACTTCAAATCCTGAGAGCTGGTAAGTAGTATCACCAGAAACTAACCGTACAATTGAAAGAGATAATAATGTTGATCAACCTTATCAATAATTACGTTTTGTTTTCAGGTAGATCTAGATTGGGCATGTATTGCATAACACTGATCTTCTAGTGAAGAAGAAAGAGTCCTATTTTCCCTATTTCCTATTTTCTTTGCCTCTGTGAACCCTACCACCATATTTTAGACACAACCTTTTTCTTTGTACTACAGACAAAACTACCCAGTTCAGTAACACTTAACATTTCCAAGAGAGTGCCAGTAAGAGCTCTGTGCAGAAATCAGACCTTAGCTGGATGCAGTGCAGCAGCAGACACCAGGCAGACTTCAAAGTTACAGCACATGAAAGTAAATATTTTAGGACAAGTTGTGAGAGATAGAGGAAGAATAGCACCCTATTATGAACCGTTGACAGGGAGTCATATGAGTAGATTGGTCTGTGCATGTAAACAAAAGCTATATGTACTGGGTATTTCCTTCAGTAGGATCTCTTCTCACAGAACAGGTCTGAAGGTTCCATGTGCAAGAACTGAAACCTGAAAATATTTGGATAGAAATGGTCGGAAAGCCTCTGTTAACACGACTCACCAGACACAAGTCTGGCCTGTGCTTCCCTCTTAGCAATGCATGGAGCACCGTGTAGGGCCTTGTGCTTTCCTGGCAGGCTGATGATCAGAACATCCCTTTCACTGTCAGCATTTTGTCCATTTTTTTGGTTACGTCCTTTCCTGGGCATAAGACATTGGGATGGCTTTGTTGCGACAATCAAGATACTATGCTTTTTATTTACATAATGAAGCAAAAGAATGATCACATTTTCCCTTTTAAAAACAGATTACCAGCATGTCATTCATCATGTTGAATTATATCAAAAAGCAGGCATTTCTAAGGGTTGTTTTTTCTGTGCCAGACTCACTGCAGCTCCCAGCCACACATACAGCCGCTCTGATTTCCATGTGTAATGTTGCACGAAGAGATTGGGGCTTTCGTGTGCGAGGCATTAAACCAGCACACCGGTGAGAGCCCCGAGGGCTTCCCAGCCCACTCACATGAAACAGGTAGATAGAGGAGGAAAGAAATTCTCTCTTTTTTTACAAACACACAAGAAACTAAGGTTTAGAATTAAGCAGTCAGGTAAGTGGCTCACTGCTATGATGGAGCAATGACCAGCCCCAACATTCAATAGTCAGTTCCTTCTGCTACACAAGGCAACTTGTCCCATGTTCTGGACTCGCTGCAGCAGGGAAAGATGAAATGAATGGTGTTTCTTTCACTTGCATGAACTGTGATACAGGTGGAAGGGTTACTTTTTTTTTTTTTTTAAATGAAGCATTAAAAAAATCTGCCAGGCAGAATATTTTTTCAGCTTTCTTTCCTAACCCTAGAGTGGCTGTAAAATCTCAGCAGTTAAAAATGTTTTCTCTGGCTCCAAGTCTAACGTGTCCATAAAAAATACATTTTAAATAAAGAAAACATGTTTTATCCCAATTCCAGAGTGGCTCTAGGACATTACATGTTTTTTGTTTAAAAAAAAAAAATCTATATTTTACAAATCCTGCAATGCACCATGACTGAACAATTTGTTGAAAATATTATATATGTTCTAACCATGAATGTGTCTACCCCAAACCATTATCTGGGGATTGGTAAAAGAAAGGGTAGAAAAGGTCTTATATTAAAAATATTGTTATTGTTTCCCCTCAAGACCACATTTAGTTCATGGTCTCCCCAGAGGTGTCTTGGACTGGATTTTTTGTTCCATGCTAAACATACTGCAGAGCTCCCCTTTGTTTCCACAGCTTATCTAGATATTTTTCAGACAACATAAAGAGATTTGAGACTATGACACCAACAAAAATATCACTGAATACTTCTCCCTCTTTGTGTCTTCTCCAAACATCTTTCTGTAAATGTAAATGTCCCTCTCGGTGCAGGAGAGCCTAATGAGGCACATGGCTCCCTTAGAACAGAGTCATCCTGGCACGTGCATGAGTCCTTTAAAGAAGATTCATCCTGGGAAATACACTGCATTATTCCCATGTTCCCCTCCAAGCTCCACACAGGCTCCGTCTTTGGTCTTTAGCAAGTCATTTTCATTTCACTTTCTTCTTTGTCTAATGGAAAATAAAAGTAATTTTTACTAGTCATAAGGTATATTAAATATGCAGAGGTTGTGCCTTCTCTTACTATTCTCCCCATGGCCCTTTACTATGTTTGGAAACAAGAGACAGAGGTTTAGAGAGCAGAATAGAGGAGAAGAGCAATTTTCAAGGGTGCATATGGCTGTATAAAACTGTGCTGGTTTCTTCTCTATTCCTAACTTTTCTAAAAGATCGCACTATGTGTGTGTTCATCTAAGGGTTCTTTCCTGGATGCTTACATACCACCAGAGTTATACTGCTCCGTGTGCTTTGCTTTCCACTTACTGGCCTTGAACTCCATTTGTCATGTTCTCGCTCAGACACTGGATATCAAAAAATGCTCCTGCCGGCCTCTGCAGGCAGCTTGGGTCTTCACCATCACCGGGATAGGAGTGACCAATCAACCCTCCCTTTCCCAGACCAAATCTATATTGACCAGCATAGCTTTTGGTACATATCAGGTACGTATGGGTCTTTAGTACATATATGTGACAAATATATATGCAATATGAATGTAAAGTGAAAAAATACTAACATAAAATAAAATAAAATAAAATAAAATAAAATAAAATAAAATAAAATAAAATAAAATAAAATAAAATAAAATAATAAAGTCTAATTTACTCCTTTTTAACCTCCTACTTAGTATTTTACCTCTCTGAGCCCAGCTGATAACTGGTTTTGGCTATTTTTTTTCTAGGGATCTAGGGGGACCATGAGGAATTATCTCCTTACCATGCTGTTTTGTCCTCCAAATAGTGCAGCACTCTTCATTCAAAATGAATTGGTTGTAGTGTGCATGCTCAGCAGAGCATACCCTCAGTTTTGCAGCTTCTAAGGATTCCTATCTATCTCCTTGTGTTTTTCTCAAAACAAACAAACAAAAAAACTCTTAAGAAGCCTTCTCAAATACAGAAAATAGAAGAGAAATCAGCATGAGCAGGCATATTATAGCCTTCTACTCTTGAAAAAGTCCTCCTCCTTTCACTTTTATATAAAATTATTTTCATTTGTGCAGAATATCTTGCTGTTCTTTTCACAGACTCCCAGTCCTGCCTAGTATGTAGTGATATAAACATGGTTAAGCAAAAACTGTTTGTGTTGGAAGTCTAAGGGAATAAAAAATATTTTCACAGGTCTACTAAAAAATGCCATGGTCAGCTTTATCCCAAGCTAAAGAACATCGATGTCAGGGATGGCCATAAAAGCTGCAGTGTCTCCTTGTAGGAGAAGAACCAGAATAAATCTTTTATTCCAGAAAGGACTGTCATGTTACTGCTGGAATAATGAACATTTGTTTATTCATATCCAAATACTTTTGGCTAGGTGTGGGTGAAGCTATTCCAAGTATCCCCTGCCAAAATCCTATCAGACATCCTGCCTTTGCCTTCCCTCGCAGTTACCCCTGCACTCTTTGGATTCCTTTTCCCAAGAAGAAGCAGCTCTTCCTGAGTACAATCCCTTCCTTCAGGTGACTAAATGTGCTGGAGGAATAAGAGATGATGGCAGATTTGCATGAGGACATCCTTTTGCGAACTATGTATTTATTACATATATTGTTATGAACACAACCAAGGTGGCACTAAGTGTTGCCACTGAGAATGAATTGTCTTCTGTTGCATCAGTTGTTTAAAGAATTGATTTCTTTTCCAGACTTCCCTTGATGGAGGGGACGGAACTAGGGGAAAAGATGTCCTGCTAAAAATACATGAAAATTTGATTCTTTGGCAGATTTTTATCTCCAATTGATATTTTTATTTCCTATTGCTATTGCTTGCTGCCATACCCCACTCTCTTCTCTCTCTTATGTTCCACGCTGCTTGATGTATGCTTCTAAATACCTCCATGCACAATCTCCTCCAGTGCTCCCCAGCGCTCTTCCTGGATCTACTTAGTAAAATATTCCCATGTTTACATCAAATTGACCCATGCAGAATCCACTCTAGTCTTTCTCTAGCTTTCATGATCTGTGCTAAGCTGTTTTCTTGCCTGAGACCTCATCATAACACACAGGAAAGATAGGCACCAGGACAGAGTGAATCCTACTACTGTTTCCTGCATTAGCACATAGGATCAATGTCTTTTTAGAAGAAATGGAACTTTATTTTTACTAAACAGCCTAAGAAATCATTTCCATTAAAGATGGTTTGGTGTATTATAATTAAGTGGACAGAACAGAGCGAGGATTTATTTATTCAGGAAAGTTTAGATCAGATGGAACATCTGGTTTTCATTGAAATCCTCAATTTTACTACCCTCCCCACATACACACACATGTGCACACACAAAAAGCCCAGCTGGGTTAATAGAGGCTCAGGAAAGGCAGGTGGTTGACATGTGATTACAAGTGAACTGAAACGGGATCAAAACATGAGCATCCTCTGAAGTCTCATTTCAGATTGTGCCTGGAGAGCATTTTTAGGGTCCAATTTGCAGGTCTGAATAAGCAAAAAGATTTCTTACAAGTGCTGAGTGCACAAAGAAATATCTTGTCTTTCTCCAAAATATTTTGTTTAGTTTTCCCTCATTATAAATCCTATTATATTGTGGATCAGCCTGAGTAATGCACAAGTTCTAAAACATTAGGTATAAACTGACATAGTTTGCAATGAGCAATACTATCACATTCTAATTCCTAAGAGCCATAACATAGCTTTTTTGAACAGGTTGACTGCTTCGTTTTCAGGGACACAGTATCCAACTCAGCTCTCAGCACTAAGAAAGAGTTTTGAGAAGTGAATAACGCTGGGACGTGTGGCTGACTGAAAGTTTTCTTCTGCAAGCAGTCAAAATTTGTAAATTCTATTGCTGCAACTCACTTGGTCATCCTCTGATCTGATAAACATTTGCAGAGGAAACAAAGATGCTGCTGCAGGGATAAGTATTGCATTAACTGAGCACATTGTTCATACTCAGCTGCTGAGAGGTTATTTGAAACAGCGATTTGCAGTTTCTGCAGAGTCCTCTTAGGTCTTGGCATTGTGAGAAATAAAATGAAGAGGTGCTTTACCTGTATGTGAGCATATATACCCGTTCTGCTGCCTATGTTAGCTGTTGAGCCCGGCCCTGAGACTGCCAAGCAGTGCTGAGTGGTGCATCAAGCTGTCCACAACATCAAACCAATATTTAGTTAATATTTTTCAGATCAGCTAAAGATTCAGGGAAAGATTCAAGGAAATAACTTAGACTCCCTGATCCTCTGTCCCTGCTCTAATAAAAGAGTGATTAACATTAGAGTTTATTATTACCTTCAATTTCAACTCCCAGTTGAAGCTAGAGGAATTGTGGTACTAGTCAGAATCCTATTTTCTGCTTGTCAGTTAACCAAGTCCCAAGACAGTCTGACTCTCCATCATATATAAAAGAAAATTCTCTTTCTTCCAACACAAACCCGTGTCTTTCTTAAAATGGGTCTTTATTCTGAAAAGCAACTGTCAAAAAATGTCATTCTTTCTCTTGATAGATTTATCCCCTGTCTGTATTTATAGCCAGTATATTTAGTACTAAAATAATTTTTACAACATTTTTTCTTTCACCTCTTAGTGTTGACAAAGGTAAGAGAGAAAGAGCTGATTTCTTTTCTAGCTCATATATCACCAAAATTATTGTTAAATTCTTTCCAGTTCCAGGAGTAAATGCTGCCTCCTCAATTATTCCCTCACAAACTCAGAGGACAATTTATTTGAATAGGTTTAATTGTGAGCAGAATTTGATGTAACGAAGTTTTAATGGCAAAGCTGTGTGAGCCAGAAAATGCACAGCTTGATTTTCAGGTCCCAAGCTGAGTCTGCAAGTGGAGATGCTTCCAAACAGAGAAAATGTCATTCAAGTCACTCAGGCACAAGGAATGTGAATCCTTCACCACCCTCCTTTGATCAAGAACATACTCATATGAACATCAATGCTGGACTAAGGTGCTGATGGCTACTTCTGCATAATCAGAATAATAGTTAACAATAAAATCTCCCCAAAATCAGTGCGTAAGAACTGTCAGACTCGATACATGCAAATGTTTAACAGTGTTTAGTTATGAACAGAAGAGCTTCTGGATGGTATAGATGCCTCTTTTTTTTCAGCCTTATCAGTTAGTCTGAAAGAAAATGTCTCCAGTACTTACAAACCTCATCCTGCAGTGTCCTTGAACGATCCTGGCACTTTCACCTCCTTGCTGTGCTTAGAGCTCTGCCAGTCAATTCAACAGGAGCTACAGAATCTAATAAAACAACAGAGAGTGACCATCATACAAAGCTCTGAAGTGGATTGAAGGGCAGTGAATTATGTCAGCAAAACTGTCCAAGATTGGATGGCTCTTCTAGGTGACAATATATATATTATACATGGCAACATTTTCTTGGGAGAGCTGAGGAATTACGGTCATATAAGAATGCCTAATGGCCTTTATTTAATTCACTGATATTTTCTGAAAATCTGTGGCAGAAAAAAATGTGCATGCAGGTCCATGGAGCCACCTTTCTTGCCTCAGGTTCCTCCTCCGGGCAGAAGCTCAGCCTAACTAGAGTAACTACCATGATCCCTGTTTACAAAGGCGAGCGCATGGGATCTCAAGTCTTTTGGCCTCTGGGAACACTTCCAGGCAAAACCAAGCTGGTTAAACGGCCAGCTGAAGAGTGTCAGAGATGGGAGCTGAGAAGGCGAGGGAGGACTTTGATAACTCAGTAACACTAATGTGCACACAGAACAGTTTGTTCTCCAATTATGTGTTGGTCAGCACTGTTATATTGTTGGCAGGGGCTGAGTACATGGCTGCTGTAGCACTATTATTATTTGTGAATTGTGACTTTAATATAAAAAAGCTCATCCAATTGACACTTCCTTTTATCATATTTAGATCTAAACAAATGCCTTAAATAAAGCCAGATCCACTATTCAGCTAAACTGCATCATTTTTTTTTGTATTGCAAACTTGTAAATTGATGGAAACATCTTTAACAGTGCCCCACACCAGCTTAATTCAATTGTCATGTAGTCAGTTATAACTTGCCCCATCAGTGAGAAGATATGTAATAAGATGAGATGTATTAATACAAATCATTTATTTTTTAGTTATTTTTTTTCTAATGTGTTGATGTATTTGTCCAAACATATCACTGCTACTGTAGTGCTATTTGCTTCAAAATCTAAATGTTTTTGTCTGATTTATCAGTTGTTCCAACTAGAGGGAGTCATTCCAACAGGCTAGAAAAAAGAGTGACCCCTGTATTTTCAAAGTGTGGCATGAGGATTTAGTCACTCGTCTTTCATTAAATTCAATGATACTCAGGCTAAAAGCATGAACACTCCCTTCTCTTTACTGCCCTCTTACCTATTGCTAAAAGACAGGCAAGCCTGTGATCATCTTTTTCTTCAGGAGCCTCACGTTAACCTGAAACCCACTAAGTATAGCTTTTGTTATATAACCCGTGGTGTTTCTAGCCATTAGGCGATGCAGCACAAGGCTCTTTGGCTCCTCAGTACCCAAAGAGGAAATGCACTGACTGGCTTGTTCATACTATTCACACAGTTGTCTTTCAGCAATGTTGGGTTATATATGCCACGAATTTGTCTACCAGCAACATTACTGTATTTGAATGTAGCTATCATTTAAGTGAAACTTTGGGATTCTCAACATTTTCCAGAGGATCACACTTTGAGTTAAATGAGTGCCAATGCCAACATTTTAGCAATATTATATAATAAATAATACATAATAACTAACTTTCTAGATAACGTTTGTCCTTGGTATTCTTTATTCCTTAAACAAAAGGGCCACCAGAGCAATAATTATCAGTCTTCATCACGCAGAAAAGCTACACACTCCTTTTGCCATTACCTACACCCACGAACCTAAGGTCAACACTTTGCAGTCCCAGTAGTGAATCTCCTGGGACAAGGAGGGACAAGTAAGGGGAATAAGGAATGATGTTTTCCCAAGGGTCGTGCTCCTAACGGGAGCAGCCGCTGGGAGCTCTGAGCAGCTGCTTCCTGCTCAGAACAACCTGCCAGGCCCCGCTAAGCACAGCAGAGTCTGACCTGTGCATCTCCCAGCCTGCTGGCCCCAGACCGGAGACTAGGAAGGGAGCTCGGCATGCCACAAAGTCGTGTTGAGTACCCATTTTCCAAAGAACACTCAGAAATGAAGGACAGTCTCATCTGGTCAAGCAGTTTCCCTTGTTCTCCTTCCTTTTTGAGAAAAAGTGAGTTGTTTGCAGTTGCATTTAAAATCAGTTTTCTTGATTCTATGGCCTCATGGCAAAAGAGAGAATAATATTGTACATGTGAATTAGAATTGAATTATGCTGGTGTTAAAGTTCAGATGGTTTCCTGTGAAGGACTGAACGGACCTTTAACTGTACATTCTTCTTCCTATTGAAATTGGCTGATAGAAAGAAAAAAAACTTTCAAGTTATTTAAACAGAAAAGCAAGTTTATATCCATTTCTGAAATATAGCTAGGTGATGTTATTTGCAGTAATTAAATACTCCATCACTGGAAGCCATAATAAGAATGTGTTAATTTCAGTTCACACTAGACATGCAAAGGCAATAAATTAAAACTCTCTATCACATCCCTATCCCTTTTATGATTACTACTCTGCTATGGAACTAATGTGTTTCCTCCCAGGGCTAAGGAAGTGTCTTCAATTGCCACAACCTTATCAAAATTTCTTAAGAAACTGAGTGTTGGTTAGGAAATGTGAATTTCTAGATTCTTTCAGAGACTTTCCTAGAGCACCAATGTCAAGCAAACAAGACAATTACACCAAGAGATTACAGTGAGGCACATGGACACATTTCATTTCCTATGTATGCTACTGATGATAAAAGCAAACCACAACTTTCAGTTCAAGAAAGAAAGTTTTTTTGATAATCATCATCTTTCTGGTACCTGACTGTTTCAAAACTGGCCTTTGGGACACTGAAAAATCAGTTTCCTACTTGTCCTGAAAGCATCTTAACAGATATTAGAAAAATTGACAAAAAAACTGTAGAAAAAGTGTGCTCTGTTCAGACAAGTTTTTGTCAGTTTTATTATCCCAAATTCATTTTCTACCCATAAACTGTTACCATGAGTCTGAGCAAAGAAAGAACTGGCTGTGGTTTCTTCTTCCATGCTTTTCCCTTTACTCTTTCCCTGCACTCAACATTTCTTCTTGTATCAATGAATCAGAAATTACATTAAGGCTTGGCATTGCTGGACTTTTTGTGAGTCATCTTTGAAACGACTGCCACAAGAAGAAGCATTCTGGTCTTTTCTCCTTATTCTTCCCACCTTTTGAATTGGGAGTAGGCTCCTCTGCAGATTCATTTCCTATACATTGTCACAGTGATGGATAACATATATCTGCGATGCCTGAACTTTGCATCTACCTTTAAATGATTGCAACAAATCCTCCAGCTGACAGAACTGAAAGCAAAGACAGAACTGAAAAAGCAGATGCTTTGGAAACAGATTTGGATTTCAATAAAGGAAAGAACCTTTATTTTGTTAATAGATTATGTGCAGATTTCAATGTATGAACTCAAGTTGTTTGCCATAAAACTGAGACTTATAAAAAAATTCACCCTCCTTCTCATTCAATGACTTTCTGTAAGACATGGACAAGGCTTTAAGACTGATATGTAGTTTAAGCATTTCTATTATCCTTCCTGAGGTGTGTTACTGCTTTTTCTGTTCTTTGAGATAAGTTTCATCTGATCATTCTTAGTTATGCACACAAATGGTCTAGGAGTGTCCAGACCTCAAGAAGTTTCATGTTAGAGTCATCTTTCTTTTTTATGAAATGATGTTTGTAATTAAGGAAATTCTGCCAGTACAGAAAAACTTGTTTTTCTTCCTGGCAAAACCGTTTCTGAGAAAGGGATAAAATGTAAGTCTCTCCTATGAGCACTCATTTCCTGGTACATCAGAGGGTTCTTGTTCTTTCCCTGCAATCCTGATCTGTGTTCAGGGACAAAATAACTTGAAGGGGTGTCATGTTAGGGAGCTGCCAAGAAGTCTCCTGTGCTACCCTATGGACTTCCCACTGCTCTGCCAGTCAGCACTACCATCTTTTTATGATAACTGTCCACAGGAACCTGTACTCAGAAGACTTTGAAGACCTTAGCAGTTACTGCTGTCATGATTGAGCATGATTTGACCAAGTCAGCCTGCAAGTAAAGCCCTTGGCAGAAGCAGTGTGTCAGGCAGACCCAGCAGCAGACGCAAATCAGGTTTTATGACTAACCACCATTAAATAGCTTAAGAATGTTCAAGTTTCTAAGATGTTTACAAATAGCTAGAGGAACATTTTGCAAAATAAAACTGCAGTCCTGGAGCTTAATACTCGGTCTGCAATTTCATTACTGCCCTTTTTTATTTTAGCACACCAAGCAATTTGTATGTGTCTATGGACTTTTTAGTAATGTATACCCAAAGCAATTGCCAAATGTTATTCAGTGCTGCTAATACGTAATAGTCCTAATGAATAATGTTTTTGTTAAGAATGCAGCAAACTGTTATTTATTCAGAAGAATTCCAACCAACCATAATGCCTGGTATTACTAAGGTATGAATGCAATAATTACCAAACACAGTGCTAAAATGCAGTTTGTTAACTTGGAGGAGACTGTGAAATTGTGACTCACATTTAAAGTGCCCACAAAGCTGGCATTTGGGTATTTTTTTTCCTCTCAGTCTTTGTTGATATAAGCTGAATATCAATTTACTCCATCCACCAAAAGAGTGTATTCACATTCGTTTACACTGTAAATTTATTTACAATTTATTCATAATTTATACATCAAGATTAAATAAGTAAACAGGAGACATCAAAGCAAGCAATAAGATTTTTTAGGAGATAAAGGAAGAAATGAATTTTCAGAAGTGTTTGAGACTTTTCCATTTTTATTTTTGTTTAGACTCCAAAGTAATTTACTTGTTTTTGAAGAGTCTTCAGAGTATGTTACAGAACCAGTGGGTGGTTTCAGTTAACAAGAAATGATACTAGAACAAAAAGCTGGGCATTACCAGTCATTACCAGCTGGCTGGTGGATATGAAGCTATCAGAACTGGAACAGACCCATGAGCTGACTGGGAGAATACAAATGATATTGAGTGATATCACTGGTGAGACAAAATAAAGCTGAATGCAAATTTCAACAATTATTTATTTCTGAATGTTAAGCGTAAATATACAAGATTAATATCTTGCTGTGCCACAATGGACTGAAAATCCATTTAAAATGTTATAAAAATGATAAATAAACATTGCTAGTAGAGATAAAACTAGAACCAGAAATGACCTATGAAAGCTAGAATAGATAGCATTCCAAAAGTAGATTTTTTTTTAATAAAGATAACAACCATAACAAAAGAGCTGAAAGTTAAAAAAAATAAGAACAGAAACTAATTCATTACCATGTAACTAGCACAGTACAAGCAGAATTTTTTTTTGGAGACTGGCCTAGTGTTTAAAATCTTGCAATTCTAAAGAATGTGAATCTAGATCATTTTTATAATGTTGTAGGCATTTCTCATTATTCGTGACTTTCCAGAACATACACTTTCTACTCTCTCTCTCTCTCTCTCTCCCCAGTGCCTGCAGAGCTTGCAGAGTTGCAGACATGTTTTGTAGGTGCAGAATTATAAGCATTTCCAGAATTTGCTTGTTGATTTTCAATTCCTTTAACTCATGCACAGATAAGTGCAGAAATTTGCAGCCTCATAGCTAGAAGACAGATGATACTGCAGGTGCATTAGTACAAATGCAAGTGCCACACTATTTTTATCATGACTCAGCTGGGAATTTAAAGATGAGGCAGTCATCCCTTCTGCAGCTGAGAGAGGACAGGAAAAATATCTCTGGAGAATACAAGCATCTGGGCTGGAGACACACTTTGTTTTTGTGTAACTCATAAATTTTGGTGTCTGAAAAGTACATTCATTTCTGAGACAAGGGAAGGAAAAGAACTGTGCATAGAGAATATGAGAACAGCCTGTAAAAGTCTATGCATATTAAGTATAGTCCTGTTTTATTATTATTATTGCTTCAGATTTTTTTAATACTAAATCAAAGTGATAAGTCATGGAGCCATTTGGTGCCAAAAGACAATGGATGGCTGAGAAGAGTGGAGTCCACTTTATGGCAATACAAGAGGCAACATCTCTGTAGCTGTGGTGCTGATTCTGCTGAACCCAGAATTCCTAGCCAAGGGCCCAGAGAAATAATATGACTTTTAAAAGACAAAAGTATTTTAGGGAGGTCTGTTTTGTGTGTGTTTTAACCTGAATCTGTCTACTAATTTGACATTGTACTCCCACAGCCAATTGCATCAGCACAAGTGATGGAGGGCAGGAAGTTGTGGCAGTCCGATACTGATAAGAGGCAGGTGAGAAGAGTCTGGAAACCTTTTGAGCTAGCTGTGCGTATATAAAAATGGAGTATTAAATGGTGCTTGTGGAGATCTGATTTAAGGATATGAGATTCTGATATGGGGAGACCTGAAGTGGGAACTTGAAGTGCCCCAGGAAAAAACTGAAGTGCAGGTTTTACTGCCTGGAAGGGTACACCTGGAAGAGGCAGTGACAAGCACAGCTTTCCCTGTGTGATAGGATCTGGACTGGGGTGAAAGATGTCCAAATTACACAAAGCTCACAAAAGTGAGATTGGGACTCTATCCTGGATATCCTAATTTGAGAACATGGGTTATACTAGCTTCCCGTGTTGGGAAAAAAAAAAAAAAAAGGCAAACCAATTTTTAATAGAAATAGGATGTTTTTCAGAGTTACACAGTGAGCTTTCATGGCAACCCACTGTATTGCAGAGCGCTGTTCTGGCCAGAAGAGTAAATGGTCTCAGGGAGACAAAATTTACAAAGAGAAGTTCAGCCAGACACAGTTGTGGTCAGGAGAGCAGGATAAATTGATTCAGAGGGGAAAACAGACTTAATGTTATCAGAAAAGGTCAACACTTGTGCACCATTTTTATTTACAGGTGCAGAAAATAAGGGTCAGGTAATGCCATTAAAAGTTATTCTCTCTCACCTTTAACTCCAAATTTTGTGTTAGTTCTTATTGGGAGCATCCTCTCAGAATATTTTATTGCTTGTGTTTTAAAATAGAAGTCTGGAGACAAAAAATAAGGTTAAGGTGAACAAGACATTTTAAATTTCATCTATGAGCTGGCCTTAAGCTCCTGCAGCCAGAAATGTGGGGGGCGGTTACACCTTCTTCATCAGCACTGTAAAGACTACTGAAAATGTGTTTCTTTTGCTAAAAGGAGAAGGGGAGAGAGGGGAAGGCACATCACATTTCAGTTGTGGTAACATTCCCATTGTGTGTGATTTTGGCACCTGTGATCCTTCCCATCTCAAGATAGGATGGGAAGATTAAAATGAGAGAGGAATTCATTTCCAAATTCATTTCCATGAGCCCAGGAACTGTTGGTACAGTGCAGCTTCCAGGTGACCTACGGGCCTGGGTTCTTGCCAAAGGCCCTACTGAAGGAGCATGTCTCGCCTTTCAGGGGTGGCTGTCCTGTCTGCACCGCGCGCAGGTTTGCTGCAGGAGGCTCTAACTGAGCAGTCACGTGTTTTTTCCTCTGGAGGATCCCTGTCCCATTTAGTTTTAATGTTCCACCTTCAAAACGTAACCAGGCACTCTTGGGACTGTTTTAATATGCACCATTCAAATCGGACATTGAACACAGATTTAATCCTCACAGAGCTCTTCTTTCTGGTTCCTTCACAGGCACTACTACATTTAGTTTCATGGTATTCTTGTGGTATTACCTATTTAAGCCCTGCCTAACTGAAACACAGTCAAATCTAAGCCCCTTCATCTGGATGCCCCTTGGAGGTGAGGAAGCCCTGATATCACAGGACACACAGCAGTTTTGGGGCCCATGCCTGGTCAGTCATGGCTCCAGTCAACCAGCCTCTCTGCGCACCGTCAGCACCACCATCAGCAGCTCATGCTACGAGTGCAGAAAGCAGCTAAGTGGACCCGCTGATGAGCCTCAGTGGAAAATAAGGCTTTACATGACTGGCCTAGCGTCATATAGGAACCTTGTGAATCCAGCTATCTAAATTTGCATTTCACTAAACTATTTATGAAATCATTATTCCTTTGCCTGCAACCCCTTTTATCAGATTTCCAAATTCTTTAACAGATCATGCGAGGATCCCTTGATAATAGCACACTTCACTACAATCCCTTCAGTACACCATCATAACTCTACTCCAGAGTATTTGATCCTGTTAATTAAGTGAGATGAGTTTGGCAGAAAGGTTGTAAGTTCAAATAACTAGTCTACTTCAAAGCGTATACACAAAAAAGCAAAATGAAGTGGATGAAATCTTCATATAGACATTTCCTAACTTTTGAAGCCTGAAATGTGAAACTTTTAGATTTTTTAAAAGTTTAGTGTAATTTTAGAATGTCTCACCCAACTGTTTTGAGATTTTAAATGAATATTTTTTAAAACTGCCTTCTACAATAATAAACACATTATTAATATCTTCCACAAACAAATTAATCTCAAACAACCAATTACAAACTGCCTTTCATGTTAGGTGACTTATGTCCGAGCGTGAGAAGTACATCTAGTAAGTCCAATTCTTTCTGAGAGGTGAGATTTGAGTAGCAGCATTTTACACCCACTCTGAACTTGTATTTTCCTGGTGTTTATGACTGTGTAAGGTACTTAGAAGTGTCAGGACTTGTACTCTTGAAATGAGAATTTGCAGTCTTCATTCACTTAAATGTTCATCCTCCAACTGTGTCCAGCAACTTAAGAAAACCAAATTTGTGAGATCTGGAAGTGAAAGCCACCTAGTGAACGACAGAGTCATTTGAGCAGGGATTAGCTTCATCCCAGGAGGATTCAGGATTTCTCGATATCATCTGCACTGACAGCAGTTTAATAGATGTTATATAAGGCTGATGCAGATTGATACCTGACTAGCGTCCTGGCAGGCACCCCACTGTGAGTGGGGTAGTTGCGGACCTGGATGTGCAGCAACAGCAAGAACAGCTGGAGGCAGCTGCAGGCTGGACCGTGTTCCTGCTCTGCTGGGACATCCCAGCACCACGAGCGCGACTGAGAAGTTGGGGGATACGAGTGACATCGCACTTCATCTGCCAGCGTGGCGGTGGGGCTGTAGGATGAAGGAGGCAAATGCCGCTGACACACCAGGTGTGAGCCCACACCTGCGTTGCCTTCGAAATACCGGCTGCTTCTCCATATTATGTAAAAGTTGCGCACAGCGAGCAGTATTATGTAGAACAGCACTGCAAAGCTTGGCAGCTGCTTAAGCCCAGGCAACTGTTTCACCGTTAGCCTGAGTACACAGTCATGCAAACTGATCACATTTATTGCTGATTGTGTTGATACTTGCATGTGCTAAGGGGTTTTCAGCCAAGAGTAACTCCCTTGTTCAGACCCAACTCATTTGCACCAGAAGTGATCCTCAACCCTGCCGCATCTGCGTGCATCCTTGGGAAAAGAGAGGGTGGGTGGCAAGAGCAGTGGGAGCAATGCCAATCTTGCCTTGCCAGTGTGGATCTATACTGTAAAATATCCAGAGCTACTGTACATGGGGAGCCGTGGTGAAAAGGACAAGCAGATGTGATTTACCTAATTGATGGCCTAATTAAATCTGAGTAAGAGGTAGGTGATTTTGTGCTGTTGGAAAACAAGTTATTGAAAGAATTGAAAATTAATATAAAAGGTCTCAGTGGTGTTTAATAAGCAGAATTCACTCAAAACATTTTTTAAATGTTCCAGATCTCATTTTCTACAGCAACTCTGCCAGTCTACGATCACCGCATTCAGAGCCGAGCCAAGAGAGCACAGCTGGGTGAGTGGGGGTTGCCACTGGGTTTTCCTCTTCTCGTTCCTCTTCTCATGTTTGATGTGATGTCGACCACTTAGACTGTGGCATTAGTCAGTAGACAAAGCAGCATGCGAGGTGTCTCTCACTCCAGTGAAACACCCGTTATTTCATATTTGGTTCCTCTCCCTTGCATTTGTCAGAGCCTCAATGATGCGGTTTGAGCAACAGGGGTTTTGCCATGCCAGCCTTTCCAGGGCTGCCCTGGGGTGATCCTGGATTACAGCGTTTCACCTCCTCCTTGTGTTTGTCTATTTATCACTTTTGCATTTTTTTCCACTTCTCACACAGACATAAATACCTGGATCTTACAAAGTGTCCTCAAATTCTCTTCGGCAGTCACAAACCAGTGCTACACTGCAGGGAAGGCCAGAAGATGCTGCCCTCCAGAAGTCAGGGTCCTCACAGTAGTGTCTGCAGTTTTTTTCTATCTTCTCATATAGACATCCACATTTTTGGAACTTTTCAGCTGAATTTGTCAGGGACTCTGAGGACTCAAAGTAATTAAAGTCTTTGAGGAATATGATCAGTTAAGGAGACAAAGATCCTACAAGCTCCCTGATGCAAATGCAACTAGAGAGTATGCTCTGGAGAGGGACTTTTAGATTCTCTTTACTACAGAGAGCAAAAGAAAAACAAAACAAAACACGAAACTCCGCCAAATGTCAATAGAAATAGCACCTTCCCAGACACAAAAGTCAATCATCTCCACACGACTTAGTAGGAACTCAGACTCCAGTAGTCCTGAGTTTCACAGAATAAATTTTTCTCTGTGGGAAACCTTCTCCTTTGAATCTGCTTCCTCCACTGGGTCAAAGAAAAAAAAGAAGAAAAAGAAAAATGGTTTTAATGATCTTCCCAGGGCCGTGCTTGCCTTTTAAAGGCTGGTGTCTTATATGGAAGGTCTTGAAAATGGAGAAAAGGTATTTTTGCTGATCAGTGAACTTAACCAGGCGTTAAGTTGATTTTGTTTTCTATATTTATGGCAAAAAACCCTGGGGTAGTAGATGTATTTTGCTATGTATATCTGTACCAGAAAATGAATAATAAGTCTAAGAATGTGCATTTCCCAGTCTTTATTTAACAAGCCTGAAGACATCCAGACCATAAAATAAAGGAATAAAATATCACTGAGTGCTGGACTTTGCTCAGTGTTACCTGAAAGTCATGCAAAATTGTTATGAGAGCTAAAAGCAAGGACATGACTCCCCTTTTCTCCCTTTCTCTCCTACACAACCTGTCTCTTTTAGGAAGACTGTGGAAGTTCTGGTCTTCCGAAATGTGACCTGTATATATCCGAGTAAAGAGAAACATGAGAAATTGTTGGCTTCACCAGGGGTTTTTAAATGAAGCAGGATGTTCACTGTATTCTCCTTGTGCCTTGATAATTGCCCCAAGCTTAGAATTGAGCTTGTCCAATGAAACAGAGATTGCATTTGTCAAATTTTCAGACATTTCAACAAGAATTATTTTTTAGGACATCATTTACCGATGCAGTGTAGTTTTGGTGTTAGAGAGAAAGAAACCGAAATATTCAGTTTGAGCTAGAGTCATGAAGGAACTCGGCACCTACCATCTAACTCCTTTGGGCCTATGGCTTTAACAATCTTGAAAAACATCTTCCTGTGTGCTGCTGCTTTATCCTGCAGGTATTTTGAGCACACAGTTTCCTGAGTCCCTGACTCTGGGAACTGCTGACATACCAGCAGCGCTAAACACCCTTTTGTCTCCAAAGTCATGGGAGAACTTCCCAAGCAGGCAGCAATCAGCACACGTGGCCTCCAAGAGTCAGTACAGCTACTCTGGATTGACAAAAAGGGAGATGGTCCTAAAATTCCTAGCAGCCAAAACCCCATCATCTCTTTTCTCCAGTCTTCCAAATCAAATGTGCAGTTTTTAGTCAAAGCTTCTTATTTGCTCCATGATCAGAATAACTCATAAAAGACGACTAAATCACTAAGTTAGCAGCTTCAGATTCTCCCTTCTACCTCACATTTATGACCATCTGTCCCGGCAGAGGGGCACAGAGCACAGCTGAACACAGATCTCTCCTGCAATCCACAAGTGCCATCATAGCACAATGAACAACCACAGTAATTCCCTCTTTAGATGTGAATGCTACAGCTCTCCATAAATCCTGAAAATTACCAGTGTCAGAACATATAGGATCTGTAATCCCTCAGTGTGTCCTTCTACCTAAATTCAGAGGTATTTTGAATGCTGGAACTCAGTATTGACTGAAGTTGCTACTATCAGGACAACAGAGGAATGAGAAGATATTAAAGAGAACAGCTCTAAAAATAATAAAAATAAAAGATAAAATTTCAAACCCACCTTATTTCTGCTGGAAGTCAAGTACATTTCCTCCACACTCATCTCCGGTGAGAAAAATCCTGTTTTTTCTCCCTGAAGTGCTAACTAGTCCGCTCTAAGAGAATCCCAGTTCACTTTGAAATGGTAAGTATGCTTAAATCTGCTGCAGGCTTCAGTATCCCTGAGGTGCTAAGGCCTACAAATTATTTTTATTCATTTAAAATGAAATAGAAAATAGAAAAAACATAAGCCTTGGTATGACTGAAAAGAAGACACAGGTGGGCTTTGTAACCCCCTCATTTCCCAGTGGTGTCATATCTTCCATCTATAAGGATCCTCTGTCCTGTATTCTGTAGATTCTCCTTTTACTTAGAGCAAAGTGAAAATTTAGAATTAGTGGTGAGTTAGGGAACTTGGTGTGTTTGCTTGCATCTCCTGCCAGCCATGTAAATGAAGAGTGGCAACTTATTTGGAGAGAAGCTCCAATGAAGGTGACATCACTGAGCAAATTACTGCACCCAGAGGTGTGACTGCAGCAAAGACAGCGCAGTGGAAATGTTTTGTCATCCAACCGCCTCCTATCAACAGAAAAAGCATCACCACCCCATTCTCCAGCCTGTGGAAAGCCTTGTGTAGTTCAGCTAAATTTTCTCAAAATCTCAGTGGAAAAATTTTCAGAAAGGGCTTGTCAAAATTTATTTGGGTTAGGGACCTACTATATGAAGCTTACTCTCCATATATTTACGCCCACAAGTACTTTAGATTTCAATGGCAATATGGATGTCATTGGCATGGCAGTGTTCAATGGCTTTCATAATTCCTCTGTAAGGTAAAAAGACCTCTATATACATATATATACATATAGAAAGTCATTTGTACTATGGCTTGTTAAATAAAGCAAATGTTTATGGGCCAAGTGCAGATCCCCTGATGTGGGAGGGAATTTTTCCATTGCCTTCAACAGCATCCAGTATGGTCCTTCTGCTGCACACCATATGTCTTGCAAACCACTACACAATCTCTCACCCCAAACTGCTCATTCTGCTCTGTTTTGGAAGAAGAGCTAGTGAGTCTGGTTCATACAAAGTATTGTTCATAATGTAGATTAAAGCAAAATTATTTTTAGGAGCTCCTCGGTGATACCAAATTTTAGATGTAGAGAGATGCCAGATGATCTAGTCCTGACTTTAGGGGAAAGATTTCCTCGGGTTCTGCACTCTCTTCTGTTTCATGTCAGTGCACCCACCTCCCACTGACTCCTGGCTACCATTTTAAAGAATGGCACGGGAATTATTTCAGACATATAGAAGATGGGGTGTGATTCAGTTTGAGATCTCAGTTGGCTGCAAGGATGAAATTGGCGTTTGTAAAAAAAATCTTCCTACACATTTTCCATATATTTCACATGTCATCCCACAAAAAAAATGAAAATAGAGGAGTCCCTTTCAACTGAAGCAGTGGGAAGAGGAAGACAGAAATCGGTGAGGTGAGTAAAGTGTGCCCAAATGCCTCCATTTTACACAATTATTCCAGAAATATTAGAGAGCAGTAGTGTCCCATATAGCATTTCTTAACACCAATACCTCTAGGTCATAGAGTATGAGAAAAATCTAGATGATACTCAAATTAGTACAATGCTTTCTTTATTTATTGCGTGCAAACAATATGCTAAGGATGGAGAAGAAAATCATAAGGAACAAGATTCTTGCCCCTCAAAACACACATAGTAACTAAAAGTGGAATTGCCAGCCAACAGTAAGCAAATAAGTAACATTGCTACTGCTTGTGTGGATTTGGCAGATCAAAATACTGGGATTTTAGACAATTTCCTTTGGAAGAAAATTTGGAGGGGAGTTCCTTGGTATCCTGCAATAAGGAGAGACTTCCATGTGTAATAGGAAGCATCAAGACCAGCACAGGAGAAGGACTATACATGGCAGCGCCCTCAGAGCCTCCTGGAAAATGCTGCCTGAAACACACTGTCCTTTTGAAGTTCCTCTAAGGCAACTTTTAGGATTCCATTGGGATGGGAAGGAGCAACTCTAGGTTCAAAGGCAATGAATGATCCTTCAGAGGGATCATATTAAATCTCAAAAAGCAGATTTTTTTTCCAAGCTCCATCTTTGTGGTTGCAAATGGTGCTAAATGTTCAAAATATTCAGTGCTAAATAGGGAAGGCTACAAGAAGTTTTAATGTCTTATATCAACTTTGTCTTGAACTCTCTTCAGCTCTGCCTGACTTTCTATGCAATATGGGACATATTGATAGGTGTCAGTTCTGTCTGGAGGGATGTACCAAAAATATATCAATCTTGGTGCAGTATGAGACTGAATTGAATATTAAATTGTTATTCTACATAGACCACACATTGCCTAGGTTGACTCACACATACAAAAGGAAATGTCTGACTTAATTTCTTTGCTTTTTATGTCAATTCTGTGCACTTCTGTCATTTTAAGAAGATTCTGGTCTATTTTCACATTATGGTTGTTTCTTGTGAAAGAGAAACAGTGACATCCTGTGGTTCAGTTGTGGGAAAAGTATATACTTTGTTATTACCCTATCTCTAATGTGATCTCTCTTTTTTTCTCTATAACTTTGCAAAAAAAAGAACAAATTTTGGCCGTGAAAAAGTCATAGACTAGATAGCCATTAATTGTATTTCACGAGGCCAATAAGCTTTGTGTATATAGGATTGCAAATGTCCATGTATTGAGGTGTTATATAACTGTGATGTTTCAGCTTTAGTTTCATGTTAATCAAAATACACTAGGACTTTTTTGTGTGTTTAGGTGATATTAATTTTAAAATGAAAGTAATATATATATATATATATATATTTTTTTTTTTTTTTTTTTTTTTTAATTAATGCTCTTATGTTTTCAGATTTCAGAAACAAAGTCACATCAGGCCTAGAACCCGGCTCCTTCCGTCATAAGACCTTTCAGGACTTGCTGTCATCAGAGACACTCTGATTGCTATTGTTACCAGAGTGTATCTGAAAGAACAGGCTTTAGTCAGAAAACAATGACATGTCTTTAAGGTAACTGAGAGCACTAGCAGTTGCAATCACTGAATGAAGAATGATCATATTCAGGAAGAAAAAAAAAAGGGGGGAAATTATTCAGATACATTGATTTTAAAGTATTTTCTTCATGTGAAACCATTTCAAATATCATTAGATCATTATGGAACTTTTGATGGTTCTGTACATGAAGCAGTACTAACCCCAGTGAGAAGGCATTGTCTTCTTAATTTAAAATATTGTATCAAAAACTGCAGCCAAGTGAGGACCTGGCAATAGTACCAAATCATATTTCCATAGGAGAAAAGAACTGCAGAATTCCTTCCATTTAGCATGAAATTAAGATAATATATTACTGACATTCTTAAGAACTTGTTTTAAAACTTTTTGTTGTTGTTGTTCAGATTACCTTTTAAATACATGTTTCAGAAATTTAAAGATTATCTCTGCAGTTTTCTATATATCTGATTCACACTTTGGAGTTTGTTTGTTTATTTGTTTTCCTAGATATTCTGTGTAATTTGCATATTTCTCATATATAACATTGTTATTTAATTACATTTGGTTTGTTTTTATCAAGATTCTCAGAGAATTATGGGATTATTACATAGTACCAGTTCTCCAGCCTCTGCCACAACTCTTGATCCTTGCAACAAAGCAAAGAGCAAAAGTTCTCACATCCCCTGACTCCCCAGGTAGAAAAGGCTGAGTGGATGGGGGATAATGATCCAGAATGAAGTCAGAAAGGAAAACAAACCAGTTTAGACAGGTTGGAATGCATTTCTTGAACTTAAATGATTTTCTCCAGGTCTTCAATTTCATGACTTTTCTCCTCTTGAATACAACTAATTTCAAAAGCAAAAATATTTTTATAGAAAGGAGGCATCTCAACTCAACGTTGACTTTGCAGAATTCAGACATCTCTGATGGAAGATGTGAATGCCAAATCATAAGCTATATAGAAAACATTGGTGCCAATGGATTATTTATAAGTTTTCTTATCACTCAAAAGGTACACACTTGGATAGGAAGTCTTTTTTATAGAAAGCCAAATAAATACATAAATGCCCCTCCATGGAGTGGAGAGTGTTCACTGAGATTGCTAATTTCAGAGACAAAAGAATATACCATCCAGCATTTGCATGTATTTCATTATGTTTGACTGGCATATGGTGATCCATAAGCTTGCTGCTAATATAGTGTCTGTGTTTTTAATTAAATTGATGGCCTAAAAAAGGTACCTAGTCTCCCGAGTAAGGTATAATCTCTTCAATTTTGAATATTGCCTGGTCTCACATCGGCACTGCAGAGGTCTTAAAATTGTTTCAGACGCCAGAAGTTGCTTCAGAATAATTTTTAAATATAGTCTTGGAAAATTATAGTAAAGGACAAAGCAAAATTATAACCAGGGATTTCCCCAAAGAGAAATGAAGCAAAGAACAGCACAAGCTATAATTCAAATTGTCAATTAGATTTTACTCAGAGGAGTTTGAAAATTAAGTTTTTAATTTCTATATACTCCTTCCACTAATCTGTTTGTGAACTTTAGATTGTCAGCTGAGAAACAAAAAGAGAGAAAAACTAGACTCTTTTTGAACCAGAGATTTAATAACTCCCCCAGGTCATGGTGCTCATTATAAAGGGAAAGAAGTGCTGGTTCTTGGGCAACAGAGCAAACATCTGCATCCTGCAACAAGCCAGGTGCTCTAAATCGGGGCAAAAGCAAGGCAGCCCAAGCAGCAGAATCAGAACACGTCCCCCGCCTCCCCAGCCTGCCCGCGTCCCTTCTACGAGCGTATCTGCAGCTGGAGCGACCTCCCAGCCGAATAAGCACACCTGGAAACACTGATGGGCAGCAGCTGTCTGGCACCCACGGCGAAACTCCCTGCAGGCGTCAGGTGTTTGCCTGGCTTCTCCTCGGGGAGCTGGATGCATGTGCACTGTGCAAGCTTTAAAATGTCAGTGCTAGTTTGCGTGTCAGTGAATAACATTGAGGGCTTGCATTGAAACGACAGGGGAAAGGAACATTCTGCAAGAGGTTCTCTTGTTGGTAAAAATGCTCACTACATTTTTATTGTGGTTTTCTTTTCTGCAGTTCTTTCAAGGATGTCTGCTTATGAGCAGTAAAATTTTCTCTCTCCACCGCTGAAAACTGGGCACACTTATCAGTATGAGAAATATATCCCTTCTCATATATTTTCTTTCCTAGAAACTGCTTTATCCAAGCACAGAATTGATTTTCACATATTTCATCAAGTAAGTCTGCAAAACAGTGCTTTCTATAAACTGCTTATTAGCTCTCTTCTTCCGACTCTGCATTTGGTCATCAAGCGTATATCGTGCCTCTTTCTTTACTTCCAAACCTAAGACAAGCATTTAAGATGGCCACTCACCGCCCCAGATAAATATTCACTTGCACATACATTTGCATACATCTAAAGATTTTTAATACCAGTCATATATGTGTAGGATATTCACATATTCACAGTCCTGCAGATATCCTCATGAACAACAGCTTTCACACTTGAATGTTTGCAAGGCAAAGGCAGAGCAAATGCCACCAAAGGCAGCTTTTATGAATGGGGATCATCTGGTTTTATTTTACTGCAAAGCTTTATGCCTCTGGGAGTTAAGTTGCTTTGCTTGAACCGTGCATTTTTGCTTTGATATGATCTCATTTTCAGCTTGGTCCAGGGGGGCTGTGTATGAAATGCTTGCTTCCTTTTCCATGGCATGAGTAAAACACAGGCTTTGCTCGTGCTGCCTGTGCCACAGTATGAACATGCACAACAGGTATCTCCCAGCTTCTACACAGAATCACGTTCAGTGTTGATCATATCTAGCAATGAATGTTCCCCTTTTTGCTGGACTTCCCAACACACGTCCTCCTTTTCCTCTGAGCTTGATGTAGGATGTCCAAAAGCAACCAGAAATCCTACATGGTGACATGTGGCATATGCCTGATTTCCCCGGTAGTTTATACGCTGTGCAGACGGCAGCATAAATCCAGCGAGTGCTGCATCCATCTGACTAACGGCGTGCGCACAGCTGCACAGCACATGCACAGTGCATCAGACACGCTGCGGATGGCATGCACTTCCAGCCCATGTGGAGGCCATCTGAGTGGTGCTGGCGTACGGATTTCTGCCCAGGAAACCCCTGTCACAAATATGGCAGTTCTAATTTAATCCAGGAGCAGATCTGGTAGCAAGCCTCAGTCACTGCAGCTCGTCTGCTTCCTCTCCTAGGCATACCTCTGGCACTGCAGATTCGATGGGAAATACCTGTCCATAGCACACTGTAGAGACCTTTAGGTTTACATTTCCTCCTAAGGCTTCTACTCCTAATGCTTTCTACTAGAGAAAGTAATTAGGAAATTACTTTCTCTAATTTTCATATTTTTAATGTCATAATGACTTCAAAATTTATTACCTTTATAGCATATTTTAAAGGTGCTTTTATGAAAGGAAATGCATAATACACATGACTGCTAGAGACCAGATGTGACATCCCCAGATGACTTTTCCAAAGCTGTTCCTAAGCATTTGAGAGACATCGAAAGTCAGAAAACTTAGGGAGCAAACTCAGAGCATTTATGCAGACAGACTGGGCCACTAAGCCTGCGTGGGGAAACAAGGATGGGTCCTTGAAAATGTTAAATACAATATTTCTAGCAGAGCTTAGCTGTGTATTGGCAAAGTCATTCTGAAACCCTATGCCACACTGAAAGCCTCCTGTAAATAATTTGGCTTGTCTTCGACCATTTCACTGAACTGCTTGACATAAATATTGAGTATTTGTTTCTTACTGTCACACAGTGCTCTGCAATTAGTCATCCACAAATCAGTGGTAAGAGTAAACTGGTGTTCTGCCCGTCTTTCCTGTTTCTCTGGTTTTGCGTTCATTGATGAGAGCCTGCTTGTTATGGATGGGTGAGTTTTCCTCAGAGTTTCTGCTTTTTCTCAGAGCGCTGTCTACAGAACAACATTGTGCTTTTAATGTGACCTCAGTTCTGTCTTTCTGTACAGCAAAAGAGGTTCAGATTTACCCTTTGACTACCTTTACATGTGCCCTTAAGACGAGACTTTTTTTCTTAGAGTATATTTAGCACCTCAGATGACAAAGATGGCTTTCAGCATTAAAGTTACCTAGCAAAGAGATTTTCCAGAGTTAGCAGCTTTTCTAGGAAATACAAATCATCAGAAAGTGTGGCACTGTACATGGATTTGTGTCAGCTGAGCATCTTATGAATTTCATTTAAAAAACTATATATAAGTACATACAACTATGCAGTGTATTCCAGTAATTTCATAGTTGATGTTACGGTTATTACAAAAGCATTGCCATAATCTATCCTACAAGTTCAAGATGTTTTAGAAGTTAGAGCTACTTGGGGAATCTGCACTTGGCGAATCCATGTCTCCGTAAGCCGCTTGCTGTATTGCAACAGAGCATCTGATCTTTGTCAGGAGGCTAAGGCTCTGAGGTGCAGAGATGTGGATTTCCTTCCTGGCACAGGAGATTTGAAAGCCCTAGTAATGTACTTCCAGTAGGAATGGTGATCTCTGCGGCTCCTCATCTTCAGATTTTCAGCATGGATAAAGCATATGGATCAACAAAAGGCACATTTTATGAAAAAGAAGTATTAGCTACAGCAGGAAATAAGACATGTTCGTGACTATTTGATTGTACAGTTGGTGGATACGTAAATGTGAACAGAAGATCAGAATGATGTTCTTTAAATTACCAGCTATTGTTGTATGTAATTTGTGTCTCTCCAAGAAATATTATTTTCTGAGAACATCTAGTTTAATCAGAAGATATTTAAGACAGTCAACCATAGAATGTGCTGAAGACTTACATGAAAAAGAGGTTTAAATTTGTGGTACATCCTTCTGGGTAGGTTGATATTTGTCTAAAGAGGTATTATTTACTAAAACAGTAATATAAAAGGCTTCTTGGTACTCTGCAAGCAGTACTCATGGTCTCCTTAAAATCTCATGTCTTGAGTTTGTCAAGACTACACTTTTCAGAACCAGATGAAAGGCCTACCCCACTGCATCACACAGGTCAAATCTGTGAGCAGTTTAGAGACAAAATTATCCTGATATAGTGCTTGCTTACAGCAGGAAAGCTTTTAATCTGCATCATTGCAAGTGTGGTTAGACATGCACCTGGATCTGCATTTGCACCTGGGTGTTTAAATGGCAGAATTTGTTTTGAGTGACTGAATAGAGGACAAACTGAGGCTTCCCAAGAGAATCGTAATTTTCCAGTTCTATCAAGAGCAGCTTCTCATATCGCACATCCCCCATGCTAGCCCCCATCTCCAGCTCTTTGAGGCTGTACCTTCAGGAAGGGACCAGTCAGGAAGGACACCCCTCTTCCCATGGCCCCAGCGTGGCCTGCCTGTTTCGCTGCCACAGCCAGTGCTCTAAGAGGCCCAAAAGCATACACCACGTGGGGAGACAATGGAAACTGCCGTCACGCTGGGGAGGGAGGCGCTCAGCCCTCTCAGTGCCTCTGCTCGTGACCTGGCCGTCAGTCAGGCGCGCACAAGGGCCACTTGAGAGGTTTCCTCACTGCTGCTCCCAACCCTCGCACCACTGGCTCTGCTCCTTGCGCGGAGAAAACAGCAGGGCCTGTGAGCACGAGGAAAGTAACCCCAGGGACTGGAGCCCAAGGATAAAGAACATGCTGTTTTACTTAGACGCTTTTTCATAAGAACAAAAAAGAAAAAAAAACCCTTAAAACAACATGTATGCCATCGATGTAGTTTCCCTTGGATTAAAAACAGAACATTAGACACATATTTAATCAGTTTTGCTGTCCCTAGGGGTGTTAGTATTTGGCACTCTCCCCTTTCAATTAAAACCTGGTTCTCTCACTCTTAAATAAAACTAGTCAGGAGGTTTCTATGAATGCTTTCTGATACAAAATGCATTTTGTGCAACATTGAATTTTACAGTGAGGAAATAATACTATTCCTTGAGATTTTTGATTTTGTGGCTTTTGACAGGACATCCTGGACTCCAAGGAAACATTGTAGGTGGATAAAATACATCAATCCAGGACAATTTGACTTCACATTGCGGCCACAGGAGTTGTAGTGATGCCTCACAGGGGTTTGGTTTTGTTAGCTCTCCTCCATTTCTTCTTTCTGAGAAAGTTTCCCTTACTGAGCCATGGCCATTCCTCACACTGTAACAAGATTTCGTTCAGCTGGAGAGCCCAAACTATAGTAGAAAAATGGTGAAAAATGCATCTCCACTACAGATCTCTTGAAGAGTTGTAGGTACTCATGGGACAACATATCAGTTCAAGCCAAGAAACCCAAATTAGACATTTCTATGAGGAAATGTAAAGCATTTAATTTCAATCAAAAAAAAAAATGAAATGATCTACTGAAATGCATTTTAACTTGTTCCATAAGGAAGATTGGTATCGATTGTTGTACTCCTCTTTCCTTCTCTCAAAAGCAGAAAAAATAATCCTTCAGGACAGATGTTCTGCCTTTAAGCAAAGGATGACAGAAACCTGGCCTGATCCAGCAAGTCTTCTTCCAAAATGATAAAGCTTAAAGTCAGAATGGACTGTTAGCTCTTTTATTCAGAACTCGTGTACATGACAGGACACTACCTTTTATCTAGGCTTCATTTACTGAGCCCAGTGTGTGAGTAATATGTGTGACTAAAGTAAAACTTGTGTTGAGTAAAACCTAGTCTTCCAGAAAGGCATTCAGGCTTGTTTAGGCAATGCCACCGTTTCTTTCTTATTTTGTTGCAGTGGTTACTTGACCCTGCTGCTCAGAATATGTCATGTCTCGCATTGACGAGTGCAGCTCTTGTTATGCCCATATCTACTTAATTAAAGATTCCTTCAGTACCCATTTTTTCTTACACTGAGCTTTAAGTATGAATGAGCAAAGCACCTTCCAGAGCCCTCAAATAATTTAATTACTCTTTTTCCTTCATTTTCTGTAGTTGTTCAACACCCTTTTGGAAAACTGTTTGTAGATCTGTAGTTTTAGATTGATCTTACGAGTGCACACATTTGTGAATAGTAACTACTTATTTCCACTTATCACTGATCTGTATGTGTACCTGAGTACTGTGTTAGTCATTTGATCTCAACATCACAAAATTTATGGTCATGAACTTTAATGAATTCCCATTTTCTATTTCTCATGTTCCTTGCCTTCCCTTCTAGTTCCTTTCCATATATTCATAAGTTCTACTAGGACTCTGTAACTTTCTATAGAATATTACAATTGATGAATTTACCATACAGAAGTAAGCCTAATATATTCTATGCTCCAAAAAGTAATTTGAATATTGTCTTCTTTTTTCATAATATACACAGTCACTTGAGAGAACTATTGTTAAGATGAAATGCTGATATGATCATTCTTTTTCCCTCTCCTCCTCAAAGGTTTTCCTGACAGAACAAACCAAAAGCATAAAAGCTCACATTAAAAAGTTGCAGAGATCATTTTTCAGGTCTTCCTCTCCTCTCCTCTCCTCTCCTCTCCTCTCCTCTCCTCTCCTCTCCTCTCCTCG